>CM075759.1:27486827-27689703 GCA_037974335.1 Prionace glauca
TCTTCCCCGACTCTGCTCTGATGGATCTCCCCGGGGTCACTGTGCTGTAAATAGGGTGTGTGCTCTCTCTTCCCCGACTCTGCTCTGACGGAGCTCCCCAGGGTCACTGTGCTGTAAATAGGGTGTGTGCTCTCGCTTCCCCGACTCTGCTCTGACGGAGCTCCCCGGGGTCACTGTGCTGTAAATAGGGTGTGTGCTCTCTCTTCCCTGACTCTGCTCTGATGGAGCTCCCCGGGGTCACTGTGCTGTAAATAGGGTGTGTGCTCTCTCTTCCCCGACTCTGCTCTGATGTAGCTCCCCGGGGTCACTGTGCTGTAAATAGGGTGTGTGCTCTCTCTTCCCTGACTCTGCTCTGATGGAGCTCCCCGGGGTCACTGTGCTGTAAATAGGGTGTGTGCTCTCTCTTCCCCGACTCTGCTCTGACGGAGCTCCCCAGGGTCACTGTGCTGTAAATAGGGTGTGTGCTCTCGCTTCCCCGACTCTGCTCTGACGGAGCTCCCCGGGGTCACTGTGCTGTAAATAGGGTGTGTGCTCTCTCTTCCCTGACTCTGCTCTGATGGAGCTCCCCGGGGTCACTGTGCTGTAAATAGGGTGTGTGCTCTATCTTCCCTGACTCTGCTCTGATGGAGCTCCCCGGGGTCACTGTGCTGTAAATAGGGTGTGTGCTCTCTCTTCCCCGACTCTGCTCTGATGGAGCTCCCCGGGGTCACTGTGCTGTAAATAGGGTGTGTGCTCTCTCTTCCCTGACTCTGCTCTGATGGAGCTCCCCGGGGTCACTGTGCTGTAAATAGGGTGTGTGCTCTCTCTTCCCCGACGCTGCTCTGACGGAGCTCCCCGGGGTCACTGTGCTCTAAATAGGGTGTGTGCTTTCTCTTCCCCGACTCTGCTCTGATGGAGCTCCCCGGGGTCACTGTGCTGTAAATAGGGTGTGTGCTCTCTCTTCCCCGACTCTGCTCTGATGGAGCTCCCCGGGGTCACTGTGCTGTAAATAGGGTGTGTGCTCTCTCTTCCCCGACTCTGCTCTGATGGATCTCCCCGGGGTCACTGTGCTGTAAATAGGGTGTGTGCTCTCTCTTCCCCGACTCTGCTCTGATGGAGCTCCCCGGGGTCACTGTGCTGTAAATAGGGTGTGTGCTCTCTCTTCCCCGACTCTGCTCTGATGGAGTTCCCCGGGGTCACTGTGCTGTAAATAGGGTGTGTGCTCTCTCTTCCCCGACTCTGCTCTGATGGAGCTCCCCGGGGTCACTGTGCTGTAAATAGGGTGTGTGCTCTCTCTTCCCCGACTCTGCTCTGATGGAGCTCCCCGGGGTCACTGTGCTGTAAATAGGGTGTGTGCTCTCTCTTCCCCGACTCTGCTCTGATGGAGCTCCCCGGGGTCACTGTGCTGAAGATTCTGGGAGAAATATGCAGCAGTTTCGGGTTGGAGGAATTTTCACACATTCCGGCAATCTGCTTACCATTGCTGCTGCTTGGAAGATTGAGGCCCATTTATATTTTAAATCCATTTATATTTTAATTATTACACTAAAAATTAACACAAACACTCACAAGATCCATTCCAGACTCCTGCAGGTCAGTATGAGGCGGCGGAGAGCAGGGACAGATTGATCTGTGAAGGAGTTTGATTCCAGGTTCAGAAACCTCAGTGATTGGTTTGTACAGAGAGCGGAGGTGAGATCCTCAGCACAAGAATCTGAGAGAGTGTTTCTGTACAGACTGGAGACCAGAGAGAGAAATAACAGGAATCAGGCTCAATCCCCAGGGTTTTATATAATACTGTTAATAACAATAATAATGTATTGTGGGAGACATTCCAAAAACACAACTTGCATTTCTGTAGAATGAGGAAATACTCAATGCTGAAAATGAAATATAAATAAACTGGAAATGCTCAGCAGGTTAGGGAAATATTTGTGAAGAGAGAAACAGGGGTAAAGTTTGAGCTTCCATTGGAACTGGGAACTGGCAGTGAATTGACAGGTTTGAAGGGACAGCGGTGGGTGGCTGGGGATGAAACAAAGAAAGGACAAACTGGAATTACAGGTGTGATTAAATGGTAAAAGTGATGATGGGACAGGACCATAATCACAGGATCCCCATGTCCTTACTCGGAGTGGCTCGGGAGGAACATGGGATGGTCAGTGGTTTGGGAATGCAGTTTGTGGTGAGGGTGAAGATAATGGCTGTGATTTTCCCAGAAGCTGTGAATTCCCAACATGGGGATTGGGAATGGGTGGTGTGTCTGTATGGGCAGGATAGGCAGAGTTATGAAGGTGATATTGTCAGAGGCGGACAATTAACGGCTGGCAGGCAGGGGGAGCTGCCCACTGAGGCAGCCTGGGCAGGGGGACAGTCCCGGTTCAGGCAATGCTGGCACCATCTCCAAAGGCAGCCAGCAGGACTTTCAAACACAGCAGCTCTGGAGGGAGCAGCGAGGGAGCTCTGCTTACTGAATGAGGGGCTGAAATGTCTGAAAGCAGAGCAAGGGTTACCCCCCAATCACTAATTCCTCCCTGGAGAAGCTCCTCCCGGATGCTCAGGCTCGGAGGGAGGTCCTGTTCCCTCAGGATGGGAGGAGGTTATCCCATCATTACAAGCCAGTCTGGATGGAGATTGCTGGGAGGTGAGCAGGTTTCAGACACGTGGTTACAGTGTGGAAAAGGATCAATGTCCTGATGTGTTCTGACACGGTGAGTGCAGCACAGCCTGATATGTGAATAAGGATGAGAGGGAAATTGTAGAAAGAACATCTCCACCCAGACACTGGCAATGCAAAGGCAGCAGCATTGACTGTCAGAGACATGTCCGTTAGGCTGGCACCAGCATAGGCTAGAGCAGGGTTCACCAACATATTCACTGGGCAAACACATGGCAATGTTTTTCTCACTCAAGGGGCCGATGAGTAAATTTCAGAATGATCAAGTTTGGCACAGCAGAAATTTCAATTAAAAACTAAACTGAGATATGAAAAGAAACAACTTGCTGAGCACAATAATGAGGAATAAATAAAGATGATGATTAGAGTTTAATCCTCATCAATCACAAATTGTTTCTCTCCCACATTTGCTGCAGTTTGGCTCAAAAACCCATCAGCAGCAAACATGGGAAAGAAACGGCCTGTGATTGGAGGAGCAGCTCCATACAGATTCTTCCATTCAAACTGAACTGTGTGACTGAGATTCTGGAAACTCGCTCCGGGGGCCGCATTGAGGGGCTTCGAGGGTCACATTCACCCCTTGGTCCACACGTTGGACACCCCTGGGCCAGTGCATGTGTTTGATGAGTGAGGAACAATGTGTGTGTTTGGAAAGAGAGCAAACACCATCAGGGAATGAGTGAAGAAGAGTGGAGACATCCAGGTCTTACCATCCTTACACCAATGGAAGATGAAGTGCTGGATCAGGAAGGCCTGGGGGCAGAGTGGGTAATTACTGCTGGTGAGATGGGTTGAGTGGGTGGCCTAATGAATGGGCACAGGAGAGTGTCTGGTGAGGACAAAACATAGAGCTTGTGTATCCATCACTGGGCACAGAGAGCAGTCTGAAGGACGTATTGGGATAAGAACAAAATAACTAGGAGCAGCAGAAGGCCATTCGGCCCCTCGAGCAGACTCCATCACGGCTGATCGAATTAGAGTCACAATTATTTTCCCGCTCGCTCCTCTGTAACCCTTGATTCACTTCTCAATCCAAAATCATTCTTAACTCAGCCTTGAATATATTCAATGACTCTGCCTCCACTAGTCTCCAGGGAAGAGAATTCCACTGACCAGTCACCATCTAAAGAGTAAATGTGTCCTCCTCTCAGTCTTAAAGGACTGACAATTACATTTGAAAATCTGTCCCCTTGTTCTGGTCTCTCTTACAAGAGAAAACAGCCTCTCAGCAACCAGCCTGTCTCATCCCCTCAATACGATCACCTTTTAATCTTCTGAACTTTCACAGATACTGCTCCAATCTGCTCAAATTTTCCTCGTAAAATAAATCTCTCCATCCCAGGAATCGGCCAAGTGAATCAGTGTTTGGGTCTCAGCTATTCAGAATCTATATCAATGATATGGATGTGAGGATCAAATATAATATTTCCAAATGTGTGATGAATAGAAAACCATGTGGAAATCTGAATTGTGAGGAGGATGCAGTGATGTTTGAAGGGGATGTGGAGAGGCTCAGGGAGTGGACAAATGTTCTGAACTGGTTCTAATATAATTCCATCTTTTTTTTTCAGTAAATAGCTCAACACTATACACATTACTCCAGTTGTGTTCGAATGAAGGACGTGTAAAGCTGCAGCAAAACCTTCCTACTCTTACCTTCCATTCCTATTGCAATAAGAACGTTAAAAAACAGGAGCAGGAATCATCCATTCTGTCCTTCAAATCCACTCCATCATTCAATGTGACCACTGGCTGATCCTCTGCTTCAACACCATTTCCAACATTATCCCTGCATTCCTTGATTCACCAGCATTCTAATGGTAAACAAATACCCCTCATCTCAGCCTAAATAACTGTCCCTTATTCTCAGACTGTGTCCCAGGTTTCAGACCCTCCAGCAAGGGGAAACATCCTTTCTGCATCTGCCCTATTGAATCCTGTAAAATAGTGTAGGTTTGAATAAGTTCAGCTATCATTCTTCTGAAGGTCTGAGAATAAAGTGTTTTTTGTTCCTCAGAGGACAACCCATCTGTCCCTGGACCTATTTTAATGAACCTTCTTTACATGCCAAGTACATCTTTCCTTCGGTCAGGAGACCAAAACTGTCCACAATACTCCAGGTTGGTCTCAGCAAGACTGTATATAATTACAGGAAGACATCTTTTTCCTCAACTCAAATCCTCTTAGAATAATGTCTAACATACCATTTGTTATCTTAACTGCTCTCATCTTCACTTTCAGTGCCTCATGAACAAGGACATCAAAATATCTTTATCATGGTGAATCCATCTACCATGTATATCTTTGGAGTTGTCTTAATTTCTTTGTTCTACAGAGTTAGATAACCTCATATTTTGACACCTTGTCATCCAGCTGGTAAACTTTTGGTCACTCCCTGAGCCTCTCCACATCCCCTTCAAACATCACTGCATCCTCCTCACAATTCAGATTCCCACATGGTTTTCTATTCATCACAAATTTGGAAATATTATATTTGATCCTCACATCGATATCATTGATATAGATTCTGAATAGCTGAGACCCAAACACTGATCCCTGCCGTACTTCACTAGTTCGAGGCTGTCAACCTAAAAATAACCCATTTATTCCAACTCCTTGTTTCTATCCACTGACCAGTTCCCAATCCATGCTGGTATATTTCACCCAATCCCATGTGCTCCAATTTTCTTTAATAACCTCTTCTGTGTGAATCATCCAACTGTAGAATCCCGAGTGTAAGATACACTCGGTTGGAGTATTTTACCAAGATCCACTCCCCACAACATCACAATTTACTGGGGCTAATCCACCTAACCTACAAATCTTGGGAAAGTAAGGGCAATTTTATCACGGTGAATCCATCTACCATGCATATCTTTGGAGTATGGGAGGAAACCGGAGCACCCAGAGGATACACACACAGAAACTGGGAGAATGGAGAAACTCCACACAGTCACCCAAGGCTGGAATTGAACCCGGGCCCCTGGCTGTGATACAACAACGCTAACCACTGTGTCACTGTGCCAGCCTTTCATAAATCCATGTTGGTTCTGTCTAATCCTGACATTAACTTTGAAGTGTTCTGTTCTCCCTTCCTTTATTATAGATTATTATAGGATCTTCCATACTCTCACTGTCAGACTAATAAATCTACAGTTGCCCGGTTTCCTGTAACCCCACATATTTACATTGCTAATCCCCCCGCCTACACATCTTGGACACTAACAGGAAACTTAGCACGGCCAATCCACCAAACCTTCACATTTTTTGGACTGTGGGAGCAGCCGGTAGAACCCACACAGACACGGGGAGAACGTGAAAACTCCACAGACTGGAATGAATCTGGGTCCCTGACGCTGTGAGGCAGCAGTGCCAATCCCAGTGCCACATCTTCACATAATCTAACACAATCCTTGAATTAGTAACAGTTGGAACACTTCTACTGCTGTTTTTCAAATGAAAGGAATCTATTTTTGTTGGAAACGCCACACATTTACACATCACCATGTTCTAAAACAGCTTGTTTTGTGATTGGCTCTGGAACGTGCTTCTTCAGGAAATTACTTGAATTCATTCTGTGAACTAATCTTCTATTCAACTCTTGACAATCTGAGTGATTTATACAGTAAGTGGAAGAACCCATAGGAACACTGACCTACAGAGGGATCTGTGTGTACAAGTCTACAGATCCCTAAAATGGTAACACAGGTGGATGAGGTGGTGAAGAAGGCAGACAGCATTGACTGGGGCATCGAGTATAAAAGTTAACAAGTTATGTTACAGCTATATGAAACTTTAGTTGGCTACATTTGAATATTGGATACAGTTCTGTTCGCCACACTACCAGAAGGATGGGGATGCTTTGGAGAGGGTGTAAATAAGGTTCACCAGAATGTTGCTTGGTCAAGGCGGGGGTTAAGATATGAGGAGTGGTTGGATAAACATGGATTGTTTTCATTACAAAAAGGGAGGCTGAGGGATGACCTGATGGAGGTGTACACAATTATGGAAAACTTTTCACACAGAGGGTGGTGGGTGCCTTGAATGCACTGCCAATGGAGGAGGTGGAAGCAGGCATGTTACTAATGTCCAACATACATCTTTATAGATACACGAACAGGAGATAAACAGAGGAATATAAATTGGGCAGAAAGTACTGGGTTTGCATAAGGATTAAGAGTCACCGCAGGGCCTGTTACTGTGTTGTGTGGTTCTTTGTTCTTCTTTGTCCATGGAGATTAAAATCACCCGTGATTATTGCAGTTTGTTTTTACAAGACCATATTATTTTTCCTGTAAACTGTGTCAGAGATTCTGAATATTGTTAGAGGTCTATAAATAATTCCTAAAAGTGACCTTTTAATTTTGTTAATTCTTATCTCTACCCAAGCTGATTCTGCATCTTGATCATTGGAACTAAGTTCACCTCTCGCTACTGTACTGACATCTGTTACTAACAGCGAGACTCCACCACCATGTCCTGTTCTCCATTTACTGTCATCTATTCACTCTCCCCCCTTTCACAAATCAATGGATGCTGTGTCCGGGGAGAGCTGTGCACATCTGAGGAGGAGGAGAGAACCTCAGAGGGTGAACCATAACATTATTCCCCCACTCCCTCAACATAAGGATCTGTGGGACTGACATCCCATTGCTCAGGGATCAGAGAGAGAAGCAACAGGAGTCAGAGGAAAAACAATTTTCCTTATTCATAACTGACACCAATAGTAATGGGCAGTGTTTTTATACAAATACCAGTGGTGAAATTATATTGTTGAATATTCAGTTATAAGAAACACAATCTCACACAGTCTGCTACTTACTCCAGTTTCTGTATTTTACAGTCCGGATTCCTCAGAGCCACAGACAGCCGTTTCACTCCTGAATCTCCCAGTTTATTGTAACCCAGATTCAGATCTATCAGTGAGCGGTTTGTACTGAGAGCAGAGGCCAGGTCCTCGGCACAAGAATCAGTGAGATCATTACCATCCAGACTGGAGATCAGAGAGTGAAAAATAACAGGAATCAGGGTAAATCCACAGTGTTTTTAAGAATAAGATCATTAACAATAATAATGTACAGCGCGGGACATTCAAGAAACACAACTTCAGTTCATACAGAAGGCAAAAATATATTAATGCTGTGAATCTGAAATATGAATAAATATGTAGCAAACTCTCATCAGGTCAGGCAATATCTGTGAAGACAGAAACAGATTTAGTTTCAGCTTAATTAGTTACAATTCGAACGTGGAAGTAGCAGTGAATTAAATTGTTTTAAGTGACAGGGAGCTGGGGATGGGCGGGTGACAAGGGAAGAACAAAATGGAAGTGTCGGAGTGATTAAATGACAAAAAGGATGATGGTGAAAGGGATGAGTAAAATCTCTGACAACACCAGGTTTAAGTCCAACCGATTTATTTGATGGTAAACTCACAAGCTTTCGAGGTTAAACTCTTCTTCAGGTGAATGGAGAGTTCTGACCTCAGACAGCATATAAAGCGCAGATAGTTTATAGATTACTGATTAGAATGTTACACCTAACCTGCTGTTCAAGTCTTAAAGTGGCTGACAATGTGAGTGGAAGGAGCACTGATCACAGGTTAAAGAGATGTGTATTGTCTCCAGACAGTGCTCCTTCCACTCACATAGTCAGCTACTTTAGGACCTGAACAGCAGGTTAGGTGTAAAGATTTGCATTCTAATCAGTAATCTGTAAACTGTCTGTGCTTTATATGCTGTCTAAGGTCAGAACTCTATTCACCTGAAGAAGAGATTAAACTCGAAAGCTAGTGAGTGTACTATCAAATAAATCGTTTGGACTCAAACCTGTTGCCAGACATTTTAACCGTGTTTACCCCAGTGCAGCACCGGCATATCCACATCCTTATCCTGTGTCACAGGGAGGGAGCTGGGATGGTCAGTGGCTCAGGAATGGAGTGTGTGGTGGGGTTGAAGATGATGAGAGAGAAACCTTTTTCACACTGCCAGTGGTTCGGGTCTGGAATTACAGCCGGGAAGTGTGGTGGAGTTAGGCTGCATCGAAGGAATTAGATGATTATTTGAATATAAACATTGAGCGAGGATACGAGAAAAAGGCTGGAGAAGGACACAAATTCCTAATGTTAATTTGGTGAGCTAGTACAGACACGATGGACCAAATGGCCTCATTGTGAACCGTAACAATTTTGTGAAGATAATGGTTGGAAATGTATGGATATTTTAACTGGAAGTTGGTGATGTTGCCGTGTGGACAGTGTTAGTAGCCATAGTTCCCAATGTAATGTTAATATTTCTCTCCAATAGAGAGCGAGGCAATTTGTTACATGTCACTTCAGGGTGACAAGTCTCCTCCTCCAGTCCTGAGGGAACAGAACCTCCCTCCAAACCGATATAGCCTTGAGAATTTCCAGGGTAGTGTCAGTGAATTGGGTTTAATCTGCCTTCTGCCATTTCAGCCCTTTGTTCATTAACCAGGGCTCCCTCACTGCTCCCTTCAGAGCCTTTAAAAGTGCTGCTGGCTGCCTTTAAATCTGGTGCCAGCTTTGCCTGAATGGGATCTTCCCCTGCAGCCCGTGGTTAAGCTCTGGAATGACCAGAGCCCCGGAATAGATCACCAAACTTAAAAGAATGGGTCAAAGTACAGTAGGTGCAGAAGATGTTCATCTGTGATGAAAGAGTGTGAGAGTGTGTAAGAGGTCTGAACTGAACATATACGGACAAGGAGGCATTTGTCTTTACAGACCCAGCCTTAGACCGGTAAGAGGAGTAGCCCCCCCCCCACCCCCCACGTGAAGATCAGGATGTTGAAATGGGTGTGGAGAAAGATGCCTGGGGTGTGATGTTCAGATGTGAGTAAGAAAGAACCTGAGTGATCGCCGGAGTAGAAGGAAAAGCTGGCTGAACAGTGTGAGCTTGAAGGTGTAAGCTTACATGTGTATGTGGTAATACGGAGGGATCTGATCACCCCTAACAGGTATCACCAGACTATGATAAGAGCGAGCTTGGAGTGGGAGAGCGAGAAGGGAGAATAGAAGACTCCAGATGCTGAGTATAAACTTATCGGTGTTATGGCAGGATCACAAGGACAGGGGGACCCCGGGATCCTGAATAAACAAGTATATGACTAAGAGGGACAGATTTATCAAACAGATGGGGAAAGGAGAGTGGGATCCATCTCACCCATTAGACCTACAACAGGAATGGTCGGAAAAGGGAAAAACTGGACAGAACTAAGACAATTTGAATTATTTTAGTTCACCAATTGGCTGGATTAATTAAACAGTTTTCAGTCTCAGTAAGAAATGGGCTGACGATAAAGCAAAAATTAAAATGTTGGAAGCTCGCAATAGAGAGTTAGAAAAGAGAAACCGACTTTTAGAAGACCGCGGCTGGGGACCCTCACCTCCTTATAGTCCGGCCATACAACCTACGGCACCTGTAGGAGACTCTGACCCCGATGAGAAAGAGGTTTATGATCTCACTCCTATAACTCAGGGTGGGTCATTACACAATCCCACTGCACAATATTTATTAACTTCCTTGGGAAGGCTTCAGCCCCGGAATAACAACAGGAAATTTTGGGCAAAACTAGATACCACTTGGGTTGGACACCAATGACAGGGGGGAGGGGGGAGAGGTATAATTTGGAGGTGAGAAGAAGGTTCTTTACGCAGAGAGTTGTAGGGGTCTGGAACGCGCTACCGAGTAGGGTGGTGGAGGCAGGAACGTTGGACTCGTTTAAGATGCAGTTAGATAGGCACATGAGTGATACGAGAATGGAGGGATATGGTAGGGGATATTAAATAGGGTTAAACCTCGGGAGACACCGGAAAGGCAGGCTGTAAGATTAATATTTTTGACTTTATTCCACAGGTGGAGGTCCACCTCGTGTCAAACGAGGGGCATTCACACGGCGGGTCGTGCCTGGGCTGCTCTTGGAAGTTCCAGGAGTGGCCGAGTACTTCATGTCGGTGTGTGTGCTTGATCCTGGACCGGTAGATGGGCGCCGCAACAGCTCGGTGACTAGCACTGCTGGCTGTGCAGGCACATGGATTTGGGCCTGTGTCTGTGGGAGTTTGCGCATTCTCCCTGTGGTTGCGTGGGTTTCCTGCGGGCGCTCCGGTTTCCTCCCACACCCCAAAAATGTGCTCTCAGGCTAATCGGTTTTCACCAAATTGACACTATTTCTTCCCTGAATCTGACTGAGTAGGGTTCCATTCATAGATATGCAGGGTAGAATAGGTGTAGGGTGATGTGGCGGCGCGGGCTCGTTGGGCCGAAGGGCCTGTTTTCTGTGCTGGATTGTTCTTTGTTCTTTGACACTTGCGGGATATACACCAGTTGGTACGAGCCACTTGCCCGCAGGACAAGTGGAGACTGATGGGTAACGGGGCAGACCAGGCAAACACCGTCGACACAACTCGGTGTGATTACCAAAGCAGAAATTGGACGTACGCGACAGAGATAAATGCCAAGATCGATGCAACGGTGGAACCATTTAATTGGGTTGAGGTGGAAGTCCAACGAGTCTTGGGCAATGCACCAACCAACTGGTCCAGAATTACCAATACTAAACAACAGAGGGGTGAGGAAGGGTCTGAATCTGGGGAGCGACTCTTTAGAGTATATCAAGAATGTTCGGGAGTGCCCGAACCTGCTCGAACAGATAGAGCCTTTTTACAAGCATTTAAAGACAGGCTGTCACCAACTCACACAAACTCCTTAAAATGGGAGTTATTAGTTCCCGGGATTATGATGAATTAGTAGAATGAACATCTGGAATTAAAGATGGATCAGATGAGAAACCATACCCATGAATAAAACAGGTAAATGTTAGTGTAAACAGTGGAGGAACTAAACCAAAGAGTACATGTTACAATTGTGGAAAGCAAGGCCACCTTGCCAGAGATTAGAGAGCTCCAAAGGGAGGTAGGGGGAGAGCGCCTACTTCTCGGTTCTGTAGTAAGGATGGCCACACTAAGGCCACCTGTTGGAGCAAGCAAGGGAGACCGTGCCAATCGTTTCCTCTCCCCCCCTACGGAGGAAGGAGGAGAATGACGTGAGGTAGCCCCCACAGGTCTGGGCAGGAAGAAGGGAAGGATCTGTCTGTCTGCACTAGTAGGGGACAGACAGTGTGAAATGCTGGTGGACACGGGAGCCTCCATATCTATCACAGACCTTCCCTTACCCAGAGCAAATAAAATGATGGAAAAGGAATTAACGGGCAGAAGACCTCTGCCTACTTAAGCGAAACCACCCTCATAGAAATGAATAACCTGTAAATACCTGTGTGATTTTATGTATGTAAAAATAATGAAGGAACTATTATAGGAAATGACCTGATGAAGGAATACAAAGTCTTAATAGATTGTGGGAAGCGCGAATTGATTTGGCCCCATTCCAACGGAAGGAAGGATTGGACAGGGACACATGGAAATAATTTAGGGATCGTCCACGCAGCATCTGCAACAGGACGTGATTGGCAGTTAGAAGGTAACGGATTGGCGCCATTTGTACCTCGGTTCCTGGGGTCTGGGTGGAAACCAAATTAGATACCGGACTAATGTGACTGGACCCCAGAAAAACATAAACTCCATCAACAGCACCCGATTAAACCCGAAGCAAAAAGGGCAATCGAGGGAATGGTGGAAGGGGATCCTTAGGGAAACCACCAGTACTACAAATTCTCCAACATGGCCAGTGCCTAACCCAGATGGAAGTTATAGATTAACCATTTATTACAGAGCTTTAAACAAAGTGACTCCCCATTGTCGCCAGCCCCTGTACCATCTGAAACGGATTACCACCATCTCACAAGGTATTCACAGTGTTAGCTAATGGATTCTGGTCCATTCCCTTGGATTTTAGTTCTCAGGACAAGGTTCACCTTCACTGTGGGTGACCGGCAGGACACACGGACTAGGCTCCCACAGGGATTCCATAATAATCTGGCCATATTTCACCGAGCAATAAAGAACAAAGAAAGAACAATCCAGCACGGGAAACAGGCCCTTCGGCCCAACAAGCCCGCGCCGCCACATCACCCTACACCTATTCTACCCTGCATATCTATGAATGGAACCCTACTCAGTCAGATTCAGGGAAGAAATAGTGTCAATTTGGTAAAAACCGATTAGCCTGAGAGCACATTTTTGGGGTGTGGGAGGAAACCGGAGCGCCCGGAGGAAACCCACGCAACCACAGGGAGAATGCGCAAACTCCCACAGACACAGGCCCAAATCCATGTGCCTGCACAGCCAGCAGTGCTAGTCACCGAGCTGTTGCGGCGCCCATCTACCGGTCCAGGATCAAGCACACACACCGACATGAAGTACTAGGCCACTCCTGGAACTTCCAAGAGCAGCCCAGGCACGACCCGCCGCGTGAATGCCCCTCGTTTGACATGAGGTGGACCTCCACCTGTGGAATAAAGTCAAAAATATTAATCTTACAGCCTGCCTTTCTGGTGTCTCCCGAGGTTTAACCCTATTTAATATTCCCTACCATATCCCTCCATTCTCGTTTCACTCATGTACCTATCTAACTGCATCTTAGACGAGTCCAACATTCCTGCCTCCACCACCCTACTCGGTAGCGCGTTCCAGACCCCCACAACTCTCTGCGTAAAGAACCTTCTTCTCACCTCCAAATTATACCTCTCCCCCCTCACTCTTAAATGATGACCTCTCGTGTCCGTATCCAGTCTAGGGAGCAGTCTCTCACTATTAACTCTATGAGTTAACTATTAACTATTAACACTAATAACTCAATGAGCAGGGTACTGGAGTAATTGGAACTCCTGAAAGGGAGCACAATCTTACAGTATGTAGACAATATTCTGATAGCCTCTGAAACTAAAGCGGAACATCAGACAGCATTATACTCAATCTTAAAGCACTTAGAAGATCAAGGGTTAAAGGCAAATCCAAAAAAAGGCCCAAATAGGAAAGACACAGGTGTTATATTTGTGACATTTAATATCCCAGGGGACCAAGGAGATGCCTGTGGACAGGAAAGCTACCATATAGCAAATGCCTAGGCTGGTGAACATCCGGTTTGGGGATTACTTAATGAGCAGAGTTTGCTAAATTGCCTGAGCCAATACAAAGATGAAAGGGGGGGAAACCCGCTCTAGAAACTGTGGATTGGGGACCAGAACAGGAAGAGGCACATAGCAAACTAAAAGCAGGATTAATGTCAGCCCTGGGACTTGGGCTACCCACACCAGTAAAGATTTTCATGTCTATTGCAATAACAAAGGAGGGTTTTATTCAGTGATAGTGACCCAAACCCATGGGGACAAACAGTGGCCAGTGGGATATTATTCTACAGCGGAGGGCCCCATAGTGACCAGATTACCCCGATGTGTAGCCGCGCTGGATTGTGTGGCACGGGGTAAAAGTCAGCGAGCCCATTGTAATGACGGGAAATATAGTCTTGCACACCAAACATACCTTGGTGGGAATGTTAAATACAGGAAAATTACGGTCTGTCTCAAATATGAAAAGGACAAAGTGGGAGGCAGTACTTCTTCCCCCCAGCATCACCATCCTACAGGACATTGAGAGAATCCCACCGAAGGAATGTTAGGTGAAAGGAAACCACATACATGTGGGAATGAAGATGAAGGAGCAGAGGAAAGTAGAATAAAGGATGTGCCCTTGGAGGCACCGGAGGAGACCCTGTTTGTGGATGGGTCACGGAAATATATAGACAGATCACCATAAACAGGATGGGCAGTGTTAAACACGGACTTACAAGTGTTCCAAGCAGGAAGAATGTCAGCACAAGTGGTGGAGCTAGTAGCCCTGACCCAGGCTTTTACTGAAGTGGTGGGGAAATGGGTCAATATTTACACCGACAGTAGATATGTATTTGGGATTATACATGACTATATGAACAAAGAACAACACAGCACGGGAAACAGGCCCTTTGGCCCAACGAGCCCGCGCCGCCGTCCCATGGTCAGTGACCTATTCATGATTTTAGTCTATGCCTAATGTGCGAGGATCAGGGAGGTCCAATATAGGGACAATTTGTTATCCAATCAATCAGCCTAAAAGCACATTTTTGGGATGTGGGAGGAAACTGGAGTACTCGGAGGAAACCCACGCAACCATGGGGAGAATGCGCAAACTCCCACGGACACAGGCCCAAATCCATATGTCCGCACAGCAACAGAGATAGCCTCTGAGCTGTCATGATGCCCTCGAGATGGTCCAGTTTACGCACACCAACGACATGAAGCAGTAGGCAACTCCCGAAGCAATATCCAAGAGCAGCCCACCACAACCTGCCGCCCGCATGCCCCTTGCTGGACTTAAATGCCTGTGGATAAAAATTCATTATTAAAAGACTCTATATCCCTGAGGCTAAAACTGAACCCCAAGCCTACAATGCTTAGTAAGGCCTGCTATATCCCCCTATATGTAGACCGCTCATGTGGCTGTCCAAGTGACTCTTGAACAACCCTAGCGTGCCTGCTTCCACCACTTTACTCGGCAGTGCATTCCACATCCCCACTACCCTTTGTGTGAAAAATTGCCCTCCAATATTCGTCTTATATCTAGCCCCCCTCACCCTAAGCCCGTGACCCCTCGTTCTATCCATTTCTAATAGCGGAAAAAGCTTACCACCATTAACTCTATCTATCCCCTTCATAATCTTATAAACCTCTATTAGATCCCCCCTCAGCCGACATCTCTCAAGGGAAAACAGCCCAAGTGTGTTCAATCTTTCCTCGTAAGACAGCCCTTCCATACCAGGCAACATCCTGGTAAATCTCCTCTGCACTCTCTCCAGGATCTCTACATCCTTCCGGTAGTACGGCGACCAGAACTGGACGCAGTACTCCAGGTGAGGCCTAACCAACATTCTATACAACTGCAACATCAGACTCCTACTCTTATATTCTATACCCCTTCCTATGAAGGCTAACATGCCATACGCTTTCCTCATCACATTCTGCACCTGCACCGACACCTTCAGGGACTTGTGTACCTGCACCCCCAGGGCTCTCTGCGTATCTATACTCCGGATAGTTCTACCTTTTATCATATAACTCCCCTCCACATTATTCCGGCCAAAGTGCATCACCTCGCATTTCTCCGGATTAAATTCCATTTGCCATCTATCTGCCCAATCTACCAGCCTGTCTATGTCCAGTTGCATTGCCAGGCACTGCTCCTCAGTACCCGCCAATCATCACAGTGGGAGGCCCCCCCAATTAGACATGGCCAAATAATAGAAATCTTATTAGAGGCCAGTGAGCTTCTACCGGAAGCCGCAGTGTTGAAGGTGAAGGCACACCAAAAACAACCAGACAAGCAAAGTCCGGAGTGGCATATTTTTAAGGGGAACAAGGTGGTTGACAGGGCAGCACAATCTGCCCTAGAAACAGGAGAAGTGCAAGCCCTGCCTGCCACCTGGGTTAAAACTGAACCTCCGATAGACATCTCACAGCTACATGAGGACACCCCTGGGGAAGATCGTGCAAGGTGGAAAGCTCAGGGAGCTACGCCTGATGAGAGGGGTATATGGAGGTTAAATTATAAAGTGTTCGTGCCCGAATGTATCCAGCAAACTCTGATGCAGTTCTCACATGGATTATCATGATGGGAAGGGATGCCATGATAGCCAGTATAGGAAAGGAGTGGTGGTGGAAGGGAATGGGGATATTGCCTGGTATTGTCATCGGTGCACAACCTGTGCCCAGTTTAACCCAGGGAAACCTGTAAAAGTTAAGATGGGGAATCAGCCTCACCCGAAGGGTCCATGGGAACATCTACAAATTGACTTCACAGGGCCCCTCCCGCAGTCACATGAGAGAACATATTGTTTGGCGATAATCAATCAATTCACCAAATGGGTAGAAGCTTTCCCCAATAAACATTGTTCAGCCATGACTGTGACAAGGATATTGGCTGAGGAAGTAATCCCAAGATGGGGGGTTCCTTTGCAAATAGACTGCGATCAAGGCACATACTTTATGGGGAAGGTAGTTAAAAACTACATGCCAACTGATGGGGATAAAACAGAGATTTCACATACCCTACCACCCTCAAAGATCGGGAATGGTGGAACATATGAATAGAAACCTTAAGACCTTCCTGGCAAAGGCCATGCAGGACTCAGGAAGGAGAGGGACTGAGTTATTGCCCCTCATATTAATGAAACTCAGAGCTACTATGAATCGAACCAAAGGGCTGACACCATATGAGTTAATGACTGGAAGGACCATGTAACTGCCCAAATCCATTACCACCAGGGGGGCAGATGTAGGCCCTCTACCAGATAGAATTAGAGGATATGTTTTAGAGTTAAACGCCCAACTGAAGGGTATGTCAAAGACAGTAAGGGAAAACCAATTAACCAGGGATGAGTAAATTGAACTGGAACAGACCCTGATGTACCCCCGACAGGCAGCAAGTTATCATAAACACATTACCCGGAAAACCCGGGTTTGCCCCCAAATGGAACGGCCCGTACGAGATTAACATCAGTGGCGACACCTGTGCCTGCATAAAAATGCAAGGCAGGGGTGTCTGGAAACACTGGACTCAATTGAAAGAATAAACCAGCACCAATTGAAAATATGTAATGTGCTCAATTCACAGAAACAGCTGACCTCCAAGCAAGCTGATCGGGCTCCTGGGAAGTTGCGCACGGGCGATCGGGTCAATGGGAATCTGTGGGCGATATAGCCTTTGAACCATTGTATAACGGTCTGGCGGGTTATAATTAATTAATACGATGATTCTCCTGCTGTTTCTCACGACCTTGGCCCTGTCAGCCACAGAGGGAGAGTATTGGATCAACAATCCTCTGAAATTGGACCCCTTCATACAAACACATTCGCGTATATGTCCTACTTATATGTAGTACCGTTGAATTTGAGCAAGTGCTGGGTCTTTTCACACATTCCCACACTCAGAAGCGAGGGGGGAATATCCTTTGTTCCCTTTGTTGACCCCGGAAATGATAGAATGGATGTTGAATGGATGGGGTCAATGGATGCTATTCGGATTGGCGGTTGGTGACTAGTGGGGTGCCCCAGGGGTCGGTGCTGGGGCCTCAGTTATTTACCATTTATATAGATGATCTGGAGGAGGGAACCGAGTGCAGGGTGTCGAAATTTGCTGATGACACCAAGATTGGGGGAAAGGCAAATTGTGCGGAGGGTGTGGAGAGTCTGCAGAAGGATCTAGATAGGCTGGACGAATGGGCCAGGAAATGGCAAATGGAATTTAATGTTGGCAAGTGTGAGGTGGTCCACTTTGGTAGGAGGAATGGTAGGAAGGACTATTACTTACGGGGCGAAAAACTGCAGCAGGCGACGGTGCAGAGGGACCTCGGGGTCCTTGTGCATGAGTCGCAAAAACCCAGCTTGCAGGTGCAGCAGGTGGTCAGGAAGGCGAATGGGATGCTGGCCTTCATAGCGAAGGGGATTGAATATAAAAGTAGGGAGGTCTTGCTGCAGCTGTATAGGGCATTGGTGAGGCCGCAGCTGGAGTACTGTGTGCAGTTTTGGGCGCCGCACCTGCGCAAGGATGTTTTGGCCCTGGAGGGAGTGCAGAGGAGGTTTACTCGGCTGATACCGGAGTTGAGGGGATTGAGCTATGAGGAGAGGCTGAATAAACTAGGCTTGTACTCGTTAGAGTTTAGAAGAATGAGGGGAGATCTCATTGAGACGTATAAGATGATGAATGGGATGGATAGGATAGAGGTGGAGAGACTGTTCCCGCTCAAAAAAGACAGTAGGACTAGGGGGCACAGCCTCAAGATAAAGGGGGGGCGGTTTAGAACAGAGTTGAGGAGGAACTTCTTCACTCAAAGGGTGGTGAATCTCTGGAATTCTCTGCCCGTTGAAGTGGTGGAGGCTGCCTCGCTAAATATTTTTAAGAAACGGGTTGATGGGTTTTTGATAAGAGAAGGGATTAAGGGTTATGGGGAGAGGGCGGGAAGGTGGAGCTGAGTCACGACAGATCAGCCATGATCTTATTGAATGGCGGGGCAAGCTCGAAGGGCCAGATGGCCTACTCCTGCTCCTATTTCTTATGTTCTTATGTTCTTATGAATCAGAATGGAACCCAGGACGGGACAAGGAAAGTGACAGTTAAATCCCCATCAGGAACCACGAAACAAGGTTCTTTCAATGTCAGTGACAGTGATGCTGTTCTGGGGTTGGGAGGGAGAGGGTGCACTCTATCAGCCTTTAAGAACCATTGCTAGCCTCGCTATAATAGATCAGACTCTCCACTACACGTTGTTATGAAAAAATCAACAGAGAGGTTCTATCTGCCTGCTAAGAAATGATCCCATACCCGTTGGCCGCAGCTACTGTATTCAGCAGATTAACATTACCAATAGCGCCTGGACTCGGGTAGAACAGGTCACAATCCACTGCCCCACAGACAATGTCTCCATTAGTTTCTCCTCCGCCTATGTGAGCAGCATGACTGCTTATAATGGCAGCTATTCTGTCTGCAGAAACAATGTCTATCCTTGGCTTCCAGGGGATGGTCGGGGTCATGTTATCGAGCATATGTGGTACCCGATATTCACCATTACACCGACTTACAGAACCAACCCGAGATACACTCGCTCAAGACCAAGCGAGCCATTAGTGGAACAGAGCAATTCCTCATGCTAGCATAACCCATTCTACGGAACAGCAAAGGCAGCGCAGGAACTTATACGTATGGTCTCAACCCTACAGAGAATTGCAAAAAAACTAAAGATGGGTTTGAGGAAGTAAGCACAGCCATCTCTGAGATATCAGCAGAGGTTGTAGCTCTCCTGACCGTTGCCTTACAGAACCAACAGGCTCACGATTATGTGCTAGCCTCCCAAGGAGGAACATGCGCTATAGTTGGCTCCGAATGTTGTATGTTCCAAATGCTTCGGAGAATATAACTCACTTGGCAGATCATATCAAACAAGTAGCAAAGACAAGAGACCCAATATCACAATTATAACCCTCCTGACTGGCTGGGGCAATGGTTTGGGATGTAGGGTTCATAGCTCATGTGTGGATTAATTGAATTAATTGTAATTGTTACTGCTTGCTGTGTTCGTATGACATTATTGAATTCCTGTTGTAAAACAGTAACAGCCCAGGTTATACAGGGTACAAGTGTACAGGCTGAGGGGGCAGACCTCCTGACAAAGGAGCTAGGCCCATATGTCGGTAACAATTGGTTCTAAATTGGTCATGGGGCCATGCCTGGGTCAAGGCCCCCAACCAAAAGGGGGGAGTGCAGTAGGGAATGGGTTAATGAACTTTGTTATACTTAGAGATCTATAAAAAAGTATTGTAAGACTTGTTTGACTTATTTTCATGTACCCCAGACAGATGTGAGGCTTGTTTTCATGTGTCCCAGACAGATGTAAGGCTTGTTTTCATGTGTCCCAGACAGATTTACATAGAACCCTACAGTGCAGAAACAGGCCCTTCGGCCCATCGAGTCTGCACCGAACACAATCCCACCCAGACCCTATCCCCATATCCCTACACATTTACCTGCTAATCCCTCTAACCTACACATCCCAGGACACTAAGGGGCAATTTTAGCATAGCCAATGAACCTAACCCGCACATCTTTGGACTGTGGGAGGAAACCGGAGCACCCGGAGAAAACCCACGCAGACACGAGGAGAATGTGCAAACTCCACACAGGCAGTGACCCAAGCCGGGAATCGAACCCAAGACCCTGGAGCTGTGAAGCAGCAGTGCTAACCACTGTGCTACCGTGCCGCTTGTTTTCAAGTGTCCCAGACAGATGTAAGACTTGTTTTCGTGTGTCCCAGACAGATGTAAGGCTTGTTTTCGTGTGTCCCAGACAGATGTAAGGCTTGTTTTCCTGTATCCCAGACAGATGTAAGGCTTGTTTTCATGTGTCCCAGACAGATGTAAGGTTTGTTTTCATGTGTCCCGGACAGATGTAAGGCTTGTTTTCATGTATCCCAGACAGATGTAAGGCTTGTTTTCATGTATCCCAGACAGATGTAAGGCTTGTTTTCATGTGTCCCAGACAGATGTAAGGCTTGTTTTCCTGTGTCCCAGACAGATGTGAGGCTTGTTTTCGTGTATCCCAGACAGATGTAAGACTTGTTTTCATGTGTCCCAGACAGATGTAAGGCTTGTTTTCATGTGTATCCCAGACAGATGTAAGACTTGTTTTCATGTATCCCAGACAGATGTAAGGCTTGTTTTCATGTATCCCAGACAGATGTAAGACTTGTTTTCATGTGTCCCAGACAGATGTAAGGCTTGTTTTCATGTGTATCCCAGACAGATGTAAGGCTTGTTTTCCTGTGTCCCAGACAGATGTAAGGCTTGTTTTCATGTGTCCCAGACAGATGTGAGGCTTGTTTTCGTGTATCCCAGACAGATGGAAGGCTTGTTTTCATGTATCCCAGACAGATGTAAGGCTTGTTTTCATGTGTCCCAGACAGATGTAAGACTTGTTTTCATGTGTCCCAGACAGATGTGAGGCTTGTTTTCGTGTATCCCAGACAGATGTAAGGCTTGTTTTCATGTATCCCAGACAGATGTAAGGCTTGTTTTCATGTGTCCCAGACAGATGTAAGGTTTGTTTTCGTGTGTCCCAGACAGATAAGACAGCAGTTGTCCCTGCTGTTGTACACAAGTTTATGATAGTCCCAGCTAATTGTGTTCAGAAATATAGCTGACCCAGCTCGTATCTATGTTTGTGTCTTTAATATTCTTCCTAACATAGTGGAGCTTACATGCCTTCATATATATTTGTTTTGTACTGTTTATGTGTTATGTACTGAGATATTATGAGCTGTACAACCTATGAACATAAAATTGTTACACTGGCCCCGTTAACTTGTTGTGCCAGCCTGTATGTTAGCGAATGGCTAATCACACTTCAGATAACCATGAAGAAACGCTGAGGCAGCCATGTTCCTACGATGGAGGACAACCACAGCCTGGAAACCTGCTGAGAATGAGAAGATACGTACGTACTTGGGGGGGTATAAATATCTGCTCTTAATTAGTGCTCAGAGAGAAGCCAGGGGAACTGCTGTTAGGTACCAGGTGTATCTCCCAAAAGCTTTTCAATAAACTGCTATACTTTGACTCACAACTAGGCTCAGAGGTATCTTTACCAACAACAGTGAATGCTAAACTTACAGGCTGATATGTGAATAAGGATGGAAGAGAAATTGTGGAAAGAACATCTCCACCCAGACACTGGCAATGTCCAAACAGCAGCATCAATCTTCAGGAACATGTCAGCCTCTCTGTGAAGGGTTCCGGTCAGTCAGAGATGACTGCTGTACTGCCCACACTGAGTGACCATCCTGCTGGGCCCATGATGGGCAGTCTGGCAGCACCATAGGCTTGTGTGTGTCTTTGATGGGTGAGTAACAATGGAAATTTATGTGCTTGTAGAAGAGGACACAGAGCATCAGAGAAGGAGCCAAGAGTGAGAGTGTCTGGATTGTGTTATCCTTATGCCAATGGAAGATGAAGTGCTGGAGCTGGGAGACCTGGAGGCTGGGTGGGCAATCACTGATGGTGAGATGGGTTGTGGATCCAGAGAGAGTGAGTGATGGGCACAGGAGAGGCTCTGCTGCTGAGTCCAAAACCTGGTGCTTGTGTGTTAACCATTGGTCAGATGGAGCTCTGGGTTAGGAACAGTCTCCAGGACATGTTGGAATGTGCATTACCCTCTAACAATCTTCACTCTCTCACAAATCAACAACTGTGGTGAGTGGGAGACGGGTGTGCAGCTCTGAAGATGAGGAGGGGTTGTCAGAGGATAGACTGTCATATTATTCCCCATAACATCCGCCAGAACAGATACTGTCCACACGAGTAGCAAAGAGGTTACAATCTGGCAGCACAGGGCAGCACACACAAACCCGAGCAGCTGATGGAGGCAGCAATAGCTGAGTTCACTCATACTCTTGAGGGGAGAGGGCAGAGCCAGCTTGTGGAAGATGAAATGTGACTGGAATCTTTAACAATGCAGCAGATACTGGAGCTGCAGTGTAAGGTATTTTAACATCCGGTGGAGTTTCCAAAGGCTGTGTGTATCCATACACAAAGGATGGAGGAGTCAATCCAGACCAGCAGTGTTACCATGTCTCAGGTATGAGCACAAATAACATCCTCCACAGAGAGATTGGTGACCTTCATGGAGAGTCACATCCAGCCTATCACCCACAGTAAATACACACGAGCTGCATGTTCTCACCACCTCCAGGAGCTCTGGGGAACACGGGCTGTGGGAGGGGTGGGAAAATGTGCCTGGAGTCACTGTCAGGACTTCCCAGCTGAACAGGGAGGGTCCAGTTTGCCCTGAATGGATAGAGGAGCGGCTGCCTGCAGCATTTGGGAGCTCCTCTCAGGATGACCCTGGTGTGGGCAGTGGGTCCTCTTCTGCTCCGACTGTGACACAAACACCTCATGAAGCTATGATGACAGAGACAACTCCAGTATCTGTACAGAGGATTCACAGTCGGCTGGATCCTTCCAGGACTCAGGAAATCAGAGGCCAAAGGCCACTGTCATCGAAATTCCCAGAGGAGATCCTGCCTGTAGCTCAGTGGAAAGTGCGGGGATGGGGGTGGTTGTCATGGTGGGGTTGCTGCCTTGTGTTTCACAGGGTTTTACTTTGTTGTTACTGATCACTTTGTTATGTTTGTATTTTCAGTAAATTCAGAGATGGAACACCACTAAATAAATCCTTCACCATATTACTGGGTCTTTAACAGTTCACTGGGAATGTGAGATGGGAAACACAGCACTGAATGAGCTCAATACAATTCTAATGCCTTTGTTTCATGTAGTGACGGCTCCAGGGAAATTATAAAACATTCACAGAAACAGTAACAGTGCTGGAGATGGTGGGAGATTTATTACAGTGAATGGCTGTGTGAGTTAAGGTCCATGGAAAACATGTCTGTATTACTGAATCTCCATCCTCCCTGACACATATCCCATGTCCCTGGCCTGTGGTCCATGGGGTTCCTCATCATGAAGCATCTGGTCAACATTGTATTGCATCACACTTTGTTCAAAGCTTCTCCACTCTTACTCCAGGTTGTATAGAACACAGCACATCACCAGGACATTGAGACCCTCGCTGGGTATATTGAATAGTTCCACCAGATCTATCTTTAGAATTCCTCTGGCCTGTGCAATGGTCACACAATTTGTCCTGTAGCAGCTGTTTTCTCTCTCCTCTGTGACAGTGTTTGGGTTTCACACAGGCACAATTACCCATCCCTTCAGTGGGTAGAGCTTGTCTTTATTAATTATTTCAGGGGATGATGGTATCACGGGCAATGCAAACACTTGCAGTCCATCCCCAATTGCCCTTGAGAAGGAGGTGGTGAGTCATCTTCTTAAATTCTGCACAGCATCTGGTACAAAATCTGGCAGGCTTTTTCCCAGATTGGAGACAAATATCACGAGGGGCCATGAGCTTAGGCTGAGGGGGGAGAAGTATAATTTGGGTGCGAGAGGGAGGTTTTTCACACAGAGGGTCATGGGGGTATGGAATGCACTCCCAAGTAAGGTGGTGGAGGCAGGCACGCTGGACTTGTTTAAGGTTTACTTAAATAGGCACATGAGTGAAACAGGGATACAGGGTTACAGGAGACAGTTTTAAATAAGAGTCAGAGCCTCGGGACGTTACTGGAAATCTAATGCTACATGTGTTGATGTTTTGTCTCTTTTACTCTGCAGGTGTGTTGGTCCACCTTGTTGTCTAAGGAGGGGCATTCACACGGTGGGTCGTGCGTGGGCTGCTCTTGGATGTTTCGAGAGTGGCCTAGTACTTCGCGTTGTTTGTGTATGCTTAAAACTGGACCAGCAGATGGGCACCACAACAGCTCAGTGACTAGCACTGCTAGCTGTGCAGATACATGGATTTGGGTCTGTGTCTGTGGGAGTTTGCACATTCTCCCTGTGGTTGTGTGGGTTTCCTCCGGGTGCTCCGGTTTCCTCCCACGCCCCAAAGATGTGCTCTTAGGCTGATTGGTGTAACAAATTGTCCCTAAATTATTCTCCCCTGAATCTGGTTTCCAATGGGGGTACCATGAGCATACAAGGGAGGTGTAGGAAAAATACATTGTTAAGATGGCGGCGCGGGCTCGTTGGGCCGAAGGGCCTGTTTCCCGTGCTGTGTTGTTCTTTGTAAAACCGTTAGGAAGGGATATCCGGGATTATGATCCCACATCAGTGATGGAAAAGCAATATATTCCAAGTCAGAATGGTGTGTGGTTTGGAAAGAAATCTGAAGCTGGTTGGTGTTCCATCCTTCTGATATCCTTTGCCCATCTCAGTGATGGATAGTGCCTGTTTGGATGATGCTGTCTCAGGAACCTTGGTGAGCTGCTCCATTCCACCGTGTATGTGGTAAAATCCTGACACTGTGTGTCCGTGGTAGAGACAGTCAATGTTTAATTTGGTGAATGGCCAGCTGATCCAGTGGCTCCTTTTCCCTGGATGAGCTTCTTCAGTGTTTCTGAAGCTGCATCAATCCAGCAAGATGAGCGGATTCCATCACACTGCTGACTTGTGCCTTGGGCAACAATTTGGGAGACAGGAGGTGAGTTCCTCATCTCCGAATTCCCAGGCTGTGATCTACCCTTGGAGCCACAGTGTTTACAGTTCAGTGTCTGTTCAATGGTCCCAGTGCGGCCCCCACCACTCAGGATGTTGCTGGTTGAGGATTCAGTGATGGTGCTGCCATTCAATGTAAAGAGAATGTGGTTTTGATTCCCTTCTGTTGGAGATGGTCCTTCCCTGGCATTTGTGGAGTGAAACATTACTTGCCATTTATCAGGTTAAGCCTGAATGTTCTTCAGACCTTAATGCACTCGCTCTGTTGAAGAGTCATCCAGATTCGAAGGGTTCGCTGTTCCCTCTCCACAGAAGCTGTCAGGATGCTGGGATTTTCCAGCATTTTCTGTTTTGTTCAGGTCTTGTTGTTTATGGACATGGACTGGTTCAGTATCTGAGGAATTGTGAACAGTACTGAGCATTGTACAATCATTAGTGACCATCCTCACTCTGACCTTATAATGGAAGGAAGGACATTGATAAAGCAATTGAAGGTGGTTGAGCTTCAGACATCACCCTGAGGAACTCCTGCAGTGATGTTCATGAGGCATTGGAAGGATTCCACATTTTCTGATGATCGAGAGCAGACTGATGGATAGTAATTCACCACATTGGATTTGTCCTGCTTTGTTCCACACTGTCCAGTAGATCCAGTGTTGTAGCTGTACTGGAACAGCTTGGCTCAGGGAATGGTTAGTTATGGAACACAATTCTTCAGTACCGTTGCTGGGGTACTGCCAGGCTGACAGATTTTGCAGTACACAGTGCCTTCAGTCATTTCTTTACCTCACATGCAGTGAATCAAATTGATATCTGTAATGCTGGGGACCTCAGGAGGAGGCTGAGATTAATCATTCTACTCAGCACTTCTGGCTGAAGGTGGCACTGATGCTCTGGGTTCCCTCATCAGTAATGATGGAATTCTTGTGGCATGTTTATAGAATCATAAAATTCCCACAGTGTAGAAGGAGGCCCTTTGGCCCATCGAGTCTTCACCAATTCGTTGAAAGAATATCATATCCAGGCCCTATCTCTGGAACTCCACATATATGGCCCATTAATCCCCCTAACCTACACATTCTGAGACACCTAGGACAACTTAGCATAGCCCATCAACCGAACTTGCAGGTCGTTGGACTGTGGGAGAAAATTGGAGCACCCAGAGGGAACCCGCACAGACACTGGGAGAACGTGCAAACTCTACACATGATGTCATCCAAGGCTGGAATTGAACCCTGGTCCCTGGCGTTGTGAGGCAGCAGCATTAACCACTGTGCCACCGGGTTGCCTAATGTAAACGGCATGTCCAACATTTGTGGCATGTCTAACACTATTTCTGACTGGAAATGGTAAGACAGTACATCTCTAATCTGATCCATTGGTTTTGGTATGATGGAGCTCGGTCTATCATATGCTACATCCACTCTGTGGTCTGGTGGCCGTGTGCTGAAGCTTCACCAGGTTCACATCTCATTTTTAGATAAAGCCAATTCTCATTTGGTGATATGTATAAAGAAAATTAATCGTAGTAACACAGTACTGGTTGCTGGGGAAAGCCCACTGTCAGCTTCCTATAAATGAAAAGGTACAGTTCCCCTCTCCTGCCTGCTTCCTGTCAGGATGTGGATATGCCGGTGTTGGACTGGGGTAAACACATTAAGGAGTCTGACAACACCAGGTTTAAGTACAACCGATTTATTTGATAGTAAACTCACAAGCTTTCAAGGTTTCCCTGTTCTGGCCTCAGACAGAGCATATAAAGCACAGACAGTTTACAGATTACTGATCAGAATGCGAATCTTTACACCAAACCTGATGTTCAAGTCCTAAAGTGGCTGACAATGTGAGTGGAAGGAGCACTGATCACAGGTTAAAGAGATGTGTATTGTCTCCAGACAGTACAGTAAGTGAGGTTTTGCAAACTGAGGCAAGTCACGGGGGTTACAGATAGTGCGACATGAACCCAAGATCCCTGTTGAGACCGTCCTCATGTGTGCGGAACTTGACCATCAGTCTCTGCTCAGCGACACTCAGATAACTTCATATCCAGGCTGCCTTTCTCTCTTTTATTTCAGGGTCTCCAACTTTGCTCCCAAGCTTATTCTGTGTTTACTAATAGCGGACAGTGTTTTTAATAACACGAATACTGCTAGCAATGGTATATTTAGTATCATTATTTGTGTTCTTAAAAACAATGTCCATTATTAATAGGGACATGATTCAGACTATTCTGCACTCTGATTACTGCCATTGCCAACTGAGCTGTGCCTTGAACTGCTGGGCTGTAAGCTCTGGAATTCTCTTCATAACCCTCCCCACCTCCATCTCTGCATTCTCTTTTAAGATGCTCCTTAAGCTCCATTTAATATAAATTTGAGAGTGGATCCCTCGGAATAAACTTCATCAGAATTCCATGTAGTTTGTAATCTGCTTTACCAGATTCATCAACCGCACTCAAGACAGTCCCGAACATCACCCAAGCACAACGCAACGCCATCCACGCTCTCAAGACAAACTGCAACATTGTCATAGCGTCAACGGATGAATGAACATCTCTCGACAGTCACCAGGCAAGACTGTTCCCTTCCTGTTGGCGAACACTTCAGTGGTCACGGGCATTCAGCCTCTGACCTTCGGGTAAGCATTCTCAAAGGCGGCCTTCATGACACACAACAGCGCAGAGTCGCTGAACAGAGACTGATAGCCAAGTTCCGCACACATGAGGACGGTCTCAACAGGGATCTTGGGTTCATGTCGCACTATCTGTAACCCCCGTGACTTGCCTCGGTTTGCAAAACCTCACTTACTGTACTGTCTGGAGACAATACACATCTCTTTAACCTGTGATCAGTGCTCCTTCCACTCACATTATCAGCCACTTTAAGACTTGAACAGCAGGTTAGGTGTAAGGATTCGCATTCTAATCAGCAATCTGTAAACTGTCTGTGCTTTATATGCTCTGTCTGAGGCCAGAACTTTCCATTCACCTGACGAAGAGGGTAACCTCGAAAGCTTGCTTGCTTGTGAGAATATTATCAAATAAATTGGTTGGACTAAAACCTGGTGTTGTCAGACTTTTTACTGTGTTAACATCTTCATGCACAGGTTCGAACAAGACTTCTTCACTGCACAGAATCTTCAACCGATGCTATACACTAGATACATCGATGACATTTTCTTCCTTTGGCCTCATGGTGAACAATCACTGAAACAACTATATGATGATATCAACAAATTCCACCCCACCATCAGACTCACTATTCCCCAGAATTAGTTGAATTCTTGGACACACGCATCTCCATTAAGGACGGTCACCTCAGCACGTCACTGTACTGCAAACCCACAGACAATCTCACAATGCTCCACTTCTCCAGTTTTCACCCTAAACATAGATCCCTGAAAGTTGTACATAGATCCCTGAAAGTTAGGAGTCAAGTAGATAAGGTTGTTAAGAAGGCATACGGTGTCTTGGCGTTTATTGGTAGGGGGATTGAATTTAGGAGTTGCAGCATCATGTTGCAACTGTACACAACTCTGGTGCGGCCGCACTTGGAGTATTGTGTGCAGTTCTGGTCCCCACATTACAGGAAGGATGTGGCGGCTTTGGAGAGGGTGCAGAGGAGGTTTACCAGGATGTTGCCTGGTATGGAGGGGAGGTCCTATGAGGAGAGGCTGAGGGACTTGGGGTTGTTTTCGCTGGAAAGAAGGCGGCTAAGAGGGGATCTTATTGAAACATATAAGATGATTAGAGGTTTAGATAGGGTGGATAATAATAGCCTTTTTCCTCTGATGGAGAAATCTAGCACGAGGGGGCATGGCTTTCAATTAAGGGGTGGTAGTTATAGGACGGATGTCAGGGGTTGGTTCTTTACCCAGAAGGTGGTGAGGGATTGGAATGCCCTGCCTGCTGCAGTTGTAAATGCGCCTAGTTTGGGGGCGTTTAAGAGATCCGTGGATAGGTTTATGGACGAAAAAGGATTGGTGTAGGTTAGTGGGTCATTGTTTTGTAACTGGTCGGCGCAACATCGTGGGGCGAAGGGCCTGTTCTGCGCTGTAATGTTCTATGTTAAACATGTTAAAGAAGCCATTCCCTATGGACAAGCCCTCTGTATACACAGGATTTGCTCAGATGAGGAGGATCGTGACAGACACCTCCAGACCCTGAAAGATGCCCTCATAAGAACAGGATATGGTGCTTGAATCATAGATCGGCAGTTCCGATGCGCCACAGCGAAAAACCGCACCGATCTCCTCAGAAGTCTTCAACATATCATTGATGAAGACAAACATCTCGCCAGGGCTATCCCCACACACCCACTTCTTGCTTTCAGACAATCACACAACCTCAAACAGACCATTGTTCGCAGCAAACTACCCAGCCTTCAGGAGAACAGTGACCACAATACCACACAACCCTGCCACAGCAACCTCTGCAAGACATGCCGTATCATCGACATGGATACCATCATCACACGTGAGAATACCATCCACCAGGTACATGGTAAATACTCTTGCAACTCGGCCAACATTGTCTACCTGATACATTGCAAGAAAGGATATCCCGAAGCATGGTACATTGGGGAGACCTTGCAGACGTTACGACAACGGATGAATGAACATCGCTCGACAGTCACCAGGCAAGACTGTTCCCTTCCTGTTGGCGAACACTTCAGTGGTCACGGGCAATCAGCCTCTGACCTTCGGGTAAGCATTCTCCAAGGCGGCCTTCACGACACACGACAGTGCAGAGTCGCTGAACAGAGACTGATAGCCAAGTTCCGCACACATGAGAACGGTCTCAACAGGGATCTTGGGTTCATGTCGCACTATCTGTAACCCCCGTGACTTGCCTGGGTTTGCAAAACCTTACTTCCTGTACTGTCTGGAGACAGTACACATCTCTTTAAACTGTGATCAGTGCTCCTTCCACTCACATTGTCCGTCACTTCAGGTCTTGAACAGCAGGTGAGGTGTAAGGATTCGCATTCTAATCAGTAATCTCTAAACTGTCTGTGCTTTATATGCTCTGTCTGAGGCCAGAACTCTCCATTCACCTGACGAAGGGACTAACCCTGAAAGCTTGTGAATCTATTATCAAATAAATCGGTTGGACTAAAACCTGATGTTGTCAGACTTTTTACTGTGTTTACGCCAGTCCAACGCTGGCATATCCACATCATTACCAATATACAGCAGTTTTCTGTGTTTAATCAAACTGAGAAGCTGACAGACATAAACATCTATAATCTGAATGACAAATTAAACTAAATTAAACATATGACCAGCCATATCTGGTAATTCTATAAACATTTAATTGTTTTGTCCATCTTTTTTATTCTCATGAATGGTTTTGAGAAGAATTATAAATGCTTAGTTAAATCTTTCACCCCTGAATCTCGCAGTTTATTGTAACTCAGGTTCAGACACATAAGAACATAAGAAATAGGAGCAGGAGTATGCCATCTAGCCCTTCGAGCCTGCCCCGCCGTTCAATAAGATCATGGCTGATCTGTCGTGGCTCAGTTCCACTTTCCCGCCCTCTCCCCATAACCCTTAATCCCCTCAACCCGCTTCTTAAAAATATTTAGCGAGGCAGCCTCCACCACTTCAACAGGCAGAGAATTCCAGAGATTCACCACCCTTTGAGTGAAGAAGTTCCTCCTCAACTCCGGTCTGAACCGCCTCCCGTTTATCTTGAGGCTGTGCCCCCTAGTCCTACTGTCTTTTTTGAGCGGGAAGAGTCTCTCCACCTCAATCCTATCCATCCCATTCATCATCTTATACGTCTCAATGAGATCTCCTCTCATTCTTCTAAACTCTAACGAGTACAAGCCTAGTTTATTCAGCCTCTCCTCATAGCTCAATCCCCTCAACTCCGGTATCAGCCTACTAAACCTCCTCTGCACTCCCTCCAAGGCGAAAATATCCTTGCGCAGGTGCGGCACCCAAAACTGCACATAGTACTCCAGCTGCAGCCTCACCAATGCCTTATACAGCTGCAGCAAGACCTCCCTACTTTTATATTCAATACCCCTCGTTATGAAGGCCAGCATCCCATTCGCCTTCCTGACCACCTGCTGCACCTGCAAGCTGGGTTTTTCCGACTCATGCACACGGACCCCGAGGTCCCTCTGCACCGTCGCCTGCTGCAGTTTTTCGCCACATAAGTAATAGTCCTTCCTACCATTCTTCCTACCAAAGTGGACCACCTCACACTTGCCAACATTAAATTCCATTTGCCATTTCCTGGCCCATTCGCCCAGCCTATCTAGATCCTTCTGCAGACTCTCCACACCCTCCGCACAATTTGCCTTTCCCCCAATCTTGGTGTCATCAGCAAATTTTGACACTCTGCACTCGGTTCCCTCCTCCAGATCATCTATATAAATGGTAAATAGCTGAGGCCCCAGCACCGACCCCTGGGGCACCCCACTAGTCACCAACCGCCAATCCGAATAGCACCCATTGACCCCCACTCTCTGCTTCCTATTTGACAACCAATCCTCTATCCACGCTAACACCCTACCCCCAACTTCATGTCCCCTGACCTTCTGCAATAACCTCTTGTGAGGTACCTTGTCAAACGCCTTCTGAAAATCCAGAAAGACCACATCCACCGGCTCTCCTCTATCCACCGCCCTAGACACATCCTCATAGAACTCCAGTAAATTTGTCAGATACGACTTCCCTTTAATGAAACCGTGTTGCGTCCGCCCTATCAAGCAAGTCCCTTCAAGATTCCTCGCAATTTCCTCCTTAATGACGGATTCTAATATTTTACCTACCACAGACGTTAAACGAACCGGCCTATAATTCCCCGCCTTTTGCCTGGCACCCTTCTTAAACAACGGCGTAACATTAGCCGTTTTCCAATCTTCCAGCACTTCCCCGGAATCCAGCGACGTCTGGAAAATAACCACCAAGGCATCCACTATAACCTCCGCCATTTATTTCAGAACCCTCGGATGCATTCCATCCGGTCCTGAGGACTTGTCCACAATCAGCCCCTCCAGTCTGTTGTACTGAGAGCAGAGGTGAGAATATCTGAGGCTGTTTCTCTCCAAACTGGAGATCAGAGAGAGAACGATTTCAGGAATCAGAGTGAATCCGTGATGTTTAACACGAATACTGACAGGAATGACGTGGAATGCTTATTAATGACACTATTACTGACACTGATAATAATTTACAGTGTTAGACATCCACTGATTATTAACACAATCTCACACAGTTTGATACTTACTCCAGTTTCTGTATTTTACATTCTGGTTTCCTCAGAGCCGCAGACAGCCGTTTCACTCCTGAATCTCCCATTTTATTGTCACCCAGGCTAAATGGAGAAAGTGAGAAACACATTAAATTCAGATTAATATTCAGCAGGAGAAATAGCTGGATCTATTTTTGTGTCAGAAACTTAGCACCAGTGGTGAACTGATTTAAGTTTCGATATCTCACCCAAGTTGATCTTTCTCTACACCCGAGGTGTGCCTGAACATTACATTCTGGACTCTTTCCTTTCCCTCCCTATGTATGGAATGCTTTGGCACTAATAAATGTGACAATAATAAATCAAATAATATCAAATCCTTTCTGTTGAATGGAAAAGACAATAGTCAACATTGAAAAATGATTAACAATTCACTCTCACTGGTTTGCCTACTGGGGGAAACCACTTTTACACCTCTCAAAATATATATTTTGTTTAATTGTCCATGGGATATGGATGTCGATGGCTAGACCAGCATTTATTTCCCACTGTTAATGGCCCCTAGAGCAGGAGATGCCCATATCCTGTGAACAAGAAAGTAATTTTAAACATGTCCCACATTCTGGTCTCATTTCATGATCATCAGAATTACCCTCCTGAATCTCACTGATCCTGCTACATTTCAGGTAATTCAAATCATTTCTGCTGTTACATAAATCCAGGATTTTATGAGAATTGTAGATTTTACGGAGAGTTAAATGGTAAAGCTGTGAGAGTGGATCCCTCTTAGTGCCTCTTAACTATTGACATTGTATCATCTATCTCAGTTTGTTGGAGTGGATGAAGGGAGGGCCAGGAGCCAGTAACCACAACCTAAAAGAGTGGGTCTATATAATGTAGCTCTGTGGCTCCAGCCTGGAGCAGTGCTGTTAAACTTAGCTGATTGTCGGAGGGTCAGTTAATCATTTAACTACTCTGAGGCGGCCCACACTGAGTTCAAAAGGGAAATGGTGAATCAAATCGTGAGACAGAGGAAACTAAATTCATTGGTTGGTAAACAAAACATGCCGTTTGCTACTGGCTTTATATTGCTGAGAATTGGAGGAAGCAACAGAAAGGGTCAATGATGTTCTGATGTTGATGTGGTGAACACGGATATTCAAAAATCATCTGATCCAGTGACACAACAGACTTGTGGCATAAACTCATTAAATAAATGGGAAAGTATTAATGTGGGTACAAAATTGGATGAATAAAGAGTAATGGATATTTTCCAGGCTGGAGGATGTCTGTAGTGGAGAACCCTAGCGGTCAGTATTGGGATCCTTGCTTTTCCCTGATATATATGAATGATCTCGGTGTTTGCAGTCTTGAGGAAAATTTCAAAATTTGTTGATCACAGAAATTTTTGCAGCATCGGAAACTGTGAGGAGAGCAGCTTGGCACTGAAAAACAGGCCATGGTGGAGTGTACAGATAGGAGGCAGATTAAGTTCAATGCAGAGACATGAGAGGTGATACTTTCAGGAAACATGTATATGAGGAAGCAATATAAAATAATCAGTAGAATTGTTAACGGATTGCAGGATCAGAGGGACTGGACGTATATGTACATCGATCATTGCTGTTAGCAGGGTAAGTGTAGGGAGCAGTTAATAAAGAATACAGTTTCTTGGGCTTCACTGTAATGAAATAGTTTATGTTTGTGGGTATCAGGTAATAATCCCTGAGTTGTGCTCGTGAGCTCAGAAAGGGCCAAAACTTTAATTTCACTTCATGTTAAAAAAAACTGTCTGCCTGGTTTCACATTAAACTGTCCCTGCATTTTAATTTAAGGGTTACAATATAGTAAAAGTTATAGAGTTTAAGAAAATGGTTGCTGATATTCAGAGGCCCACAATGAATGATAGAAACACTGAGTTTCAGTTGTAACCAGTTAACCCAAGAAGCAAGACAGTGTTCACAGAGGCTGCCAGTAGAGGCAGGGCAATGCAGGGATTCAGAAAGCAGAACCCAAAAGATTAATCACCGTCAGAAACCAAGAAGGAAAAGGGGAGTGTCAGGAAGATAGAAGTCAAAGTGACAATAAAACCTGAATCTGAACAAGCTACTGCTCCCAAAGTTAAAGAGAGGAGCAGAGAGAGGCTCCCAGTTACAAACAGAGCTGCTAAATGCGGACATGGTAAAGTTTGTTCACGAGAATCCAGACATCTGATATCATCCTAAAGTTGGTGACATCTTCATACAGCCAAGTGGAGCTGTGTACTGCTGACCTGGCTGAGTATGGAGGAATACTGAAAGGAAACATTGAAATATTGGAGGGGGTTCCTTGGTGAAGGCATCTGAGAGAAAGTGTTGTTTGGGAAAGGATTCCAAAGGCTGTTTTTTCCTAGAGTGAAGTTTCTGGAGCGGAAGGAAGAGTCCCAGTGAGATGAGTTTTCTCACATTGTTACAAACATTTGGGGGAATTTGAAGAAGAATCCACTGCAGTTACTTTGGGCGGCATCTGTCACTTGGTTTCAGAGATGGGGTAGCTGACCATGGGTGGCTTGTTGGTTTACACTGACTGTGTACGTACTGAGAACATTAAAGCATAAGATCTATTCTATAACTCGTGTCATCCTTACAGATCTGCAGACATCTGTGAAGTTCGATGGGGTGAAGTAGTGGGGCACTGTAGTTTTTTTCTTAACAAAGGTTTTAGTCTTTTGTTAAAAGTTAATCGACTGCCTTGTTATTCTGTTCATCTACATTTCTAAATAATAAAACAATAAATAAAAGTCACGATTTACTAAGCCGGTGTTCTGCTCTTAGATCTGACTAAGATCTGACTTAGATCTGACTTTGGGCGGCACGGTAGCACAGTGGTTAGCACTGCTGCTTCACAGCTCCAGGGTCCTGGGTTCGATTCCCGGCTCGGGTCACTGCCTGTGTGGAGTTTGCACATTCTCCTCGTGTCTGCGTGGGTTTTCTCCGGGTGCTCCGGTTTCCTCCCACAGTCCAAAGATGTGCGGGTTAGGTTCATTGGCTATGCTAAAAATTGCCCCTTAGTGTCCTGGGATGTGTAGGTTAGAGGGATTAGCAGGTAAATGTGTAGGGATATGGGGATAGGGTCTGGGTGGGATTGTGTTCGGTGCAGACTCGATGGGCCGAAGGGCCTGTTTCTGCACTGTAGGGTTCTAAGATCAGATCAGATGGTTCTAAGACTGTCCAGAAATCAGCTGGGATTATAACATTGTCAATAGGGGCATAGAGTACAAGAGCAAGGAGGCTGTGCCAAATCTGAAAAAAGATCTCACTGCATCGTGTCATACTTTAGGAAGGCTTAGAACACATTGGAGAGAGTGCTGAAGATGTTTACAAGATTGGCTACAAGGATGTGAAACTTAAGTCACGAAGATCGATTGGAGAGGTTGTTCTCCTTGGAAGGAAGAATGCTAAGAGGAGATTTGAAATGTTCAAAATAGTGATGGTGCTGGACAGAGCAGGTAGCAAATCAACATTTGCTGTTTGGACAAGGATCAACAACATGATTTAAATTGATTTGCAAAAGATGCAAATACAGTGTGAAAGAAAACTTTTTTTTTTAAACACAGTGAGTGGTTCAGGTTTTATGAGGCTGCTGTGAGAGAGAAAACTGGTGGGCTGCTGTAACCGAACAGGAAGATTTATTTTCATAACTGCCCACTGTAAAGTTTAATACGAGACTGAACTTCCACTTCTACCCTGACTGATGTCACCGGTGATCACATGAATTATAAAGGGACACTGTCCGATATAACACACACCAACTATAATACATGAGAGGCAGCGTATAGGATAATAATTAGCTACAAACTGTAAGCTGTGCTGAACACAGAGAAACAATTTTTTTTTCTGGCATCATACAGAATCAGATGATTTTTGTTGGGAGAATAAAATATTTATTTTTAAATTTTGTAGGGAGGACTTTACACCTCTAATTATTTAAAATGTATCCCGATCATGATTTCATTCACCCAAGGAATGTGATCATCGCTGGTGTTGCCAACATTTACTGCCCATGCCTATTTGCCCACGAGAATCTGCCTTCATGAAATGATGTAGTTTTATCAGAGAATCATAGATTTATTACAGGTTCAGAATGAGGCCAATCGGCCCATCATGTCTGCAGCTGCTCTGAAATGAACATTATTACTCTGCACCATTCTCCCACACTTTCTCTATGATCATTGGACATTGTTTCTCTCTCGACTTCCTCAACTGAACATGTCTTTGTTTTATTAGAACAAAGGAAATGGCTTCTCAACAATGAAAATATTCGCTATGAGACCAAACAAAGTTACCTCAACTCCTGACACTTGTGCAGAACGGGTCCCAGCCGCTGGATCCCTTCACACTGAATGTAGCATCGCTGCAGATTGAGGTGTTTTATTGTATCACAGAGTCCAATGACATGAGACACGACTGCACAGTCAATCGGGGTCAGTCGCAATTCACTAAATGAAAGTGTTTCCATAGATCCCACTGTGATCTGAGCCAGTGCTTTATTCTGAGACTCAAACAGGTAGTGGAATGTGTTCAGGAGCTTCCTTTTCCCAGTTTCAGTCTGTGTGTTTCCAATCTGCCCTTCAACCTTCTCCTTCACCCAATCAATCACTCGGCAGGTTGTTTGATGAAGAAATTTACCCAGAAACTTCTCCAGGGGTCGAGCTGACTGTGGGGAGGAGAGACCAGCAACAAAACGGAGAAATATCTCAAATCGCCCATCTTCCTTGCTGTGGGCTTCATTGAGGAGTTTCCCGATCTCCCCGGGATCTGGAGTCAGGAATTGTGAGAGTGCAGATACAAACTCTTGGATGGTGAGGTGTGGGAATGTATAAACCACACTCTGGGCAGAATCATCTCTCTCTAAAAGTTCCATCAGGAACCCAGACAGGAACTGGGAAGGTTGTAGATTGTACTCAATCAAATCTGCATTTCCAAACACAATCTTCTTCTTGGAGACTCCTGTGTAGGCCATCTCACCAAGCTTCAGTAACACATCACGGGGGTTTTCAATCTCTCGGCTATGGTTTTTCAGAATGTTGTAAATATAGTAGGAATATAGTTGGGTGATGGTCTTGGGAACTTGCTGCCGTTTCCTGTCTCTTTGTGTAAAGAAGGGACCCAGTGACAGAGCGAGGATCCAGCAGTAGGAAGGGTTGTAACACATGGTGTACAGGATCTCGTTCTCCTCCACGTGTTTGAAAACAGCTGCTGCCACCGTCTGGTCTTCAAAAAACTTGTTGAAATATTCCTTCCGTTCATTACCAACAAATCCCAGGATTTCAGCCCGGACACTGATCTCAGCCTTTTCTAATAAATGTAATGCAGTGGGGCGGCTGGTCACTAGCACTGAACATCCTGGGAGCAGCTTGTGCTGTATTAAACTGTACACAATGTCAGACACTTCACACCAGCATTCAGGATCTGTGCACATGGACTGAGGTTCTGTATTTCTCCGATTGTCGGCAAAATCAATCGTGTCCTTGAATTCATCCAAACCATCGAATATAAACAGCAATCCCTCTGGGTTCTTCCAGAGCTCTCCCAGAATATTCCCAAAGTAAGGATACTGATCCAATATCAGATTCCTCAGGTTTATTCTACCGTTAATAGTGTTCAAATCCCGGAATTTAAAACTGAAGACAAATTGAAAGTGTGGGTATATTTTCCCAGTGGCCCAGTCATAAACAATCTTTTGTACCATTGTTGTTTTTCCAATTCCCGGGACTCCGCTCACTGCTGCTGAATTCCCAGATTTGGATTTTCTCTGGGAAAAGCTGCTCTGGAACAATTGATCAGTTCGGATTTTTTCCAGTTCTCTCCGGAGATGTTTCTCTCTCCATTCTTCATGGTCTCGGCCTCTTGCCAGCAGTTCATGTTCGACAAGTCTCCGATCTCGAACATTGGAAATAACCGTTAGCTCAGCGTATCGATCAACCAGCTGGAAAATCTTAACCTTCTCCTTTATGAGGATAGTGTTCACTCTCAGAGTTTCAGTTTGTACCCGGAGTGTCTCCTTGTGTTTCTGTTGGAGATCTTCAATCAGAACAGAGAGAAAATGTCAGTTACATTAAGACACTGTCTTTGCTGATTTGAGAGATTTATTTTACACTGTCAGTCAAGGTTTGAGTCAGATATAAAATTGAGTTATTGGAAATCTCATTTGACAATGATTAATTGTCACTTAAAGTTTCAGATTGTCATTTAATTCCAATTTTTCTACAACATGCCGGCGGTGATTCTCCCAGGAAGGAATCTGAGTGTCAAATTTGTATAAAAATTGGAGTAACTCATGCTGGATTCTCAGTGGGAGTTTCAAAATGAATCTCCCACAATCTGTGCACAGCAGAGTGGACGGAGCGTGAATCAGGTTGAAAATCAGTGGATGGAGCCTATTCCGGCTGGAGAGACCAGCAGCATCGCGCTGAGTGGCCACTATGCGTGCGGTCTGTCTGCGCAGAGATCGGCGCATGCATAGGGGCCTCACCATTGCGGCGGCCAACATTTCTCCCCCTCCTACACAGTCCCAATGCCCTCTCCCCTCCATCCCAGTACTCTGACCCCACTGTACTCTCCATTACCACCCCAGCAGACTGACCCCACCGTAATCGTGACACCCCCCCAGCAGACTGATCCCCCTCCCCACCCTGATGGCCAGCCCCAATCACTGTCCTCCCTCCCTCCGTCACTCAGCCTGAATGCAGAGTGAAAGCGGGACTCCCCACCCTCACCCCCACAGGCCCAATCCCCATTAGGTCCTGAACCCTTGGCACTCTTCAATACCCAGTAGGCAGTTCCAAGGTGTCCTGGACATTAGGACTTTGCCCATTTGGCAGTGCCAGGGGCCGAGGCTGGCAATGCCCAGGGTACCCCAGCCATCTCCAACCTTCTGGGGACATTGATGTCATCCCCTTCACTCCAGCGGGGTCAGGTCTCCAGTTCCCTGCAAATGGCAATTTATATAAAACCCCTCCTGATGTGAGGGGTGGTGGGGCGAGAGGCTAGAGGGCCTGGAAATTTCAGTGCTGGGCCCTCTGATGACTTTTAAGCAGGTTCAAATGCTCATTGTAATAATTTATACAGCTCCACACCGACCTCTCTGGCACAGAGCTGACGGTGCCTGAAATCCAGCTGTGGGAGACACAGGCAGGCGATGGCCCCCAGCGGGGAGCCTGTGAAACGGCTCTGCACTGATCTCCTGGTCTGCTGCACTACAAAAACAGCACAGCGAGCTGGGAGAATCACCCCCATTGATTTGACAAAGGTGAAGTTTTAACTCTGATGGTTAATACTTTCCTCCCTGCCCTTATTATAGACATCCCATTGGTAGATCTTGGTTATATAACAGTCAACATAGTTTGTGAACTAGTCAGAGCTCCCAATCTGCTGCAGAAATGGTAAGTGGATATTAGAGACTGTGTGGGAGCGGGAGAGACTGTAATTGTTCAGGAGTCTCACTGTTACTGTATGTAAACTTCAATAGGTTCTCTGTCATACTGTGTGTATTGGAAAAGCAACAGTTTTGAACATGGAAAGTTCTGCTATTCTATCAGGCTGTTATTGCATTAAATGAGTTATTGGGGAGCCGTTTGGATCAGTTTTTTTATAGAACCCTACAATGCAGAAACAGGCCCTTCGGCCCATCGAGTCTGCACCGAACACAATCCCACCCAGACCCTATCCCCATATCCCTACACATTTTACCTGCTAATCCCTCTAACCTACACATCCCAGGATACTAAGGGGCAATTTTTAGCATAGCCAATGAACCTAACCCGCACATCTTTGGACTGTGGGAGGAAACCGGAGCACCCGGAGAAAACCCACGCAGACACGAGGAGAATGTGCAAACTCCACACAGGCAGTGACCCAAGCCGAGAATCGAACCCAGGACCCTGGAGCTGTGAAGCAGCAGTGCTAACCACTGTGCTACCGTGCCGCCCCAGTTGGGTGGATGTCTGATGTGGTTTATATTATAATAACTGCCTGGCGATCGATCTCTCTTCTTTCTAAGATGCATTCAGGGCCTCACTCGTTGCCCTGCTCATGGTGGAGATATAACCTGCCTTTAGACAGAGAACTAAAAAAAAAACCTTTCCCTTTTATAGTGTGTCAGTATTCACTAATTATATTTCAGGGATTGTACACACAGATTGTACACACAATTCTGCTTTGATAACAGTCAAGTCATGACAGAAACAAGAAACAGAACAAGCCATTTTACAATGTGTAATATGAAAGCAGTAAACATTCAAAGTTTATTTGAACTGTTTACCAATAATGATAATATTTTGATTAATTCTGTCTCTTGTGTCTTTGTAATGCGAAAATGTCACTTTCTTAATTCTCAATGGGACGGCGGCGCAGGCTCGTTGGGCCGAAGGGCCTGTTTCCCGTGCTGTGTTGTTCTTAGTTCTTACACTGACTTTAAACATAATCTCTGAATTAAAGGATTACTGAGTAGACCAGTGTGCTGTCTTTCACTGCTATTCAGAAACAACCAGTAGTTTTGTATCAAGCCCAGATATAATCTTTTCCCTCAGATTTCTGCTTCAGATCAATGTTCAATTGTGTGAACATCAGTAGTTAGTCTTAGAAAAGGAGGTGACTAAAGTGATTGAGGAAGGAAGGGCCGTGGATGTCGTTTAAGTGCATTTTAGTCAAGCATTTGATAAGATCCCTCATGGCAGGCTGGTGCAAAAGATTAAATCTCACGGGATCAAAGGTGAACTAGCTAGATGGATACAGAACTGACTTGGCCATAGAAGACAGAGGGTAACAGTGGAGGGGTCTTTTACTGATTGGAGGTTGGAGACTAGTGGTGTTCCACAAGGCTCTGTACTGGGACCTCATATACATATATAATATATATCGAAGATGATGTAGCTGGTCTAATTAGTAAGTTTGCGACGACACAAAGATTGCTGGAGTTGTGGATAGTGATGAACATTTGAACATAGAACAGTACAGCACAGTACAGGCCCTTCGGCCCTCGATGTTGTGCCGAGCTATGTCCAAACCCAACATCAAGCTATCCCATTCCCTACCATTCTGGCCAGAGAATACAGCAGGATATAGATAGGCTGGAAAATTGGGCAGAGATGGAATTTAATCCAGATAAATGTGAAGTGATGCATTTTGGTAGATCTAATGTAGGGGGGAGCTACACAATAAATGACAGAACCATCAGTTCTGGGTGTGCAAGTCCACAGATTCTTAAAGGTGGAAACAGAGGTGGAAACGGTGGTGAAGAAGGCAATGGCCGACTTGCCTTTCTTTGTCGGGACATAGAATATAAAAGTTGGCATCTGGTGTTGCAGCTATATGGAACGTTGGTTAGGCCACATTTGAAATACTGCGTCCAGTTCTTGTCACCACACTACCAGAAGGACTTGGAGGCTTTGGACAGACTGCAGAAAAGGTCTACCAGGATGTTGCCTGCTATGGAGGACGTTAGCTATGAGGAGACATTGAGTAAACTCGGGTTGTTCTCCCTGGAAAGATGGAGATTGATGGAGATAGAAGTTTATAAAATTATGAAGGGCGCAGATAGGGTAAACAGCTGGTATCTTTTTTCCCCAGGTTGGAAATGACAAACACAAGGGGTCACAAGTTCAAGGTAAGGATGTCGGTGAGGTTCAATACAGATATCGGTGGGATATATTTTACACAGAGGATGGTGGGGGTCTGGAATGCACTACTAAGCAAGGTGGGTGAGGCAGACATGCTGGTATCATTTAAGACTTATCTAGATAGCCACATGAACAGACTGGGAATAGGGGGATACAAACAAATGGTCTAGTTGGGAACATATGATCTGTGCAGACTTGGAGGGCTGAAGGGCCTGTTCCTGTGCTGTATTGTTCTTCATTCATTATTTGTCAAATATTTTCTGACGTTAAATTCTGTTCCATGAAATGGTAAAGTTCAATATTCCTTCCCAGCCCACCCAAGCATTTAGCCCAATGTGGGGTAAATCAGAGCGAGCAACCCACACACTTATCAGTCTGATGTATATTGTCTGGTGGATGGTGCAAGGGAAAATATAAGATATTATTTTTGATCACTGGGAAAAGGGAGATATTCACAATACACATTCTTCAATAAATAGATTGTGCTGGAGTTTACTGTGAAATTGAGTCTACCAGTGGATTGGGGAATCCGGTGGGCATTGTCATTCTAGACTGATAAGATTCCTCACACAGGGTCACTGTGAGACAGCGTTATTGTTTCAGTGGAAATGAGAGAGTCTGGATTTGGAGTGGTCTTCAATGTCATGATTAAAATGTAACTGATTACAAGATGTGGTTCAGTTTGAAGACATGTTACAAACGAGCTTCCCTGAGATTTAGTCCGACACACATTACTCTTAACGGTCAACATTCATGAGGTGAACAAGATTGAACAAGCTCGGAGCAGTAGTAGAGTATTAGGTGTACAGTAAATTTGCTGATGAACAGTGTTAATCATCCTATTAATATTAAGTAAACAATCATATAAAAAATGGATATGAGTGAGTGCAGTGAGAACACACGGCAAACAGTGTTCCATTAAGATAAATGTGTCTCAAATGTAGTTGTTAAGGCAATGTTGAATAGGGGCATCATTTATCAGGAATAATAGAGACAGTATGAGAGGAGAAAAAAGCTGGTGTTACAGGGGGCAGCAAAGTGCCAGGGACCTGGATTCAATTCCGGTGTTTGGGTAACTCTTGTGGAGTCTGCACGTTCTCCCCGTATCTACGGGGGTTTCCTTCGGTTTCCTCCCACAGTCCAAAAATGTGCAGGCTAGGTTGATTGGCCATGGACTAATGTGTGTATACATCGGGCAGTTGTTTTACTTTGCATTCTGTAATGAAGTATGTTCCTTTCCAATCTGGTTTCCCGAGTCATTACATTCAGCCAGCATTTATTGTCCATCCCTAATTCTTTTGCAAGTGTGCTCGTCAGCTGCCTTTGGATCCGTTGCAGTCCACGTGGTGTAGTTCCACCCATAATACTGATATGGAAAGAGTTCCAGGATTTTGATCCAGTGACAAGGTGTGGGATCAGAGGAGAGCTGGCTAGGTGGATCAGAACTGACTTGGCCATAGGAGACAGGGGATAGCAGTAGAGGGATGTTTTTCTGAATGGAAGACTGGCACTAGAGATATTCCACAGGGATCAGATCTGGGACCTTTGTTATTCAGAGAGTGTATATCAATGATTTGGAAGAAAATGTCTGATTAGTAAGTTTGCAGACAACACAAAAAATTAGGGAGTTGTGGATGATGAAGAGGATTTTGAGAGAATACAGCATAATATAGTCCTGTTGGAGACTTGGGTTGAGAAACCATCATTAAGGAGGAAATAGTGAGGCATCTTGAGGGGAATTGCTTGATAGGGCGGACGCAACACGGTTTCATTAAAGGGAAGTCGTGTCTGACAAATTTACTGGAGTTCTATGAGGATGTGTCTAGGGCAGTGGATAGAGGAGAGCCGGTGGATGTGGTCTTTCTGGAATTTCAGAAGGCGTTTGACAAGGTACCTCATAAGAGGTTATTGCAAAAGGTCAGGGGACATGGAGTTGGGGGTAGGGTGTTAGCGTGGATAGAGGATTGGTTGTCAAATAGGAGGAAGAGATTGGGGGTCAATGGATGCTATTCGGATTGGCGGTTGGTGACTAGTGGGGTGCCCTAGGGGTCGGTGCTGGGGCCTCAGCTATTTACCATTTATATAGATGATCTGGAGGAGAGAACCGAGTGCAGGGTGTCGAAATTTGCTGATGACACCAAGATTGGGGGAAAGGCAAATTGTGCGGAGGGTGTGGAGAGTCTGCAGCAGGATCTAGATAGGCTGGGCGAATGGGCCAGGAAATGGCAAATGGAATTTAATGTTGGCAAGTGTGAGGTGGTCCACTTTGGTAGGAGGAATGGTAGGAAGGACTATTACTTACGGGGCGAAAAACTGCAGCAGGCGACGGTGCAGAGGGACCTCGGGGTCCTTGTGCATGAGTCGCAAAAATCCAGCTTGCAGGTGCAGCAGGTGGTCAGGAAGGCGAATGGGATGCTGGCCTTCATAGCGAGGGGGATTGAATATAAAAGTAGGGAGGTCTTGCTGCAGCTGTATAGGGCATTGGTGAGGCCGCAGCTGGAGTACTGTGTGCAGTTTTGGGCGCCGCACCTGCGCAAGGATATTTTGGCCCTGGAGGGAGTGCAGAGGAGGTTTACTCGGCTGATACCGGAGTTGAGGGGATTGAGCTATGAGGAGAGGCTGAATAAACTAGGCTTGTACTCGTTAGAGTTTAGAAGAATGAGGGGAGATCTCATTGAGACGTATAAGATGATGAATGGGATGGATAGGATAGAGGTGGAGAGACTCTTCCCGCTCAAAAAAGACAGTAGGACTAGGGGGCACAGCCTCAAGATAAAGGGGGGGCGGTTTAGAACAGAGTTGAGGAGGAATTCTTCACTCAAAGGGTGGTGAATCTCTGGAATTCTCTGCCCGTTGAAGTGGTGGAGGCTGCCTCGCTAAATATTTTTAAGAAACGGGTTGATGGGTTTTTGATAAGAGAAGGGATTAAGGGTTATGGGGAGAGGGCGGGAAGGTGGAGCTGAGTCATGACAGATCAGCCATGTTCTTATTGAATGGCGGGGCAGGCTCGAAGGGCCAGATGGCCTACTCCTGCTCCTATTTCTTATGTTCTTATGTTCTTATGAAATGGCAGATGGAGTTTAATCCGGATAAGTGTGAGATAATGCATTTGGGAAAGTCCAATGCATGTCGGAATTATATGAGTCCTGGCGAATCGTATGACTAGGACTGTAGACAGGGCTTTAAACTAATTGGGGGGGGGGGTGCAAAGGTAGGTGAAATTACAGGGTCTAAAGTAAAAGAGAGGTAACAGGTACGGGAAGAGGTCAAGGATGTCCCAATAATAAAGGGAGTAGGGGGCATGAGAAAGGTTGATAGCATTCCTTCAAATAAGGTCCAGGTGAAGGCTGGGATGAAGACACTTTATCTGAATGCACGAAGTATTCGGAATAAAGTGGATGAGCTGGTGGCGCAGATCAGCACAAATGGATATGATCTGGTGGCCATTACAGAGACGTGGCTGCAAGGTTTCAGGGATTGGGAGCTGAATGTACAGGGCTATCAAATATTTCGGAAGGATAGACGGGAGGAAAAGGGGGTGGGGTAGCTCTGCTGATTAAGGATAGCATCAGGGTGGTAGTAAGGGAAGATATAGGTGCCAAAGAGCAGAACGTGGAATCGTCGTGGGTGGAGATTAGGAACAGAAAAGGGAGGAAGACGCTGGTGGGTGTCGTCTACAGGCCCCCGAATAATGATCTGGAGGTGGGGCGGGCTGTTAACGCGCAAATAAATGCGGCGTGCAGGAATGGAACAGTGATAATTATGGGGGATTTTACCATACATATTGATTGGTCGATCCATGTTGGACGCGGTGGGCTTGAAGAAGAGTTCTTGGAATGCTATCGGGATAATTTCCTTGAACAGTGTGTGTTGGAGCCGACGAGGGAGCGAGCTATCTTAGATCTGGTGTTGTGTAATGAGGCGGGTAGAATTAGGGATCTTGCGGTGAAGGATCCCCTTGGAGAGAGTAATCATTGTATGGTGGAGTTTCTGGTGCAGATGGTGGATGCATCCTCTGTTTGAACAGAGGGCAGAACGATAGGATGAGAGAGGAATTGGCAAATGTAGATTGGGGGCACAGATTGGTTAGTAGGACGGCTGAGGAACAGTGGAGGATCTTTAAGGAGATCTTTCTTGGTGCTTAGCAGAAATTTATTCCAATGGTAAAGAAGGATCGTAGGAGAAGGGATAATCAGCCGTGGTTATCGAAGGAAATAAAGGAGAGTATTGAATTAAAAGCTGATGCGTTTAGAGTGGCTAAAAGTAGTGGATGATTAGAAGATTGGGAGAGGTTTAAAAATGAACAAAGATTGACTAAGAAGATGATAAAGAAAGGAAGGATAGACGATGAAGCTAAACTAGCACTAAATATAAAAAAGGACAGTAAGAGTTTTTATAAATATATAAAAAGGAGGGGGCTGGCTACAGTGAATGTTGGACCCTTAGAGGATGAGAGGTGGGATTTAGTGGTGGGGGATGAGGAAATGTCTGAGGCCTTAAATAAGTTTTTTGCGTCGGTCTTCATGGAGGAGGACGCGAATAGTTTGCCGGGTATTAAAGATAGAAGGATGGTAGGAGTCGAGGAGCCTGAATGCAATTACTGTCACTAGAGAGGTAGTGCTTGATCGACTAGCGGGACTGATGGTGGACAAGTCCTCAGGACCGGATGGAATGCATCCCAGGGTTCTGAAGGAAATGGCGGAGGTGATAGTGGATGCCTTAGTGATTATTTACCAAACCTCGCTGGACTCCGGGGAAGTGCCGGAAGATTGGAAAACGGCTAATGTTACGCCGCTGTTTAAAAAGGGTAGATAGAACATTACAGCACAAACAGGCCCTTCGGCCCTCGAGTTGCGCCAATCACATCAACCCCACCAATCTATAGACCTATCTATAACCCCCAATCCCATTAAACCCCATATACTCATCCAGAAGTCTTTTAAAAGATCCCAGCGAGTTCGCCTCCACCACCGGTGACGGCAGCCGATTCTATTCACTCACCACCCTCTGAGTGAAAAACTTACCCCTAACATCACCTCTGTACTTCCCTCCCCGCACCTTAAATCTGTGTCCTCTCGTAGCGACCATTTCAACCCGGGGAAATAGCCTCTGAGAGTCCACCCTATCTATTCCTCTCAACATTTTATAAACCTCTATCAGGTCGCCTCTCAACCTTCGCCTCTCCAGGGAAAAGAGTCCCAGCTCCCTCAACCTATCTTCATAAGGCATGCCTCCCAGTCCAGGCAACATCCTTGTAAATCTCCTCTGCACCCTTTCAATAGCTTCTACGTCTTTCCTATAGTGAGGCGACCAGAACTGCGCACAGTACTCCAAATGAGGCCTGACGAGGGTCCTGTAAAGTTGCAGCATTACCTCCCGACTCCTAAACTCAATCCCTCGATTAATGAAGGCCAGTACACCATACGCCTTCTTGACCACCTCCTCCACCTGCGAGGCCGATTTAAGAGTCCTGTGAACCCGGACCCTGAGATCCTTCTGCTCTTCAACGCTACTAAGACTCCTGCCCTTAATAGTGTACTCGTTCATCCCGTTGGTTCTGCCGAAATGGACGACTACACATTTATCCGCGTTGAAGTCCATCTGCCAATTCTCAGCCCATTCCTGCATCCTATCTATGTCCTGCTGCAACTTTTGACATCCTTCCAGACCATCCACAACACCGCCGACCTTCGTGTCATCAGCGAACTTGCTAACCCATCCCTCCACTTCCTCATCCAGGTCATTTATGAAAATGACAAACAGCAAGGGTCCCAGAACAGATCCCTGGGGCACCCCACTGGTGACTGACCTCCATTCCGAAAAAGACCCATCCACAACCACTCTCTGCCTTCTGCAGGCAAGCCAGTTCTGGATCCACAAGGCCAAAGGCCCTTGGATCCCATGCCCTCTCACCTTCTCAAGAAGTCTTGCATGGGGGACCTTATCAAAAGCCTTGCTGAAGTCCATGTACACTCCGTCCACGGCACTTCCTTCGTCAATGTGTTCAGTCACATTATCGAAGAACTCAACTAGGCTCGTAAGGCACGACCTGCCCTTGACAAATCCATGCTGACTATTCCTGATCATGGACAAATAAACTGGAAGGAGGCATTCTTAGGGAAGAGTACCGAAGGAAGGTGGCGGATATTCAAGGAATGTTTGTCTGGCGCTCTGCATGACAATGTTCCGATAAGGCAAGGGGGTTTTGGTAGGTCGCGGGAACCGTGGTGCACGAAGGCTGTGTTGAACCTAGTCAGGAGGAAAAGGAAGGTATACAAAAGGTTCAGGGAACTAGGAGAGGTTAAGGATCTTGAAGAATATAAGGACTGTAGAAAGGAGGTTAAAAGGGAAATTAGGAGAGCCAGAAGGGGTCATGAGAAGACCTTGGCGGGTAAGATTAAAGAAAATCCCAAGGCCTTCTATAAGTATGTGAAAGGTAAAAGGGTGAGAAGGGAAAGGATAGGACCTATAAAAGATGAAGGGGGAAAGGTCTGCGTAGAACCAGAAGAAATGGCGGAGGTGCTTAATGAGTACTTTGCATCAGTATTCACAGTGGAAGCTGATTTGGGAGATCTTGCTATGGACTTGCAGCAGGTGGAAAAGATTGAGTACGTGGACATTAAAGAGGAGGATGTGTTAGAACTTTTGAATTCTATCAAGGTCGATAAGTCGCCGGGACCAGATGGGATGTACCCCAGGATACTGTGGGAGGCCAGGGAAGTGATTGCAGAGCCCTTGGCGATGATCTTTGCGTCGTCAATGGAGACGGGAGAGGTTCCGGAAGATTGGAGGATTGCGGATGTAGTCCCTATTTTCAAGAAAGGGAACAGAGATAGCCCGGGAAATTACCGCCCGGTGAGTCTGACCTCAGTGGTTGGTAAGCTGATGGAGAGGCTTCTGAGGGACAAGATTTACGACCATTTGGAGAGGTTTGACATGATCAGAAATAGTCAGCATGGATTTGTCAAGGGCAGGTCGTGCCTTACGAGCCTAGTTGAGTTCTTCGATAATGTGACTGAACACATTGACGAAGGAAGTGCCGTGGACGTAGTGTACATGGACTTCAGCAAGGCTTTTGATAAGGTCCCCCATGCAAGACTTCTTGAGAAGGTGAGAGGGCATGGGATCCAAGGGCCTTTGGCCTTGTGGATCCAGAACTGGCTTGCCTGCAGAAGGCAGAGAGTGGTTGTGGATGGGTCTTTTTCAGAATGGAGGTCAGTCACCAGTGGGGTGCCCCAGGGATCTGTTCTGGGACCCTTGTTGTTTGTCATTTTCATAAATGACCTGGATGAGGAAGTGGAGGGATGGGTTAGCAAGTTCGCTGATGACACGAAGGTCGGCGGTGTTGTGGATGGTCTGGAAGGATGTCAAAAGTTGCAGCAGGACATAGATAGGATGCAGGAATGGGCGGAGAAGTGGCAGATGGACTTCAACGCGGATAAATGTGTAGTAGTCCATTTCGGCAGAACCAACGGGATGAACGAGTACACTATTAAGGGCAGGGGTCTTAGTAGCGTTGAAGAGCAGAAGGATCTCGGGGTCCGGGTTCACAGGACTCTTAAATCGGCCTCGCAGGTGGAGGAGGTGGTCAAGAAGGCGTATGGTGTACTGGCCTTCATTAATCGAGGGATTGAGTTTAGGAGTCGGGAGGTAATGCTGCAACTTTACAGGACCCTTGTCAGGCCTCATTTGGAGTACTGTGCGCAGTTCTGGTCGCCTCACTATAGGAAAGATGTAGAAGCTATTGAAAGGGTGCAGAGGAGATTTACAAGGATGTTGCCTGGACTGGGAGGCATGCCTTATGAAGATAGGTTGAGGGAGCTGGGACTCTTTTCCCTGGAGAGGCGAAGGTTGAGAGGCGACCTGATAGAAGTTTATAAAATGTTGAGAGGAATAGATAGGGTGGACTCTCAGAGGCTATTTCCCCGGGTTGAAATGGTCGCTACGAGGGGACACAGATTTAAGGTGCGGGGAGGGAGGTACAGAGGTGATGTTAGGGGTAAGTTTTTCACTCAGAGGGTGGTGAGTGATTGGAATCGGCTGCCGTCGTCGGTGGTGGAGGCGAACTCGCTGGGGTCTTTTAAAAGACTTCTGGATGAGTATATGGGGTTTAATGGGATTGGGGGTTATAGATAGGTCTATAGATTGGTGGGGTTGATGCGATCGGTGCAACTCGAGGGCCGAAGGGCCTGTTTGTGCTGTAATGTTCTATGTTCTATGTATGTCAAACCTCTCCAAATGCTCGTAAATCTTGTCCCTCAGAAGCCTCTCCATCAGCTTACCAACCACTGAGGTCAGACTCACCGGGCGGTAATTTCCTGGGCTATCTCTGTTCCCTTTCTTGAAAATAGGGACTACATCCGAAATCCTCCAATCTTCCGGAACCTCTCCCGTCTCCATTGACGACGCAAAGATCATCGCCAGGGGCTCTGCAATCACTTCCCTGGCCTCCCACAGTATCCTGGGTACATCCCATCTGGTCCCGGCGACTTATATATTTTGATATAATTCAAAAGTTCTAACACATCGTCCTCCTTAATGTCCACGTAGTCAATCTTTTCCACCTGCTGCAAGTCCATAGCAAGATCTCCCAAATCAGTTTCCACTGTGAATACTGAGGCAAAGTACTCATTAAGCACCTCCGCCATTTCTTCTGGTTCTACACAGACCTTTCCCCCTTCACCTTTTATAGGTCCTATCCTTTCCCTTCTCACCCTTTTACCTTTCACATATTTATAGTCAGCAAAAAGCAGGGAATTATAGGTTGGTTAGTTTAACGTCTGTTGTAGGAAAAATGCTTGAATCCGTCATCAAAGAAGAAATAGCGAGGCACCTTCAAGAGAATGGTTTGATCGAGCAGAATCAGCACGGATTCGTTAAGGGGAAGTCGTGTTTGACGAATTTATTGGAATTCTATGAGGATGTAACTAGTACGGTGGATAGAGGGGAACCGGCGGATGGGGTGTTTCTCGATTTTCAGAAGGCGTTTGATGAGGTGCCGCACAAAAGGTTGCTTCAGAAGGTCAGGGGGCATGGAGTTGGGGGTAAGGTGTTAGCGTGGATAGAGGATTGGCTGTCAAATAGGAGGCAGAGATTGGGTGTCAATGGGTGCTATTCTGATTGGTGGTTAGTGACTAGTAGAGTGCCCCAGGGGTCGGTGCTGGAGCCTCAGCTATTTACCATTTATGTAGATGATCTGGAGGAGGGGGCTGAGTGTAGGGTGTCGAAATTTGCTGATGACACAAAGATAAGTGGAAAAGCAAAATGTGCAGAGGGTGTGGAAAGTCTGCAGGGGGATGTGGATAGGCTGAGCGAGTGGGCGAGGACCTGGCAGATGGAATACAATGTTGGCAAGTGTGAGGTTATCCACTTTGGCAGGAATAATAGTAGGAGAGATTACTATTTAAAGGGCAAAAAGCTGCAGCATGCTACGGTGCCGAGGGTCCTGGGGATCCTTGTGCATGAGTCGCAAAAACCCAGCCTACAGGTGCAGCAGGCGATCAGGAAGGCGAATGGGATGCTGGCCTTCATAGCGAGGGGGATTGAATATAAAAATGGGGATGTCTTGCTACAACTGTACAGGGCACTGGTGAGGCTGCAGCTGGAGTACTGTGTGCAGTTTTGGTTGCCGCACTTCCGCAAGGATATTTTGGCCTTGGAGGGAGTGCAGAGGAGGTTCACTAGGCTGATACGAGTGTTGAGGGGGTTGAACTATGAAGAGAGACTGAATAGACTGGGCTTGTACTCATTGGAGTTTAGAAGAATGAGGGGGGATCTTATAGAGACGTATAAGATGACGAAGGTGATGGAAAGGGTAGAGGTAGAGAGATTCTTCCCGGTTAGAAAGGACAGCAGGACTAGAGGGCACAGCCTCAAGATAAGGGGGGGGGGCAGTTTAGAACAGCATTGAGGAGGAACTTCTTCACTCAAAGGGTGGTGAATCTCTGGAATTCTCTGCCCGTTGAAGTGGTGGAGGCTACCTCGCTAAATATATTTAAGACACGGGTAGATAGGTTTTTGGTAGGCAAGGGGTTTAAGGGTTATGGGGAGAAAGCGGGAAAGTGGAACTGATCCACCTCAGATCAGCCATGATCTTATTGAATGGCGGGGCAGGCTCGAAGGGCTGGATGGCCTACTCCTGCTCCTATTTCTTATGTTCTTATACAGTAAATGGTAGAACCTTTGGAATACTGACAGGCAGAAAGATCTAGGTGTACATGTCTACTGTTCACTGAAAGTGGGATAAGGTAGTCAATAAAGTAAACAGCATGTTTGCCTTTATTTGTCTGGGCACTGAGTATAAAAATTGTCAGGTTATGCTGCAGCTACAGAAACATAGGCCTCATTTACAATATTGTGTACAATTTTGTGTGCCACAATACCAGAAGGATGTGGATGCTTTGGAGAGGGTACAGAAGAGGTTAACCAGAATGTCGACTGGTCACGAGAGTATGCAGAGAGGTTGGATAAACTTGGTTTGTCCTCACTGGAATGAGGGAGGTTGAGCAGTGGCCTGATAGTGGTCTACAAGATAATCAGTAGCACGGACAGATGCTCTTTCCTGGGGTAGAAAATACAAGTACTAGGGAACACAGGTTTAAGGTGCATGGGGAGAAATTTACAGCAGATGTGTGAGATAAGTGTTTTTACAGAGGATGTTGAATGTCTAGGACGTGCTGTCTGGGGAGGTGGTTGGAACAGATACGACAGCAGCATTTAAGGGGTAAACTAGGCGAATACATGAATAGGATGGGAATGGAAGGATACAGACTCCCCATGTGCATACGGTTTTAGTTCAGCCAGGCATCACGATCAGTGCAGATTCAGAGTGCTATAGGGTCTATTCCTGTGCTGGACTTCACTTTGTTTTTGAACAGACAGAGATATTTAGAAGTCAGGATGGTGAGTGACTTGCAGGAAAACATAGTGGTGTCCCTGTGACTGCTGTCCCTGATCTTCTGGATGGCAGCAGCCATGAGTTTGGAAAGTGTGATCTAAGCAGCCTTGCTGTGTTCGGCTGTGCATCTTGTGGATGGTAAAACCTGCTGCTGTTTTTCGTCGGTGGTGGAGGGATAATTTTAGTGGGCGGGTATTAATCAAACCGTCTACTTTAAACTGGTACGTGAGGAATTCCATGTGTGCCGTTGAGCTGCACCTACCCAGGGTGAGGGCAGAGAATCCCATCACACTTCTGACTTGTACCTTGTGGATGGTGGAAAGTTTTTGGGGAGTAAGAGGTGATTTTCACACTGTAGAATTCTCACCAGCTGACCTGATCTTGCAGTCACACTATTTATATATCTAATCCAGTTCAGTTTCTGGTCAATGGTAACCCTCAGGTTGTTGATAGTGCGGGATACAGCAAACAGTAATGTCATCGATTGTCAAGGTGCAATGGTTAAATCCACTCTTGTTGGAGATAGTTACAGCTTGGCACTTGTCAGGTGTGAAATTTACACACAACCTTGCCAGATCAAACCTAGATTGTCCAGAACTTGCTGCATTTGGACATGAATTGCTTCAGTATCTGAGGAGTTATCAATGTTACGGAACATTGTACAGTCATCAGTGGACATCTCTGCTTCTGAACACTGAGCCCTGGTGATCTGGGTTTGGCTGAATGAACCATCTGGGATTTGGCGACTCACTAATTTGATATGTTAACAGTGGGAATGATTTCTCAGGTACAGCAAACTCTTTACATCTGACTCAAGGTCCGACTCTTTACTGAGAGCTCAGAAAATAAGAACTAAGGGCAGGGATAGGCCGTCTGGCCCTTCAAGCTCGCTCCGCTGTTTAATAAGATCATGGCTGATCTATTTTTGTCGACTCCGCTCCGCTTACTCGCCTGCTCACTGTAACAATTAATTACTTTACTGTTCAAAATTTAATCTATCCTTGTCTTAAAAACATTCAATGAGGTAGCTTCAACTCTTTCACTCAGCGGGGAATTCCTCAAATTTACAAGCATTCCTTTGAAGAAATTCCTCCTCAACTTAGTCCAAAATCTGCTCCCTCTTATATTGACGCCATGCCCCCTAATTCCAACCTCAACCACCAGTGGAAACAACTTTTCTGTTTCTATCAGTTTTTCTGTTCTATTCTGTTTTTCTGTTGGCATCTTGAAAGGAATTGCTTGATAGAGCGGACGCAGCACGGTTTCATTAAAGGGAAGTCGTGTCTGACAAATTTACTGGAGTTCTATGAGGATGTGTCTAGGGCGGTGGATAGAGGAGAACCGGTGGATGTGGTCTTTCTGGATTTTCAGAAGGCGTTTGACAAAGTACCTCACAAGAAGTTATTGCAGAAGGTCGGGGGACATGGAGTTGGGGGTAGGGTGTTAGCGTGGATAGAGGATTGGTTGTCAAATAGGAGGCAGAGAGTGGGGGTCAATGGATGCTATTCGGATTGGCGGATGGTGACTAGTGGAGTGCCCCAGGGGTCGGTGCTGGGGCCTCAGCTTTTTACCATTTATATAGATGATCTGGAGGAGGGAACCGAGTGTAGGGTGTCGAAATTTGCTGATGACACCAAGATTGGGGGATGGGAAATTGTGCAGAGGGTGTGGAGAGTCTGCAGAAGGATCTGAATAGGCTGGGCGAATGGGCCAGGAACTAGCAAATGGAATTTAATGTTAGCAAGTGCGAGGTGGTCCACTTTGGTAGGAATAATGGTAGGAAGGATTATTACTTACGTGGCGAAAAACTGTAGCAGGCGATGGTGCAGAGGGACCTGGGGGTCCTTGTGCATGAGTCGCAAAAACCCAGCTTGCAGGTGCAGCAGGTGGTCAGGAAGGCGAATGGGATGCTGGCCTTCGTAGCGAGGGGAATTGAATATAAAAGTAGGGAGGTCTTGCTGCAGCTGTATAGGGCATTGGTGAGGCCGCAGCTGGAGTACTGTGTGCAGTTTAGGGCACCTGCGCAAAGATATTTTGGCCTTGGAGGGGGTGCAGGGGAGATTTACTAGGCTGATACCGGAGTTGAGGGGGTTGAGCTATGAGTAGAGGCTGAATAAATTAGGCTTGTACTCTTTGGAGTTTAGAAGAATGAGGGAAGAATCCACTGAGATGTATAAGATGATGAATGGGATGGATAGCATAGAAGTGGAGAGACTCTTCCCGCTCAAAAAAGACAGTAGGACTAGGGGGCACAGCCTGAAGATAAAGGGGGGGGGGGGGGGGGGGTTCAGAACGGAGTTGAGGAGGAAGTTCTTCACTCAAAGAGTGATGAATCTGTGGAATTCTCTTCCTGTTGAAGTGGTGGAGGCTGCCTCGCTAAATATTTTTAAGACGCGGGTTGATGGGTTTTTGATAAGGGAGGGGATTAAGGGTTATGGAGATAGGGCGGGAAAGTGGAACTGAACCACAACAGATCAGCCATGGTCTTATTGAATGGCGGGGCAGGCTCGAAGGGCTAGATGGCCTACTCCTGCTCCTATTTCTTATGTTCTTATGCTCTTATATTATCTATTCCCTACATAATCCTATATGTTTCTACAAAATCTCCCTTCATTGTTCTGAATTCAATGAGTGTCTTCACAGTCTACTCAGTCTGTCCTCAAAAGCCAATCCTCTCAACTCTGGAACCATTGAGTGAACCTCCTCTGCACCCCCTCTCGTGCCAGTATATCTTTCTCTAGTAAAATATGTACACAGTGCTCCAGGTGTGACATCATCATATACAGCTGCAACGTAATCTCGCTGTTTTTAAACTCCATCTATCAATGAAAGACAAAATTCCATTTGAGTTCCTAATTCCCTGTTGCACCTATGAATAAATGAGACTCAAGTCCCTCTGCACAGCAGCATGCTGCAATTATTTCGTCTATTTTGCTGTTATTCCGACCAAAATGGGTGACCTCACATTTACCAACATTGTACTCCATTTGCCAGACCGTCGCCCACTCACTTAGACTATATCATGTTGCAGGCTTTCAGCATCCTCTGCACACTTTTCTCTGCTACTCACCTAGTGTCATCTGCGAATTTTGATACACTACACTTGGTCTCCAACTCCAAATCATCAATGTAAATCACAAACAATTGCGGTCCCAACACTGAGGTACACCACTGGTCATTGATCGACAACCAGAAAAAAAACCACCAATTTACCCCCACTCTTTGCTTTCTGTTAGTTCGAACACTCAGGCACACAGGAGTTCTGTACTAAGATTCACACAGTACTGGGTTTCAACTTGGTCTTATAAGACTTCAGAATGAATTTCAATTAACAACTGGATTAAGTGAAAAGATGCATTGCTACCATAATTTTGGAAAAGAAACAACAGATCATATGAATTGTAATTTGAAGCTACGTATGGTTGAATATTAATCACAGAACCGAATCATGCTCTACCTCACAGGTGGAGGATGTGGCCAAGAAGGCGTATGGTGTACTGGCCTTCATTAATCGAGGGATTGAGTTTAGGAGTCGGGAGGTAATGCTGCAACTTTATAAGACCCTTGTCAGACCCCATTTGGAGTACTGTGCGCAGTTCTGGTCGCCACACGACAGGAAGGATGTGGAAGCTATTGAGAGGGTGCACAGGAGATTTACAAGGATGTTGCCTGGATTGGGAGGCATGCCTTATGAAGATAGGTTGAGGGAGCTGGGACTCTTCTCCCTGGAGAGACGAAGGTTGAGAGGCGACCTGATAGAGGTTTATAAAATGTTGAGAGGAATAGCTAGGGTGGATTCTCAGAGGCTATTTCCCAGGGCTGAAATCGTCACTATGAGAGGACTCAGGTTTCAAGGTGCTGGGAAGCAAGTACAGAGGAGATGTTAGGGGTAAGTTTTTCACTCAGAAGGTGGTGAGTGTGTGGAATCGGCTGCTGTCAGTGGTGGTGGAGGCAAACTCGCTGGGGTCTTTTAAGAGACTTCTGGATGAGTATATGGGATTTAATGGCATTGGCAGTTATAGATAGTTCGATGGTTTGATTGGTATAGATACGATTGGCGCAACTTGTGGGCCGAAGGGCCTGTTTGTGCTGTAGTGTTCTATGTTCGCTAGCCTCGCTGTTTTTAAACTCCATCCGCCTATCAACGAAAGACAAAATTCCATTTGCCTTCCTAACTCCCTGTTGCACCTGCAAACAAACTTGTGATTCTTTCTCAAGGACACCCAGGTCCCTCTGCACAGCTGCGTGCTGCAATTGTTTACCATTTAAATAATAGTCCATTTTGCTGTTATTCCTACTTAAATGGATGTCCTCACATTTACCAACATTGTGCTCCATCTGCCAGACCCTCACCCACTCACTTAGACTATCTATATCCCTTTGCAGACTTTCACTGTCCTCTGCACACTTCGGTCTGCCACTTACCTTACTGTCATCTGTGAATTTTGACACAATACACTTGGTCTCCAACTTCAAATCATCCATGTAAATCATAAACAATCGCAGTCCCAACACTGATCCCTGATGCACACAATTGGTCACTGATCACCAACCAGAATCACACCCATTTACCCCACTCTTTGTTTTCTGTTAGTTAGAACACCCAGGCACACAGGAACTCTGTACTGACATTCACACAGTATTGTGTTTCAGCCAGGTGTGTAACCAGACTTCACAATTAATAACAATTTACAGCTGGATTCAGTGAAAAGGTGCAATGGTCACACATTCTTGGAAAAAAAACGAGAGATGATATGAATTGTAATTTGAAGCTATGTATGGTTGAGTATTAATGATAAAACCAAATCATGCTCCACCCAATTTCCACAGTATTTAATTTTCACTATCCCAGATTTTCACAGTCTCTTAAAAAAGGCTCCAATCATTCAGATTCTCAGAAGTGAAACAGTTTATAACCTCCATTTCCTCTCTTACCTTTCAGGTTACTGGATAATTCAGATAAACCATGTGCGATGTCCATATAATCAAACGAATCAGCACCTGTTTAAATAAATGAACTTCCATGAAAACAGCTCTGTGTAATATGACAGTGATATCGGCAGTGTTTAAATGGGAAATTGAATTCACTGTGATTTTACCGTACCAAACTCCTGTATTTCTTTCAGTATTTTATCCAGCTTTGGGACTCCGTGACGCATTCTCACAAAGGATTCCCACATCACCCTTCGAGCCCGAGATCCTTTTCCCATCACCAGACTGAGGAGAAGTTTGGAACTGTCCGCCCGGTTTCCCTTATCCACGAGCTCAGTGACTTTCTGTGAAGAATAATAATGAAGAATAATGAGACACAGAGTGAAAGATAAACACTGAGAATGAGAACATAAGAACATAAGAAATAGGAGCAGGAGTAGGCCATCTGGCCCTTCGAGCCTGCCCCGCCATTCAATAAGATCATGGCTGATCTGTCGTGACTCGGCTCCACCTTCCTGCCCTCTCCCCATAACCCTCAATCCCTTCTCTTATCAAAAACCCATCAACCCGTTTCTTAAAAATATTTAGCGAGGCAGCCTCCACCACTTCAACAGGCAGAGAATTCTAGAGATTCACCACCCTTTGAGTGAAGAAGTTCCTCCTCAACTCTGTTCTAAATCGCCCCCCCCTTTATCTTGAGGCTGTGCCCCCTAGTCCTACTGTCTTTTTTGAGCGGGAAGAGTCTCTCCACCTCTATCCTATCCATCCCATTCATCATCTTATACGTCTCAATGAGATCTCCCCTCATTCTTCTAAACTCTAACGAGTACAAGCCTAGTTTATTCAGCCTCTCCTCATAGCTCAATCCCCTCAACTCCAGTATCAGCCGAGTAAACCTCCTCTGCACTCCCTCCAGGGCCAAAATATCCTTGCGCAGTTGCGGCGCCCAAAACTGCACACAGTACTCCAGCTGCGGCCTCACCAATGCCCAATACAGATGTAGCAAGACCTCCCTACTTTTATATTCAATTCCCCTCGCTATGAAGGCCAGCATCCCATTCGCCTTCCTGACCACCTGCAAGCTGGGTTTTTGCGACTCATGCACAAGGACCCCGAGGTCCCTCTGCACCGTCGCCTGCTGCAGTTTTTCGCCCCGTAAGTAATAGTCCTTCCTACCATTCCTCCTACCAAAGTGGACCACCTCACACTTGCCAACATGAAATTCCATTTGCCATTTCCTGGCCCATTCGCCCAGCCTATCTAGATCCTTCTGCAGACTCTCCACACCCACCACACAATTTGCCTTTCCCCCAATCTTGGTGTCATCAGCAAATTTCGACACCCTGCACTCGGTTGCCTCCTCCAGATCATCTATATAAATGGTAAATAGCTGAGGCCCCAGCACCGATCCCTGGGGCACCCCACTAGTCACCAACCGCCAATCTGAATAGCATCCATTGACCCCCACTCTCTGCCTGCTATTTGACAACCAATCCTCTATCCACGCTAACACCCTACCCCCAACTCCATGTCCCCTGACCTTCTGCAATAACCTCTTGTGAGGTACCTTGTCAAACGCCTTCTGAAAATCCAGAAAGACCACATCCACCGGCTCTCCTCTATCCACTGCCCTAGACACATCCTCATAGAACTCCAGTAAATTTGTCAGACACGACTTCCGGTGAGTTACATAGAACATTACAGCACAAACAGGCCCTTCGGCCCTCGAGTTGCGCCGATCGCATCAACCCCACCATTTAATGAATTAATGAAAAAATTAATTCCCTTTAATGAAACCGTGTTGCGTCCGCCCTATCAAGCAATTCCCCTCAAGGAAAGGATCTGCTCAGTGATGGGATTTCCCAATTGTTTTCAGCTCAGAAATCAGTCACTGGGCCGGGTCCTGATCCATAATAAACACGGACTGAAAATTCTCTTAAAATCTCCTTCCATAAGAACATAAGAAATAGGAGCAGGAGTAGGCCATCTGGCCCTTCGAGCCTGCCCTGCCATTCAATAAGATCATGGCTGATCTGTCGTGACTCAGTTCCACATTCCGGCCCTCTCCCCATAACCTTTAATCCCCTCCCTTATCAAAAACCCATCAACCCGCTTCTTGAAAATATTTAGTGAGGCAGCCTCCACCACTTCAACGGGCAGAGAATTCCAGAGATTCACCACCCTTTGAGTGAAGAAGTTCCTCCTCAACTCCATTCTAAAACGCCCCCCTTTATCTTGAGGCTGTGCACCCTAGTCCTATTGTCTTTTTTGAGCAGGAAGAGTCTCTCCACCTCTATCCTATCCATCCCATTCATCATCTTATACGTCTCAATGAGATCTCCCATCATTCTTCTCAACTCCAACGAGGTCAAGCCTAGTTCATTCAGCCTCTCCTCATAGCTCAACCCCCTCAACTCCGGTATCAGCCTAGTAAACCTCCTCTGCACTCCCTCCAAGGCCAAAATATCCTTGCGTAAGTACGGTGCCCAAAACTGCACACAGTACTCCAGCTGCGGCCTCACCAATGCCCAATACAGCTGCAGCAAGACCTCCCTACTTTTATATTCAATCCCCTTCGCTATGAAGGCCAGCATCCCATTTGCCTTCCTGACCACCTGCTGCACCCGCAAGCTGGGTTTTTGCGACTCATGCACAAGGACCCCCAGATCCCTCTGCACCGTCGCCTGCTGCAGTTTTTCGCCACGTGAGTAATAGTCCTTCCTACCATTTCTCCTACCAAAGTGGACCATCTCACACTTGCCAACATTAAATTCCATTTGCCATTTCCTGGTCCATTCGCACAGCCTATCTAGATCCTTCTGCAGACTCTCCAGACCGTCCGCACAATTTGCCGTTCCCCCAATCTTGGTGTCATCTGCAAATTTCGACACCCTACACTCGGTTCCCTCCTCCAGATCATCTATATAAATGGTAAAAAGCTGAGGCCCCAGCACCGACCCCTGGGGCACTCCACTCGTCACCAACCGCCAATCCAAATAGCACCCATTGACCCCCACTCTCTGCCTCCTATTTGACAACCAATCCTCTATCCACGCTAACACCCTATCCCCAACACCAAGTCTCCTGACCTTCTGCAATAACCTCTTGTGAGGTACTTTGTCAAACGCCTTCTGAAAATCCAGAAAGACCACATCCACCGGCTCTCCTCTATCCACCGCCCTAGACACATCCTCACAGAACTCCTTCCAATTTTTAACAATAAACAAATTGAATAAACTGAACTAGAAATCAAAAACACATTTCAACTAGTGTGAGGAATCACTGAGAATCTGTAATATTTTCATGTGATTAGTTGTCTGTCCTTCAGTGACCAACATGGCATTTGATGACTGACAACATGGTCCACTTTTTCCACACACTTAAATCACGCTGTGATTTACCCGGAAATCCTGATGAGATCTGGTGATGTTTTTTCTCTCCAAAAGAGCAGTGCGTCTTTGAAACGCTCTTCCTGAAAGGGTGGTAGGAACAGAGAGGAGGATGGCGTCTTGGTAAGCAAGGAGTTATTGGTATCGTGGATAGACAGTCTGCAGATTGGAGGCTACAATCAAATCAGACATGATGTTATTAAAGAACAGGACAGACTCGAGGGGCTGAATGGCCTACTCCTAGCCACACAGTGATTACCATTGCTGTCTCACAGGTTTGAGCCCAGCCTTGGGTGACTGGCTGTGTGGAGTTTACACATTCTCCCCATGTCTGTGTGGGTTTCCTGCAGGTGCTCCTGTTTCCGTTGTCTAAAGATGGGCCTGGGTAAGCTGCTCTTTCAAAGAGTTGGTGCAGAATGATTGGCCTCCTTATGGACTGTAGGGATTCCTGCTCTCCATGTGTAAGTAAACCAAACAGCAGAGAATCAGAACTTAGACAGAGGGAAATAATGAATCTGATCCTTCAGTTATTGAAATGGAAGCAATGTTAAAATGAAATTTGACTGAGAAATTGGCACTGACTAATTCAAATACCGACTGCTCATTTAGGTCAGGAGAATGAGCCATTGACAATGGTGAAATATCTAATGTAATCTTTACCACTCAGTAACTCAAATTCCAGAAACAAAACACTTTTCATTTTCAAATTACTGATATGAAATCTCAGTAAAGAGGAGAGGGGAGTTAGATAGGATTTGAGAGATAGTAACAGTTACAAGTGGGGTGTGAAGGAGAGGCTGGGCAAGATATCAGAGTCATTTAATGGAGAATTTCAGACTGGAGTTTACAGGAATGGCTCAAACTCATTGACTCAAACTAGAAAAATGGGAATGTTAAATCAAAGACATCAGAGGACTGGGGGACCATCCTGAGTACAAAGTGATATCTGGAGCAGAATCTGAGGAGCTGAAGATAAAGGACAATGTGGGAGGCCCAACAGGAGAACACTGGAACAGACAAATCTGGGGTAACTGAAGAATATTATAGAAGCCTACTTTTTATTATTTTATTATAGAAGCCTACAGTGCAGAAACAGGCCCTTCGGCCCATCGAGTCTGCACCCAACACAATCCCACCCAGACCCTATCCCCATATCCCTACACATTTACCTGCTAATCCCTCTAACCTACACATCCCAGGACACTAAGGGGCAATTTTAGCATAGCCAATGAACCTAACCCGCACATCTTTGGACTGTGGGAGGAAACCGGAGCACCCGGAGAAAACCCACGCAGACACGAGGAGAATGTGCAAACTCCACACAGACAGTGACCAATAGATTCAGATTCAGCAGGAGCTGTGCTGAGGTGGGAGGAGAAATGTATCGTGTTACATTCAGGGAATAGGATATTTCTGCACTGATAATTATACAGGAAATGGGAGTTCAGCTTGATTCTAAACACTGAAGTCACAGATAATCTGGGCAGGTCTCAGTCAGCGGCTGCGAATGGAATAAAATCAAGTGGTGTGGAGATGGAGTTTGCGTCGGGGGTAGAAGACAAGGGTGTTTTTTTTTCAATATTTGAGAGGGACTAAATTACTTCCCCAGAGTACAGGGGCAGAAAATCACAAAGTGAATGAATTCAATTATGTTATATTCCCTCATGAAGACTGACTTTCCACAAGTGAAAAAAAAGGGGCAACATTCTTTTTAACACAATCCCAGCTTCTATTCTGTAAGATTCTGAGATTATAAGGATCAAAAATTGATCTGACCTTCAGTGTTAGTTGCAGTAATCTAAGCGTTGTGAAGTACTACAAGGACAATAATGAGTCAAAAAGTCAGATAATCCAGTTCATTCCTAAAATCATTGATGAGTCTACATTTAGAATATTGTATAAGTTGTGGATCCCTCAGGGCAACAAAATTATTGCATCTTCTGAAAAAAACTGGAATGGTCGAGATGATTGTGTGGTTGGACGAGGACCTGTACATGGTGAGTGCAGCCGAGCCGCTGTCCCCGGGCGGGGCGAGTGCAGCCGAGCCGCTGTCCCCGGGCGGGGCGAGTGCAGCCGAGCCGCTGTCCCCGGGCGGGGCGAGTGCAGCCGAGCCGCTGTCCCCGGGCGGGGCGAGTGCAGCCGAGCCGCTGTCCCCGGGCGGGGCGAGTGCGGCCGAGCCGCTGTCCCCGGGCGGGGCGAGTGCGGCCGAGCCGCTGTCCCCGGGCGGGGCGGGTGCGGCCGAGCCGCTGTCCCCGGGCGGGGCGAGTGCAGCCGAGCCGTTGTCCCCGGGCGGGGCGAGTGCAGACGAGCCGCTGTCCCCGGGCGGGGCGAGTGCGGCCGAGCCGCTGTCCCCGGGCGGGGCGAGTGCAGCCGAGCCGCTGTCCCCGGGCGGGGCGAGTGCGGCCGAGCCGCTGTCCCCGGGCGGGGCGAGTGCAGCCGAGCCGCTGTCCCCGGGCGGGGCGAGTGCGGCCGAGCCCCTGTCCCCCCCCCGGGCGGGGCGAGTGCAGCCGAGCCGCTGTCCCCGGGCGGGGCGAGTGCAGCCGAGCCGCTGTCCCCGGGCGGGGCGAGTGCGGCCGAGCCGCTGTCCCCGGGCGGGGCGAGTGCAGCCGAGCCGCTGTCCCCGGGCGGGGCGAGTGCAGCCGAGCCGCTGTCCCCGGGCGGGGCGAGTGCAGCCGAGCCGCTGTCCCCGGGCGGGGCGAGTGCAGCCGAGCCGCTGTCCCCGGGCGGGGCGAGTGCAGCCGAGCCGCTGTCCCCGGGCGGGGCGAGTGCAGCCGAACCGCTGTCCCCAGGCGGGGCGAGTGCAGCCGAGCCGCTGTCCCCGGGCGGGGCGAGTGCGGCCGAGCCGCTGTCCCCGGGCGGGGCGAGTGCGGCCGAGCCGCTGTCCCCGGGCGGGGCGGGTGCGGCCGAGCCGCTGTCCCCGGGCGGGGCGAGTGCAGCCGAGCCGTTGTCCCCGGGCGGGGCGAGTGCGGCCGAGCCGCTGTCCCCGGGCGGGGCGAGTGCAGCCGAGCCGCTGTCCCCGGGCGGGGCGAGTGCGGCCGAGCCGCTGTCCCCGGGCGGGGCGAGTGCAGCCGAGCCGCTGTCCCCGGGCGGGGCGAGTGCGGCCGAGCCCCTGTCCCCCCCCCGGGCGGGGCGAGTGCAGCCGAGCCGCTGTCCCCGGGCGGGGCGAGTGCAGCCGAGCCGCTGTCCCCGGGCGGGGCGAGTGCGGCCGAGCCGCTGTCCCCGGGCGGGGCGAGTGCAGCCGAGCCGCTGTCCCCGGGCGGGGCGAGTGCAGCCGAGCCGCTGTCCCCGGGCGGGGCGAGTGCAGCCGAGCCGCTGTCCCCGGGCGGGGCGAGTGCAGCCGAGCCGCTGTCCCCGGGCGGGGCGAGTGCAGCCGAGCCGCTGTCCCCGGGCGGGGCGAGTGCAGCCGAGCCGCTGTCCCCGGGCGGGGCGAGTGCGGCCGAGCCGCTGTCCCCGGGCGGGGCGAGTGCGGCCGAGCCGCTGTCCCCGGGCGGGGCGGGTGCGGCCGAGCCGCTGTCCCCGGGCGGGGCGAGTGCAGCCGAGACGTTGTCCCCGGGCGGGGCGAGTGCGGCCGAGCCGCTGTCCCCGGGCGGGGCGAGTGCAGCCGAGCCGCTGTCCCCGGGCGGGGCGAGTGCGGCCGAGCCGCTGTCCCCGGGCGGGGCGAGTGCAGCCGAGCCGCTGTCCCCGGGCGGGGCGAGTGCGGCCGAGCCCCTGTCCCCCCCCCGGGCGGGGCGAGTGCAGCCGAGCCGCTGTCCCCGGGCGGGGCGAGTGCAGCCGAGCCGCTGTCCCCGGGCGGGGCGAGTGCGGCCGAGCCGCTGTCCCCGGGCGGGGCGAGTGCAGCCGAGCCGCTGTCCCCGGGCGGGGCGAGTGCAGCCGAGCCGCTGTCCCCGGGCGGGGCGAGTGCAGCCGAGCCGCTGTCCCCGGGCGGGGCGAGTGCAGCCGAGCCGCTGTCCCCGGGCGGGGCGAGTGCAGCCGAGCCGCTGTCCCCGGGCGGGGCGAGTGCAGCCGAGCCGCTGTCCCCGGGCGGGGCGAGTGCAGCCGAGCCGCTGTCCCCGGGCGGGGCGAGTGCAGCCGAGCCGCTGTCCCCGGGCGGGGCGAGTGCAGCCGAGCTGTGGAGTATCCAAAAGGATCTCCAGATCCCCAAATTCCCAATCGCTCAGGTTTCCCTCTCCTCATACCTGGGTCTGATGTAGACTTACAGACAGGAATATTATTAGTCAATAACTCCATTATCAGTGCAGCTTGTGATTCCTTGTATACTCGAAGATTATCTGGACAGAACCTGCTCTTTTACCATCATTTGTCAATATATCCTGAAAGTTTTGCACTGATTGAAATAATTCATTCTGTGTTCCTCCCACTTACCCCATGTTCTTGTCCAGTGAAAATCCTCTCGTACGTTAACGAGAAGCTGACTCCATCCACTCCTCCTTCCATCGCCTGCTCTAGTCTGTCCCGGTAGAATTTTGTCAATTTGAACAGTTGATGTTCATCACAGTTTGTCAGGAACTCAGGGATTGTGGAGTTTGGATCTGTGAACACAAATGGAGAAAAATAAACTTGTCAATGAGTTTCTATCCATGTTGTTACACTTCACTTCACAAGAAGCAACTGAAGCCCCCTGTGAACCGTGTTATCAAACACCTTCTGGGAACACAGAAACATTCAGTGAAAGTATATCTGACCTCACCCCTGTAACAAACTTAGCCCCAAATCCATGAAGATCCATTGTTAAAAGAGGCTATCGATTCCAAATATAAAACCAACATTTGTTTTAATTGTTCACTGGATGTGCGAGTTGCTGGTAAGGCCTGAATTTGTTTTCTTTCCTGAACTGCCATTGGAGGGAAACTTGCAGATAGTGGCCTTCCCATATATCTGCTGTCCTTGTCCCTCAAGGGTGACAGAGGTCATGGATTGGGAAATGTTGAAGGAGCTTTGGTGAGTTGCTGCAGTTCCTCCTGTAAATGATACATATTACTATCACTGTGCATATATTGGATATATTACACTGGAAGGGAATAGTTCGATCAAGCAGACACAGCACGGATTTATGAAGAAGTCGTGTGTGACGAATTTACTGGATTTTTACGAGGATGTGACTGATGCGGTAGACAGAGGGGAACCGGTGGATGTGGTGTTTTCAGATTTCCAGAAGATGTTCGATAAGGTGCCTCACAAAAGGTTGCTGCAGAAGATTAAGGTGCACGGAGTTGGGGGTAAGGTGTTAGCGTGGATAGAGGATTGGTTGTCTAATAGGAAGCAGGGAGTTGGAATAAATGGGTGTTTTTTCTGGTTGGCGGTTGGTAATGAGTGGAGTGCTGCAGAGATCGGTGCTGGGACCTCAATTATTTACCATGTACATAGACGATCTGGAGGAGGGGACTGAGTGTCGGGTAACAAAGTTTGCTGAAGACACGAAGATGAGTGTAAAAGCAAATTGTGCGGAGGACACAGAGTCTGCAGAGAGATTTGGATAGGCTAAGTGAGTGGGCGAGGGCCTGGCAGATGGAGTATAATGTTGCCAAGTATGAGGTTATCCACTTTGGAAGAAATAGTATTAAAATGGATTATTATTTAAATGGTGAAAAATTACAACATGTTACTGTGCAGAGGGACTTGTGCATGAATCGCAAAAACTCAGTCTGTGGGTGAAGCAGGTGATCAGGAAGGCGATTGGGATGCTGGCCTTTATAGTGAGGCGATAGAATATAAAAGCAGGGAGGTCTTGCTGCAACTGTACAGGGCACTGGTGAGGCCGCAGCTGGAGTACTGTGTGCAGTTTTGGTCCCTTTATTTGCAAAAGGATATTTTGGCCTTGGAGGGAGTACAGAGAAGGTTCACCAGGTTGATATCAGAAATGAGGGGGCTCGCTTATGAGGAGAGATTGAGTAGATTGGGCCTGTACTCGGAGTTTGGAAAGCTGAGGGGTGATCTTTAGAGACATCTAAGAATATGAAGGGGCTAGATAGGATAGAGGTAGAGAGATACTTTCCACTTAAAAAGGAACCCAGAACAAGAGGGCACAGCCTCAAAATAAGGAGGGAGGGCAGTGTTCAGTTTAGAACACAGTTGAGGAGGAACAACTTCTCTCAGAGGATGGTGAACCTCTGGAATTCTTTGGCCATTGAAGTGGTGGAGGCTACCTCATTGAATATGTTTAAGTCACGGGTAGATAGGTTTCTGATAGAGAAGGGTCTTAAGGGTTATGGGGAGCAGGCGGGTAAGTGGAATTGATTCACTTCAGATCAGCCATGATCTTACTGAATGGCAGGGCAGGCTCAAAGGGCTAGATGGCCTACTCCTGCCCCTATTTCTTATGTTCTTATGCATTGGTGGCTAGGGGAGTGAGGTTCCATCAGGCTGAAAACCTGACAAATTTAACCTGTGTATTCAATAAGGGATGGAGGTTAAAAAAAGATACTCTAGGCCAGTTACTTTGACTTCAGTCACAGATAAAGCACTCAAATCGATCATTAAGGTTGTACCTGGACACTCAGAGAAACTCAAGGAAATCTCGAAGAGTCAGCATGGAAAGGGAAATCGTGCCTAACTAATTTACTGGTGTTCTTTGAAGGTAGCCACACCCCCAGTTCCTGCCTTCAAACAACCGCAGAACCTCAAACAGACTGTTACCCTCAGCAAATTACCCAGCCTTCAGGAGAACAGTGACCACGACACCACACAACCCTGCCACAGCAACCTCTGCAAGGAGTGCTGGATCATCGACACGGATCATCTCACGTGAGAACACCATCCACCAGGTACACGGTACATACACTTGCAACTCGGCCAACATTGTCTACCTGATATGCTGCAGGAAAGGATGTCCCTAGGCATGGTACACTGGGGAGACCATGCAGACGCTACAATAAAGGATGAATAAACATCTCTCAACAACCACCAGGCGAGACTGTTCTCTTCCTGTTGGTGAACACTTCAGCGGTCACGGGCCTTTGGTCTCTGATCTTCGGGTAAGCGTTCTCCAAGGCAGCTTTCATGACACACAACAACGCAGAGTCACTGAGCAGAGACCGATAGCCAAGTTCCACACATGAGAATGGCCTCAACAGGGATCCTGAGTTCATGTCACACTATCTGTAACCCCATGACTTGCCTGGGCTTGCAAAATCTCACTCTCTGTCCTGGCTGGAGACAATACATATCTCTTTAATCTGTGCTTAACCCTCTCTCCACTCTCACTGTCTGTGCTTTGAGACTTGATTGCCTGTGGAGACTCGCATTCCAGCCATTATTTTGTAAATTGTGTTTGTATCTTTATATGCCCTGTTTGTGAACTGAAATCCCAGTTGTCTGATGAAGGAGCGGTGCTCTGAAAATTAGTGGATTTTGCTACCAAATAAATCTGTTGGACTTTAACCTGGTGTTGTGAGACTTCTTACTGTTCTTTGAAGGATAAAGAGGAGTCTGTAGACATGCTGCACGTGGATTCCAGGGACAAGTTTTGTGGAAAATGAAAGATCACAGTGCAGGGATTAACATAATAGTATTGATTGAAGATTGGCTGGCTGGTAGAAAACAGTATTTATGAATGGGTGCTTTATCTGATTGGCAGGCTGGGACGAGTTGAATGCTGCAAGCATCGATGCTGCGACATCAACTTGTGACATTTTTTTTAATGAATGAAATAGTTGAAAGAAGCAATGGCACCAAGGATAAATTTACAGATGATACAAACATCAGTAGAAAAAGTTATTGTGAAGGGGATACAAGGAGGTTGCACATTGGTGAATAAGTAAAACTGACAGATAGAGTATTCTGTGGGAGAATGTGAATCTGTTTGCTTTAGCAGGGTAATGAAATAAGCAGAATTACAAAACAGGAGAATGGCAGCAGAATCCTGATGCATTTGGATTTGGGTGTTCAAGTGCATGAGTCAGAAAATAATAATTTGCAGGTACAGCAAGTAATTAAGAAGGTTAATAGAATATCGTCCTTTATTTTGAAGGGATTTGAAGATAAAAGGATATTATACTTCAGTTTTACAGGGAATTGGGAAGACCACATCTCAGCTGATGAAAAGCAGATGGAGTTTAATTTAGATAAATGTGAGGTGATGCATTTTGGTAGATTTGAACCAGGGCAGGACTCACTCAGTTAATGGTAGGGTGTTAGTGAGTTACAGAACAAAGAGATCTTGGGGAACAGGCTCACAGCTCCTCAGAAGTGAAGTCACAGAGTGATGAAGAAGGCATTCCACATGTTTGGTTTCATTGGTCAGGAGTTGGGACGTCTTGTCGAAGTTGTACAAGACATTATTGAGGCCACACTTGGAATACTGTGTACAGTTCTGGTCACTCTGTTCTAGAAATGATAGTGTTAAACAAGAAAGGGTGCAGAAAAGATTTACTAGGATGCTCCTGGGACTTGATGGTTTGAGTTATAAGGAGAGGCTAGATAAGCTGGAACTTTTTCCCCTGGAGTGTAGGAGGCTGAGGGGACATATTATACAGAGTGTAAATTAATGAGAGGCATAGGTAAGGTAGACAGTCAACAACATTTCCCAAATGTAGGGGGTGGGGGAGTCTAAAACTAGAGGCCATAGGTTTAGGGTGAGAGGGGAGGTACACAAAACAGACCAGAGGGGCAGGTTTTTCCACAGGGGGTTGGTGAGTGTCTGGAACAAGCTGCCAGAGGTGTTAATAGAGTCAGATACAATTTTGTCTTTTAAAAAGCATTTAGAAGTTACATGGGTAAGATGGGTATTGGGATATGGGCTAAACGCAGACAATTGGGACCAGCTTACTGGTTTAAAAAAAGGCTGGCATGGAGAATCTGGGCCGAAGGGCCTGTTTCCATGCTGTAAACCTCTGACTAAATGATTTTATGAATATTGTGCCTAGTTAATGAGCTCATTATTTAACAAAGATATAAGTGCATTAGATTATTGAGAGAAATTTAACTGGATTGATATCCCAGAAGAAGTGGGTTATCTTATGAGGAAACACGAGACAGACTGGGCTTGTTTCCTTCAGATTCCAGAAAAGTGAGCAGTGACTTGATTGAAGACTCTAAAATCCGGCATTGACACTGAGGACATGGAAAGGATGTTTCCCCTTGTCGGTAAGTCCAGAACACTATTTAAAACAAAGTTGTCTTTTTAGGTCAGAGATGGTGAGTTTTTTTCCTTTCAGAGGCTGTTGATTTTGAAACACAAATAGATCAGTGATGATCCCATTGAACAGCAGAAGTGATGAAGGGGCCGAATGGCCTCCTTCTGCTCCTATTTCAGATGTTCGTATGAATTGTTTGTTCTCCCTTTTCCACTTATCTTTCCATTGACCTTGATGGGTTCATGGTACAGACTCTGGGGCCCTTCCTTCTGAAGCCGAGAATGAGAAACCCCACTCCTGTTCCAGCCTTGCAGTTTCACATTGACCCAGCCTCTTATTTCCCTCCTGACCTGACCCAGCACAGAATAATCCCGATATCACTAACTCATGCTTTGTTTTTCATTACAGTGCTTCAGTGTTAACAGCTCCTCTATGAACATCTTTCCATCTGTGTCACTACTTCAAAACATGGATCTTTTTGGCCTTTCCTCCTTCTCAAAGACGATCCCACCAGTTCCAGGATATTCTTTCCTCTGGTAGGAGGGGGTAACTTACCATATGTGATGTGTCAGGGCTGTAGAAGAATCTGTGTATTCCCCTGACAACAGAATCTCCAACCACTATCACTCCTATTTCTGTGGCCCACGTCTCTCACTGTTACTCAGGAACACTCTGTTTGAGTCACCCTTTGTCAACCTTACAATGCCCAAATTTGAATTTGAACTCAGCTGTTTGACAACAATTTGAAAACTGCCTCCGGGGACACAGAGGAGATTCACAAATCACACCCGGCCCCTGGGCTGAACTTTGGATAAACCTGCTCTAGATGGTGCCTCACTCCCACTTTCTACTCAGTCCCTGTCCTGTTCCCTCTTCCTGTGTGAGCAGCAGACAAGACAGAAATTATATCTGTATTTTTTGTGATCCTACCTGTGTCCAATCTCATTCTTTTTGGAGATGTTGAACATTCTCCGCTGTTTGAACCTTCAGCCATGATATTGACAGATGTTCCCTGATTCTGAGACTCTGTAATAAGGATAATATCACTGTCAGGGTCAGATGTAAATATGAAAATCAGAAGCAGAGCGTTAAGAACTTCTCTGTGATGTAAGATATATTTCAGAATATACAATTACACATGTCACCGCGATATTAGTGGCAGCTGTTTCACAAAATACCAGTCACCCTCATCAGGTCCCCTGAAAAATCCACCCTTCACCCTTGCGATCCTCTGCCCCATTCCCAGTTTCCACTTCCCTCTCCAAAGTCATTGAACATGTTGTCACCTCCCAAATCCGGGGCCATTTTTGCAGAAGCTCCTTACAGTCAAGTTTGTACCCTGTCACTGCTGTTAAAATTACAAATACTATCCTATCCGACTCTGACAAAAGTCAGTGAAGTATCTTCATTCACCCGTCTGTAACCTTTAACGTGCTGACCATGTCATCCTTCTCCAACTCCTGCCTCTTGTGCAGCTGAGCGGAAATGCAAAAACACTTCAATTCTTATCTATTACTTTATATCCAGAGAATCAGTGACATTGCTTTCTCTCGCCACCCCCGCACCATTATCTCTATCATTGGCCCTCTTCTGTTTCTCATCAACATGCTGCCCCTCAGTAACCTGGCAGCAGGTTCAACATGCAAACTGCTGGTACCCAGCTCCATGTTCTCACCGCTCTGAAACTCTGCTCGCAAAATCTAAACTCACTCACAGCACGTCGCAGTCCATTCAGCTGTGTTCACCAACTCACACTGTCTCACAGCCTGACAACACCTCAATTTTAAAATGCTTAAACTCAAGCTTTTCAATCTCTCCATGGCCCCTCTCTTCCTATTCATGTAGCAAACAGCAGCCCTAGAAACCAGTGACAACTCTACCTTGACCAATCTGACAAGTTGTGTATCTTTAAGATCATTTGTCCATAATTCCGGCCAACTCCGGAGCTCTGGAATTCCCTCCGGAAGACTCTCGGCTGCTTTACTTTTCCCTCTTCTCAGATTCACCTTAAAGATTAATAATCTGACTAAAATTAATCACCTGTCTAGCTGCTCCTTCCAATGTTTTATATCTTTGTTTTCCCACTGAATTTTTCTCTCGAGTGTCTTGGGATGTTTTGCTATATTAAAGATGCTATACAAATGCACGTGGCTCCATATTCTCCACTCGTGTGGATGTGTCAGTGTCCCTATACCTGTACCCTCGAATCAAACTCAGCTGATGTCCTCTCCTTTCTCCAATATGGAAATGGAAAAGTGATTCAGACATTTCATTCCTTCAATTGAGAACTCAAAGTCATTCAACAGCAATAATTTACAACCAAGGTTTAAAACCAACAACGTAAAATGCAGCTACCCATTTCATTCTTAATCTCACACAACAACTCATATTTCCAGTGTGTCTGATTTTGTGAAAAAAATCCCAAAGCACAAATTCATTCTCCCTTATGGGTCTCTTCAATTTAACACTAAATTTACAATATCATTCCAGCGAGGCTCTGATCATCTGAACAGATCCGGATTTATTCCTCATCAATCCCAATGACCAGCCCTCGCTCACACCGAGTCAGCATCAGTTATGGGGTGAAGCCACAGTGACTTTCAATGCATGGAAATGGCTGCAATGTAAAAGATATCCAGAAGACCAATGGTGGTGAGCAGGAGGCGGCACTGCATCAACGAAAGAAAGAGGCAGCAAGGAGAAAGGTGAAAGGCAATGGAATGTGTCAGGTGTTGGGGGACACACCATGTGAATCATTGTGAATGTTTTGATGCTGTTTGTCATCACTGCAAAAAAAAGTGGGTATTTATCGAAGAACTGCAAAGATGCTAAGAGCAAGTCGAAGGCGGAGCAAAGGAATTCAAACATGAAAAAACATCAGTCAGCTGCACGTCACCTGGAAAGCTCTGAGCAGATACAGGAGCAAAAGATTCCATATAATTCCAAAAGACTTTGGATAGTAATAGATAAGGACAAGAGAGACCCTCGGTTCAATTGGACAAGGGCCAAATACATCCAAATTAGACAGGAACAGGGGAATGTGGATTGGGAGCGGCTCTTTGAGGACAAATCCACCTCTCTCATGTGGGAAGCTTTTAAAGGCCAATTGATTGAAATGCAGGGCATGCCTGAACCGGAAAAATGAAGGAAAGAAATGCCAGAATTCAGAAACTATGGATGACCAGGAAAATTGTAAGCTTAGTCAAAAAGAAAACATACAATAGGTCTCAGCAACTAAAAAACTGACAAAGCCCCCGAGGAGTATAGAGAAAATAGGAAGGAATTTAAACACCGAATTAGGAGGGCTAAAAGGGGCCATAAAACGTTCTCAGCAAACAAAGAGAAGGAGAATCCTAAGATTTTATGCATATATTCGCTGCAAGAGGATCACTCAAGAAAGAATACCTCTCACTCCTTCCTGCTCCCCTGCCCCCTTCCCCTCTTTCCCTGCCCCCTACCGCCTCCCCTTCCCCCGCCACACACCCCTCCTCCTCCTCCTCCCTTCCCTCGCCTTCTCACCCTCCCTTGCCCCCACTCCACCCTTCTGCCCACCCCCTCCCTCCTTCTCCTCCCTCAACCCTCCACCCTTACCCCCTCTCTCCTCAACCCCCTCTCTTCACCCCCTCTCTCCTCAACCCCCTCTCTTCACCCCCTCTCTCCTCAATCCCTCTCTCCTCACCCTCCAACCCCTGACACCTTCCCTCCGCCCAACTGCACCCCTCTCCACCAACATCCACCCTCCCCTCCCCCATACCAACCCATCCCATCATCCCCTCCCCCAACCCACCCTCCCTTTCATCCTCTTCCCTCCACCCCACACCCACCCTCCCCTCCCTCTCCCGATCCCAACGGCCTCCTCACACTCTCTCCTTCCTGTATCTTACACTCCTCACCACCATCCACCCCCCACCGCACCCCACCCCTATCTTCCCCCATTCAACCCTCACACCCTCCTCCTTCACATTCTATGTCCCCTCCTCCCAACCTTCCCCCATTTCCCCATCCTTCCTCCTCCCCCTCCCCAATCTCCCCACTTCCCCCTTCCCTCTCCCCCTCATGGCTACGTTCCACAGAGTATCTATGGCAATTGAAGCTTGAATCTATGTAGTGACCGAGGACAGAGGAATACGAATAAAGAGAGGCTGAAATCCTGGCTGTGTATCCTTGGTGAAGACAGTCAATAGAAGATTGGAGAAGATTCCAAACCGCACAGTTGAAGCGCACAGATTGGAATCACTCATATAGAAAACAGTGTTCCCAGTGAGGGGAAGGTCTACTGGTATTATCGCTAACTATTAATCCAGAAACTCACCTGATGTTCTGGGAACCCGGGTTTGAATCCTGCCCCGGCAGATCGTGGAATTTCAATTAGGAAAAAACATCAGGAATTAACAATCTGCAGGTGGCCATGAAACCATTGCTGATTGTCAAAAAAACACGTCACTTTCACTAATGTCCTTTTCGGAAGGAAGTCTGTCGTTCTTACCCGGTCTGCCCTACCTGTGACTCCAGACCACAGCAATGTGGTTGACACTCAATTGCCCTCTGAAATATTGGAGTAAATCACTCAGTAAGAGCAACTAGGGTTGAAGAATAAATACTGGCCTGCCAGCGACACCCATGTTCCAGGAATGTTTATTAAATTGGCTCAGTGCGAGAAGCACTAAGAACGAAGGATTGATAAAAGAAAATACAACAGAGGTTGCTTGGGAGGTATCTGTTACTTGGCGACAGAGTGGTGTATGTACCCACAGTTTGAATAGTGATTTACATGTACTGTTTACTTATTCAGAACATTAAAACATCAAATGGATTTAAGAACATGATACCTGATGTATTTTATGCCCTTGAAATGGTATAGTTGGAGTGCAGCACTTTTTTAATATAGTTTATCTTTCCTTGTTTAATAAACATTTTATTATTTTGTTGAAAGTTCACCAGTGAGATCAGACGGTTAGTAACCCGGGGAGGATGGAGTCAGTGAGATCAGACAGTGTGTAACCCGGGAGGATGGAATCAGTAAGATCAGACAGTGTGTAACCCGGGAGGATGGAATCAGTGAGCTCAGACAGTGTGTAACCCAGGGAGGATGGAGTCAGTGAGATCAGACAGTGTGTAACCCAGGGAGGATGGAGTCAGTGAGATCAGACAGTGTGTAACCCGGGGAGGATGGAGTCAGTGAGAACAGACGGTGTGTAACCCGGGGAGGATGGAGTCAGTGAGATCAGACAGTGTGTAACCCGGGGAGGATGGAGTCAGTGAGATCAGACAGTGTGTAACGCGGGGAGGATGGAGTCAGTGAGATCAGACGGTGTGTAACCCGGGGAGGATGGAGTCAGTGAGATCAGACAGTGTGTAACCCAGGGAGGATGGAGTCAGTGAGATCAGACAGTGTGTAACCCGGGGAGGATGGAGTCAGTGAGATCAGACAGTGTGTAACCCGGGGAGGATGGGGTCAGTGAGATCAGACAGTGTGTAACCCGGGGAGGATGGGGTCAGTGAGATCAGACAGTGTGTAACCCGGGGAGGTTGGAGACAATGAGATCAGACAGTGTGTAACCCGGGGAGGATGGAGTCAGTGAGATCAGACAGTGTGTAACCCGGGGAGGATGGAGTCAGTGAGATCAGACAGTGTGTAAATCAGGGAGGATGGAGTCAGTGAGATCAGACAGTGTGTAACCCAGGGAGGATGGAGTCAGTGAGATCAGACAGTGTGTAACCCAGGGAGGATGGAGACAGTATGTTCAGTGTGTAACCCGGGGGGGATGGAGTCAGTGAGATCAGTGTGTAACCCGGGGAGGATGGAGTCAGTGAGATCAGGCTGAGTGTAACCTGGGGAGGATGGAGTAGTGATGTCAGGCTGTGTGTAACCTGGGGAGGTTGGAGTCAGTGAGGTCAGGCTGTGTGTAACCTGGGGAGGATGGAGTCAGTGAGATCAGACAGTGCGTAACCCGGGGAGGATGGAGTCAGTAAGATCAGTGTGTAACCCGGGGAGGATGATCTCACTGACTCCAACCTCCCCAGGTTACACACTGCCTGATCTCACTGACTCCATCCTCCCCGGGTTACACACTGTCTGATCTCACTGACTCCATCCTCCCCGGGTTACACACTGTCTGATCTCACTGACTCCATCCTCCTCGGGTTATACACTGTCTGATCTCACTGACTCCATCCTCCCCGGGTTACACACTGTCTGATCTCACTGACTCCATCCTCCCCGGGTTACACACTGTCTGATCTCACTGACCCCATCCTCCCCGGGTTACACACTGTCTGATCTCACTGACTCCATCCTCCCCGGGTTACACACTGTCTGATCTCACTGACCCCATCCTCCCCCGGTTACACACTGTCTGATCTCACTGACTCCATCCTCCCCAGGTTACACACTGTCTGATCTCACTGACTCCATCCTCCCCGGGTTACACACTCTCTGATCTCACTGACTCCATCCTCCCTGGTTTACACACTGTCTGATCTCACTGACACCATCCTCTCCGTATTACACACTGTCTGATCTCACTGACTCCATCCTCCCCGGGTTACACACTGTCTGATCTCACTGACTCCATCCTCCCCGGGTTACACACTGTCTGATCTCACTCACCCCATCCTCCCCGGGTTACACACGGTCTGATCTCACTGACTCCATCCTCCCCGGGTTACACACTGTCTGATCTCACTGACTCCATCCTCCCCGGGTTACACACTGTCTGATCTGACTGATTCCATCCCCCCTCTGTTACACACTGTCTGATCTCACTGACTCCATCCCCCCCTGGTTACACACTGTCTGATCTCACTGACTCCATCCTCCCCGGGTTACACACTGTCTGATCTCACTGACTCCATCCTCCCCAGGTTACACACTGTCTGATCTCACTGACTCCATCCTCCCCGGATACACACTGTCTGATCTCACTGACTCCATCCTCCCCGGGTTACACACTGTCTGATCTCACTGACTCCATCCTCCCCGGGTTACACACTGTCTGATCTCACTGACTCCATCCTCCCCGGGTTACACACTGTCTGATCCCACTGACTCCATCCTCCCCGGGTTACATACTGTCTGACTCACTGACTCCATCCTCCCTGGGTTACACACTGTCTGATCTCACTGACTCCATCCTCCCGAGGTTACATACTGTCTGACTCACTGACCCCATCCTCCCCGGGTTACACACTGTCTGATCTCACTGACTCCATCCTCCCCGGGTTACACACTGTCTGATCTCACTGATTCCATCCTCCCCGGGTTACACACTGTCTGATCTCACTGACTCCATCCTCCCCGGGTTACACACTGTCTGATCTCACTGACTCCATCCTCCCCGGGTTACACACTGTCTGATCTCACTGACCCCATCCTCCCCGGGTTACACACTGTCTGATCTCACTGACTCCATCCTCCCCGGGTTACACACTGTCTGATCTCACTGACTCCATCCTCCCCAGGTTACACACTGTCTGATCTCACTGACTCTATCCTCCCCGGGCTACACATTGTCTGATGGAGTCAGTGAGATCAGACAGTGTGTAACCCGGGGAGGATGGAGTCAGTGAGATCAGACAGTGTGTGACCCAGGGAGGATGGAGTCAGTGAGATCAGACAGTGTGTAACCCGGGGAGGATGGAGTCAGTGAGATCAGATAGTGTGTAACCCGGGGAGGATGGAGTCAGTGAGATCAGACAGTGTGTAACCCGGGGAGGATGGAGTCAGTGAGATCAGACAGTGTGTAACCCAGGGAGGATGGATTCAGTGAGATCAGACAGTGTGTGACCTGGGGAGGATGGAATCAGTGGCTCTGTTCATTAGTTCCATCCAAAGTAAACAACCAAATACTACATCAATAATAAAAGTTAGGACCAATTATGTCATGTTCAATCCTGGGATTCGACTTATCCAGTGATAACATCAGACTGACATCACTGACTCCATCCTCCCCAGGTTACACACAGTGATGCCAGGCTGGCTCCATCCTCCTCAGTTTACACAGCCTGACCTCACTGACTCCATCCTCCCCAGGTTACACACAGCCTGACCTCACTGACTCCATCCTCCCCAGGTTACACACAGCCTGACATCACTGATTCCATCCTCCCCAAGTTACACACAGCCTGACCTTACTGACTCCATCCTCCCCAGGTTACACTCAGCCTGACATCACTACTCAATCCTCCCCAGGTTACACTCAGCCTGACATCACTACACAATCCTCCCCAGGTTACACACAGCCTGACCTCACTGACTCCATCCTCCCCAGGGTTACACTCAGCCTGACCTCACTGACTCCATCCTCCCCAGGTTACACTCAGCCTGACATCACTACTCCATCCTCCCCAGGTTACACACAGTGATACCAGGCAGGCTCCATCCTCCTCAGTTTACACAGCCTGATCTCACTGACTGAATTCTCCCCAGGATACTTACAGTCTCAGTTCGCAGGCTTCATCCTCCCCAGGTTACACACAGCCTGACCTCACTGACTCCATCCTCCCCAGGTTACACTCAGCCTGACCTCACTACTCCAAGCTCCCCAGGTTACACTCAGCCTGACATCACTGACTCCATCCTCCCCAGGTTACACACTGTCTGACCTCACTGACTCCATCCTCCCCGGGTTACACACTGTCTGATCTCACTGACTCCATCCTCCCCAGGTTACACTCAGCCTGACCTCACTGAATCCATCCTCCCCAGGTTACACTCAGCCTGATCTCACTGACTCCATCCTCTCCAGGTTACACACAACCTGACATCACTGACTCCATCCTCCCCAGGTTACACTCAGCCTGACCTCACTGAATCCATCCTCCCCAGGTTACACACAACCTGACATCACTGACTCCATCCTCCCGAGGTTACACTCAGCCTGACCTCATTGACTCCATCATCCCCAGGTTACACTCAGCCTGACCTCACTGACTCCATCCTCCCCAGGTTACACACAACCTGACATCACTGACTCCATCCTCCCCAGGTTACACTCAGCCTGACCTCACTGATTCCATCCTCACCAGGTTACACTCAGCCTGACCTCACTGACTCCATCCTCCCCAGGTTACACTCAGCCTGACATCACTGACTCCATCCTCCCCAGGTTACACTCAGCCTGACCTCATTGACTCCATCCTCCCCGGGTTACACACAGCCTGACCTCACTGAATCCATCCTCCAGTAGGTTTATGCCCTCAGACCAAAATTTTCCATTCACTTTCACCTGAAAGCACTCTAGGGCTTTGCACAATGGTACCCATAGCAAAGCTGACTTATTCCTGTCATGTTTAATGATTGATGTGCAAGTGCAGACGTTCCCCTGTTTCTCCCCTCACTAAGAATCGTACACCTTATTTTTTATTGTCTCTCCATTTTCTTCCGGTCAAAATGCATCAATTTACACCTCAACACAAAGAATTATAGTTGCCAACTATATGTCCACTCCAGCAGCTTGTCTATACTGTCGTGTGAGTATACCTTTAAGGAAGCTTTTTTTAAATCCTGTAGTTTGAAGGCTCAGCGATGTCAAAGGGGGTGGAGGTAAACCGTGGCAGTCAGGTGATAGGTTTGTTTATTCTTGGGGCTTTCAGGTTTGTTTTGCAATTTAGCAGGAAGATAAGAAACAATCTCTTTCTGCCCCCTTTTTTTGGTTCTGCCTTAAATAAGCTGAGTTTAGAGGAAACAGATTTTTTTTCTACAACCTCTTCTTAGTTTCTCCACCAGGGATGTTCAGCTTTCAAACCAGCAGGCGGGATTCCTGTAATAAGTGGACATTCTGTAACGTGTTCATTTGTATGGTTTTGTGTGTTGGGCGTTGTCTTTGGTTGGAAGATATTAGAGATATTGCCTTTAGAGTTATATATTATCGTGGTTGCTGTGTTTCTTGTTTGTGAATGTTAAACGTTCTTGCTAAGATTCTTAATATACATGTCGAGAATATTCTTAAAGATTGTTTTTGATAAAAGCTCCTCCTGGGTTCATTGACTTACACGTGACGTGAAACGTTTTCTGCTTATCCTAGTGAAATCCAATGTAAAATATTGCAGGTCAGTCGAGCATCATAGAACACATTGAAGTATCCAACATGACTTATAACAATAACCATGTGGACGTCCACACTGTCCTCCTCACAGCTCGCAATATTCTGCTCCTTTGTGATCCGCAAAATTTGCAATTATCCCTCACACATCAAGATCTAGATCAGAATATATTCAAGGAAAAGCATATGTCACGATCCCTAGCGCTTTGGAACATCACAACAACCATTTCTCAGCCTGCAATTTATCCATCGAGCATCACTCTCTGCTTCCAAACTTTCACAGTAAGAAGTCTCACAATATCAGGTTAAAGCTCAACAGGTTTATTTGCTAGCAAACACCATTAGTTTTCGGGGCTTTTCCCCTTCATCAGGTGGATGATGCATCCCAAGCATACCCGGGTCCAGTCCCGATTCCCCCAGTCCCAGCCCATCTCAATCATAACCCCCGCATCCGCAGCGCCAATGTACAGAGTGGCAGCAGGACCTCCATTCCCACCAATCGCCCCCATGACACCGCTGAAGGTGCTGCCCCCTTGGCACTGCCCCATGCCTGATGGCCAGGTGCCAAGATATCCTCTGTGCATGGGCAATTTGCCCCTTGGGCACTGCCAATGGGCCCAGACTGGGGCTGCCAAAGTGTTAAGATATGTGCAACAGTTAGACGACACAGCCAGAGACCAACAGGCTATAAAAGACCAACTTAGGAAACATAACGTCTGCCATACCCCCACACTTCCCCAGGTAGGGGAAGGTTTTGATCCGAGTTGCCCCCGATCAAACAGGGTTCGCACCGAAATGGGTGGGACCCCATGAGATTATCCTCACCGGTGACACATGTGCCTGTGTTGACATCAAAGGGAAAGGCCGCTGGAAACACTGGACACAGTTAAAGGCATACCACCCCGGCGGGGTGGGGGGGTGGAGACAGGACAGATCGACTGCAAAGACAAGAGTAATCCGTCGACGTAAACGAGCCATGTATCGACCCATAACTAACCACCACTATCTGCACAGCGGAGATCGAATTAACAACTTTTATCTCTCGGACGGAGGCTTGATCTCATTTGCAACTTAGCTAAGAAGCCGAGATGCCACTTTCAAAAATTGCTTCAAATGAAGACAATATGTCACCTAAGCGTCAACCAAGTACATCATACTACATTTGATCTTAACCAAAAGACCAAGAAGTGATCTCAGGAATTAACCGAACAATTACAGTTCCGCTCTATCTGGAGCCATTGTGGATGGCTGGAAAGAAATTCAAAGCTGAACACACTGAGCTCCAACTAACCTCATTATAGTGGCCTGTAAAAACTTATTTAATCTGAATCCAACAGTTACTGGTTTCTGTATCAAGAATCAGACTCAGCATGACAATCTGTCATTAATGTCCTACTCAATTCAAATCTGTTGCTTTTAAATCCAAAGTGTATTATCTCACATTGTGCCCCAAGAAGCTCCTTCCAAAATCTTGTCACTCTCTGTGCAGGCCCGATGCTCCCTGTCCCTGGTTAATCGCACCTCTTATTCAAAATGAGTGAGATGGTGGAGGATAGAAACCAGTTGAAATGGGAGGGTCTCAGTGTTGAATAAACTGTTTCTCATTTACTGTCTGAGATCACAGTTACATAATAGCTACTTGCTAGATCTTTGGCGGATACTGAGGAAGATGGTTCTGAAAGAAATGGCGGAAGTGATAGTGGATGCCTTGGTGGTTATTTTCCAGACGTCGCTGGATTCCGGGGAAGTGCCGGAAGATTGGAAAACGGCTAATGTTACGCCGTTATTTAAGAAGGGTGCCAGGCAAAAGGCGGGGAATTATAGGCCGGTTAGTTTAACGTCTGTGGTAGGTAAAATGTTAGAATCCGTCATTAAGAAGGAAATAGCGAGGCATCTTGAGGGGAATTGCTTGATAGGGCGGACGCAACACGGTTTCATTAAAGGGAAGTCGTGTCTGACAAATTTACTGGAGTTCTATGAGGATGTGTCTAGGGCAGTGGATAGAGGAGAGCCGGTGGATGTGGTCTTTCTGGATTTTCAGAAGGCGTTTGACAAGGTACCTCACAAGAGGTTATTGCAGAAGGTCAGGGGACATGGAGTTGGGGGTAGGGTGTTAGCGTGGATAGAGGATTGGTTGTCAAATGGGAGACAGAGAGTGGGGGTCAGTGGGTGCTATTCGGATTGGCGGTTGGTGACTAGTGGGGTGCCCCAGGGGTCGGTGCTGGGGCCTCAGCTATTTACCATTTATATAGATGATCTGGAGGAGGGAACCGAGTGCAGGGTGTCGAAATTTGCCGATGACACCAAGATTGGGGGAAAGGCGAATTGTGCGGAGGGTGTGGAGAGTCTGCAGAAGGATCTAGATAGGCTGGGCGAATGGGCCAGGAAATGGCAAATGGAATTTAATGTTGGCAAGTGTGAGGTGGTCCACTTTGGTAGGAGGAATGGTAGAAAGGACTATTACTTACGTGGCGAAAAACTGCAACAGGCGACGGTGCAGAGGGACCTCGGGGTCCTGTGCATGAGTCGCAAAAACCCAGCTTGCAGGTGGTCAGGAAGGCGAATGGGATGCTGGCCTTCATAGCGAGGGGGATTGAATATAAAAGTAGGGAGGTCTTGCTGCAGCTGTATAGGGCACTGGTGAGGCCGCAGCTGGAATACTGTGTGCAGTTTTGGGCGCCGCATCTGCGCAAGGATATTTTGGCCCTGGAGGGAGTGCAGAGGAGGTTTACTAGGCTGATACCAGAGTTGAGGGGATTGAGCTATGAAGAGAGGCTGAATAAACTAGGCTTGTACTCGTTAGAGTTTAGAAGAATGAGGGGAGATCTCATTGAGACGTATAAGATGATGAATGGGATGGATAGGATAGAGGTGGAGAGACTCTTCCCGCTCAAAAAAGACAGTAGGACTAGGGGGCACAGCCTCAAGATAAAGCGGAGGCGGTTTAGAACAGAGTTGAGGAGGAACTTCTTCACTCAAAGGGTGGTGAATCTCTGGAAATCTCTGCCCGTTGAAGTGGTGGAGGCTGCCTCGCTAAATATTTTTAAGTAGCGGGTTGATGGGTTTTTGATAAGAGAAGGGATTAAGGGTTATGGGGAGAGGACGGGTAGGTGGAACTGAGCCATGACAGGTCAGCCATGATCTTATTGAATGGCGGAGCAGGCTCGAAGGGCTAGATGGCCTACTCCTATTTCTTATGTTCTTATGTTCTTATTGTCAGGTGACACAGCAGGATGTGGTATATAGGCTGGTATACTGGGTAGATGGAATTTAATCCTGACAAATGCGAGGTGATGCATTTTGGAAGGAATACTGCAGGGAGGAGTTACATGATAAAAGGTAGACCAATTAAAAGTATAGAAATACAGAGGGACCTGGGAGTGCAAGTGTACAAGTCTCTGAAGGTGGCAACACAGGAGAGAAGGTTGTGAAGAAAGCTTATGGAATGCTAGCCTTTATAGGAAGGGGTATAGAGTATAAGCGCTGTCATCTAATGCTTCAGTTGTATAGAACGTTGGTTAGACCGCATTTGGAGTACTGCGTCCGGTTCTGGTAACCTTACTACCGGAAGGACGTGGAGACCCTGGAGAGGATGCAGAGGAGGTTTACAAGGATGTTGCCTGGCATGGAAGGACTGAGTTACGAGGAAAGATTGGAGAAACTGGGGCTCTTCACCTTAGAAAGACGGAGATTAAGGGGGGATCTGATAGAGGTGTATAAAATAATGAAGTGAATAGATAGAGTCAACAGTGGCAGGCTTTTTCCTAGATTGGGGACAACTATTACGAGAGGTCACGATCTTAGGCTGAGGGGGGAGAAGTATAATTTGGAGACTAGAGGGAGGTTTTTTACACAGCGGGCCGTGGGGGTATGGAATGCACTACCAAGTAAGGTGGTGGAGGTAGGCACGCTGGACTTGTTTAAGGTTTACTTAAATAGGCACATGAGTGAAACAGGGATGGAGGGGTATAGGAGACGGTTTTGAATAAGGATCAGAGCCTCGGGACGTTCCTGGAAATCTAATGCTTCATGTGTTGATGTTTTGTCTCTTTTACTCCACAGGTGTGTCGGTCCACCTTGTTGTCTAACAAGGGGCATGCACACGGTGGGTCGTGCGTGGGCTGCTCTTGGATGTTTCAAGAGTGGCCTAGTACTTCGCGTTGTTTGTGTGTGCTTAAAACTGGACCAGCAGATGGGCACCACAACAGCTCAGTGACTCTCACTGCTAGCTGTGCAGATACATGGATTTGGGCCTGTGTCTGTGGGAGTTTGCACATTCTCCCTGTGGTTGCGTGGGTTTTCTCCGGGTGCTCCGGTCCTTCGCACACCCCAAAGATGTGCTCTTAGGCTGATTGGTGTACCAAATTGACCCTACACTATTCTCCCCTGAATCTGGCTACATTAGGGGTACCATTCACGTACACATGGGGCAGGGTAGGTGTTGGGAAAAGCTTTGTTGAAATGGCGGTGCGGGCTCGTAGGGCTGAAGGGCCTGTTTCCCGTGCTGGGTTGTTCTTTGTTCTTTTGTTCTACAGCTGCAAAGGATGGATTCACTGCAGGGAGCTCACAGTTAGATAATAAGAACATAAGAACATAAGAAATAGGAGCAGGAGTCGGCCATCTAGCCCTTCGAGCCTGCCCTGCCATTCAATAGGATCATGGCTGATCTGTTGTGACTCAGTTCCACATTCCCTCCCTGTCCCCATAACCCTTAATCCCCTCTCTTATCAAAAACCCATCAACCCAATTCTTAAAAATATTTAGCGAGGCAGCCTCCACCACTTCAACGGGCAGAGAATTCCAGAGATTCACCACCCTTTGAGTGAAGAAGTTCCTCCTCAATTCTGTTCTAAACCACCCCCCCTTTATCTTGAGGCTGTGCCCCCTAGTCCTACCGTCCTTTCTGAGCGGGAAGAGTCTCTCCACCTCTATCCTATCCATCCCATTCATCATCTTATACGTCTCAATGAGATCTCCCCTCAATCTTCTAAACTCTAACGAGTACAAGCCTAGTTTATTCAGCCTCTCCTCATAGCACAACTCCCTCAACTCTGGTATCAGCCTAGTAAACCTCCTCTGCACTCCCTCCAAGGCCAAAATATCCTTGCGTAAGTGCGGCGACCAAAACTGCACACAGTACTCCAGCTGCGGCCTCACCAATGCCCTATACAGCTGCAGCAAGACCTCCCTACTTTTATATTCAATCCCCCTCGCTATGAAGGCCAGCATCCCATTTGCCTTCCTGACCACCTGCTTCACCTGCAGGCTGGGTTTTTGCGACTCATGCACAAGGACCTCGAGGTCCCTCAGCACCGTCGCATGCTGCAGTTTTTCGCCACCTAAGTAATAGTCCTTCCTACCATTATTCCTACCAAAGAGGACAACCTTACATTTGCCAACATTAAATTCCATTTGCCAGTTCCTGGCCCATTCGCCCAGCCTATCTAGATCCTTCTGCAGACTCTCTACACCATCCGCACAATTTGCCGTTCCACCAATCTTGGTGTCATCAGCAAATTTCGACACCATACACTCGGTTCCCTCCTCCAGATCATCTATATAAATGGTAAATAGCTGAGGCCCCAGCACCGACCCCTTGGGCACTCCACTCGTCACCCACCGCCAATCCGAATAGCACCCATTGACCCCCACTGTCTGCCTAGCTACAGCTGCAGAGGATGGATTCACTGCAGGGAGCTCACAGTTAGATAATAGCTACAGCACAAAGGATGGATTCACTGCAGGGGGCTCACAGTTAGATAATAGCTACAGCACAAAGGATGGATTCACTGCAGGGGGCTCACAGTTAGATAATAGTTACAGCTTCAAAGGATAGATTCACTGTGAGGAGCCGAGGAGCATAATTTCCCTGAGAGGAAACACATTTAAATGGAAGAAAGAGATACTTCACTATCAATTCAGAAACTACATTCCTACTTTATCTCAATCACACCGGGTTTACTGTCACTGTGCATATCCTGCCTTTGTTAATTCACTGCAGCTAATTCCTGGTTATCTCAGTAGAAATCACACCGATCATCTGAGCTGGCCCTGTTTATAATGCCTGTGTCTGAGTTTCACCCTCTGGTAAAAGCTGTTATGAGATCTTTTAGAGTTTCTATTTACAGGAGACAGAAACCAATTGAACCAGTTTGACAAGTCTACACCCAATTCACTTGTAAACAAAGTTTCAGGCTGGTTAGAAAGTTTAGCATTTACAATTCAGTAAATACAGTGAATTTATTTCTGTAACATTACAAAAAGTCACAGTGTTCATCTGATATTTTGACTTTCAGCTGAACACTTGAGTATGTGTTTATTACCCGAGTATTGGTTGGAGCAGGGAGATGCAGACTGTGCAGCTAAACTCTGTATATTGAGGGCGTCAAAGCTCCTAAAATTAATTCCCTGTAATCTCAAAAACTGAAACTTTCTCCAAAAGATACAGTAAATGTTGCAGTAAAACCCATATTGAGGAAGGTCCAGGGCCCATCCCGGTCTGAACTGGGATGTGAGAGCGCTCCGATTCATCTCATTCCATCCCTCTGTAAAATGATGATCTGGAACAGGAGTGATCTGATTCTAGGAGCCTCACTGTTAAACATATCACCTTCATCACTGCTCCAGCTCAGTCACTGTATAAAACCACATGGAAAGGGAACAACCACAATATCCCCTGTAACATAATCTGACTGAGAAAATGCTTTAAAATAAAGAAATATATAAGTACAGGAGCAGAAAATCTTACCTTGACCTGCTGATTCTCTGTTTCCACATCGAGTCTGCTAGTTTTCTCTTTGTAAACTCATTGTTACCAGGTGTGATGTTGTTCCTGGTTTTCTTTCAGCAAATCACAGTTCAGTAATTGGATCTGATCTTTGTAATTTGAGATTTGTATTACATCTCGATGAGTTGAATGGCTTCCTGCTGTGCTGGAACGACCCTACCTCTGCCTTGGTCCTCCGACTGGAAGTTGCTATTTAGAAAATATATCATTGAGCCAGTTTAAAAACTCTTTGAACTATGAGGAAAATTAGTTACAGACAATTTGTAATTAATTGCTGTCATACAGTGAGTTCAATAAGAATTGTGCCTCTAGAATGAATCACTTTTTTTCTACCTGAAACTGTTTAAAAACTCCATCAATTTCCTCATGTTTAGACTTTCAAACTAAGAAGCAGTGTCAAATGTTTCAATGCAGGATCTAATAACTTAAAAGGTGAACACATTAACCGTTTACCTGCTGATGAAAGTGTGCTTGCACAGAAGGAGATTTATTTCCCCGAGCTCACTCATATTATGCAACTGGATCTTATTCACTCCAGCTGCTGTCGACCCTGCATTCTGTGTTCACTGACTAACACTGAGATTCAGTCCAGAAAATCCTTCAAGTTCTCATTCCCATATTCGATTTTCTGAATGATCTCACCCCCTCTGATACCTTTAACATTCTCCAGCGCTGTAACCATCCAAAGTTTCAGCATTCTTTCAAGTCTGCGTCCCTCATTTCTTTGATTCCTCCTTTGTCAGCCACGCCTTCATCTGCCTGGGTCTAGAGCTCGAGGATTTACTTCCTTCTGTCCTGAAAAATCTTTTAAAATCTGCCCCTTTTATCAAGCTTTTACTCTCTTATCCAGTAAGGAGAGTAAGACAATAAACTGGCCTGATTTTGCTCCAGTGAAGGATTTTGGTATATTTTATAACATTAAAAGTGCTATAAAAATGCAAATTGCGTTTGTTGAAATATAAAAAAAAATGGATGCTGGAATCTGAAGCAAAGGGTGACACGGGTGGCCCAGTGGTTAGCAGTGGTGACTCTCAGTGCTAGGGGCTCGGGTTTGATTCCTGGCTTGGATCACCGTGTATGGACTTTGCATTTTTAACCCATGTTTACCTGGGTTTCCACCGGGTGCTCCGGTTTCCTCCCACAGACTGAAAGGCGTGCTGCTTAGGTGCATTGGCCATGCTAAATTCTCCCTCAGTATCACCCAAACAGGCACTGGAGTGTGTCAACTTTGGGATTTTCACAGTATCTTCATTGCAGTGTTAATATAAGCCTACTTGTGACACTAATGTTTAAACTTGAACAGAAAAAGGGCTGGAAAATGTCAGCATGTCTTACAGCGTCTGTGGAAAGTGAATAGAGCCAACGACCCTTAGTAAAGCTGACCATGGTCCTTGTGATCATTCCCATCGGGGAAATGGCGCTAGTGGTGAAAAGCTCTGAACATCTCTCCTCGTTTTGGAGACTGAACACTGACCAACAAAAATAACTTTTTTCATAACTCAGCTTTCCTACAGAAACTTGACATGATATTTTATGGTCTATCTGGCTGACTATGAGAAATGGAATCATAGTATTAGGCCCAAAAATTATTGTTAATGATCGATTATCCATTAATTAAGTGAATTTCCTTCCACATAGGTGTTGGCCTGATTTTGAAAATGGTTCCTGGAATTTTGTTTTGTTTGAATGCATAGTTCATTTTGCTCTGTAATATTACAGCAAAGAAACAGGTCTTTTGACCCTTCTTGTCTGTGCTGCAACATTTCTTTGTCGAGTCCCACTGACCTGTACCTGGGCCATATCCCTCCACACCCCTCTCATCCCTGTACCAGTCCAAGTTGTTCTTAAATGTTAAAAATTAGCCCGCATTTACCACTTTATCTGGCAGCTCAATCCACACTTCCACCACTCTCTGCAAAAAGAAGCACATCCTGCCCGCCAATATTCCCTTCAAACTTTTCCCCTTTCACGTTTAACCCATGGCCTCTATTTTTTTTATCTCTACTAGCCTCATTGGAAAAAGCCTGTTTGCATTCACTCTATCTGTACCCATCAAAATTTTATACAACTCTATCATATCACCCCTAATTCTTCTACACTCCAGAGAATAAAGTCCTGACCTATTCAATCTCTCTCTGCAACTCAGCTTCTCAAGTGCCGGCAACATCCTTGTAAACCTTCTCTGCACTCTTTCAACCTTAATAATATCCATCATGTAATAAGGTGACCAAAACTGCACACAATACTCTACATTCAGCCGCACCAATGTCTTATACAAACTCACCACAATATTCCAACTCATATAATCAATCGTTTGATTTATAAAATGCACTGTTCGAAAAGCACTCTTTCAACCCTATCTATCTGTGACATCACTTTTAGGGAATTATGTACCTGTATTCCCAGATCCCTCTGTTCTACTGCCTTCAGTGTCCTACCTTGTATGTTCTACCTTGGTTTGTCCTTCCAAAGTGCAATACCTCACACTGGTTGCATTAAACTCCATCTGCTATTTTTCAGCCCATTTTTCTAGCTGGTCCAAATCCCTCTGCAAGCTTTGAAAACCTTCCTCACTGTCCACTACACCTCCAATCTTTGTATCATCAGCAAATTTGCTGACCCAATTTACCACACTATCATCCAGATCATTGATATTGATGGCAAATAAAATTGGACCCAGCACTGATCCCTGTGACACACCACTAGTCACAGGCCTCCACTCAGATGAACAATCCTCTACAACCATTCGCTGGGGTTTTCCACTGAGCCAATGGTAGTTAGGAACCTTCCTAACTAACCTCCCATGAGGGACCTTGTCAAAAGCCTTACTGAAGTCCATGTCGACAACATCCACTGCCTTCCTTTCATCCACTTTCCTGGTAACCTCGTCGAAAAACTTTATTCAATTGGTTAAACATGACCTACCATGCACAAAGCCATTTTGACTCCCCCTAATAAGGCCCTGCCCATCCAAGTATTTGCAAATCCGATCTCTTAGTACTCCTTCAAATAATTTACCTACTACTAACGTCAAATTTACCGGCCTATAATTTCCCGGATTATTTTTTGAGAATGTTTTAAAGAACGGAACAGCATGAGCTATCCTCCAATCATCCGGCACCTCACCCGTGGATACTGACATTTTAAATATATCTGCCAGGGGCCCTGCAATTTCAACACTAGTCTCCTTCAAGGTCCAAGGGAATACCCTGGCCGACCCTGGGGATTTATCTAGTCTGATTTGCCTCAAGACATCAATCACCTCCTCCCCTTTAATCTGTATAGGTTCCATGACCTCCGTACTTGTTTGCCTTGTGTCTGCAGATGCCATGCCAGTTTCCTTAATAAATGTGGAGGCAAAAAAAAACATTTAATATCTCACCCATTTCTTTTCGTTCCATACATACACAACCACTCTGATCTTCAAGAGGACCAATTTTATTCATTTGCTCTTAATGCACCTGCAGAAGCTTTTAGGAGTATTCTTCACCTTGACTGTCAAAGCAACTTCATGTTTTTTTTAGCCCTCCTGATTTCCTTCTGAAGTAGTTTCTTCCACTTTTTATGCTCCTCAGGCTTCTTATTTGCTCCCTGTTGCCTATGCATGTCATACATTTCTCTATTCTTCTTTATCGAAGGTCCAATATCCCTCGGGAACAAAGGTTCCTTATTCTTATTCAGCTTGCCTTTAATCCTGACAGGAACATACAAACACTGCCCATTCAAAATTTCTCCTTTGAAGGCCTCCAACGTACCAACCGCATCCTTGCCGGAAAGCAGCCAGACCCAATCCACACTCTTTAGATTCTTTCGGCCTTTTTCCAGTTTAGAGCCTTAACCCAAGGTCCAGATCTATCTTTATCCATGATCAAATTGAACTAATGGCCTTATGATCACTGGAACCAGAGTGTTCCCCTACATACACTACTGTCACTTCCCCTAACTCATTTCCTAATAGGAGATCTAATTTTGCATCCTCTCTAGTTGGTACCTCTATATATTGATTTAGAAAATTTTCCTGAACATATTTTACAAACTCCACCCCGTTCAGACAGGATGTCCAGGGAACCTTCCATGTGTATATTTCTATACTCTTAATCCATGACCTTCTAGTCTGTGGAGTGTGATGTCTAAGTTATGGAAGTGTTCTTCCTCATTCTTTCCAGTAATTTTAATATGAAACACTGGACTCTCTCTAATCCACTTAGAATGTGACCATGGCACATTGGAACAACACACGTGCAGACGTGATGCCAACTGGAAGTCGTGTATACCTGAATAGCCCTTGCTATGTCACAATAGTCAAATATTGTTGGGAATCTCGGTCCACATTCATCTGGAGAAAAGCATGACTAGGATCAATTTGACTGAATTGTTGTCTTTAGCCGAATCAGTGAATAAATCCACCTCTCCATCATACATCTCTGGGATCAGGCATTTCCCAAGAGTTATCATTCACTCTCCACATCCAGTGTGACACAGACAGCTGCCCAGTAAAATCCAGAGAATCCCACTGATCTCCACAACCTGGTTCCAGGTGGGATCCTGTTCACTGAGACTCCACACTGGGAAATCGCATTGGTTAAAGCTTTCCTCCCAGTGCAAGATGAATCCAGACTAATTTCCATGACAGAGAATATTCACAAGGGAAATGTGGAGTTTGGTGATCAATGGTGAATTAAATGACCCTTCACTTGGTTTCGAACAGCCTGGCACAGTTGTACTATGTTCAAATTTATGTTTGATGTTTTTGATTTGATGAAGGTTTGATATTAAGCTCTGGTAATTTATGACATATATCTCTGCATTTACACATTATAAGCGGATATGATTCCTCTGGACAATAACCCTCGACCTGAGATGTGTGCCCTGGTTGAAGCTTAATTTGAATATAGTTATCAAATTTCTTATCACGTCAGCAGTTGACCAATGAACATTGTAGGTGGTGAAAATAGTTACCTCTCTTCTACTAATATTAACATCACTGGGCCATGGGCTTAAGGTGAGGAGGGAGAGGTATAACACAGATATTAGAGGGAGGTTTTCACACAGAGGGTAGTGGGGGTATGGAATGCTCTGCTAAGTAAGGTGGTGGAGGCAGGCACGCTGGTTGTTTAAGAGTTACTTAGACAGGTACATGAGTGGGTTGGGGATGGAAGGATATAGGAGATTGTTTTAAATAAGGTTCATTAGCATTGGGACGTCCCTGGTGATGTACAAGGATCTGGTATGATAATTTTTTTTTTCTCTTTTCATTCACAGGTTTTAAGTCGGTCCACCTCGTGTCCAACGAGGGGCATACACGCGATGGGTCGTACTGGGGCTGCTCTTGATTGTTCGAGAGTAGCCTAGTGCTTCATGTCGTTAGTGTGTGCTTAAACTGGACCAGATGCTGGGCAACACGACAGCTCAGTGACTATCGCTGATTGCTGTGCAGACACATGGATTTGGGCCGGTGTCTGTGGGAGTTTGCACATTCTCCCCGTGCTTGCGTGGGTTTTCTCCGGGTGCTCCGGTTTCCTCCCACACCCCAAAGATGTGCTATTAGGCTGATTGGGAGTAATAAATTGTCCCTAAATTAGTTTCCCTCAATGTGGAATGCCATAAACAATTGATCAGGGTCGTGGGTGGAGGGGGGACTGGTAATGTTAAAATGGCGGTGCGGGCTCGTTGGGCCGAAGGGCCTGTTTCCCGGGCTGTTTTTGTTCTTTGTATAACACTGTCCTTCAGAAAGTATACAACAAATGAGGTAATCTGGTTTGAAATGAAGAACAAGAAAGGGACACTGACAGCTCTGGGAGTATAACATCTAGACCAGAGAGTCAAAAGGAAGTCAAAGAGCAAATATGGAGTGAAATTGCCCATCCTCAGCATGGAATTCAATTTAAACATTCCTCACTTACTGCTGAGAAGGGAGCGGCCCCATTCCACGGATCAAATTCAACCAGTTTGACAACCTGCGGCTAATTCAACTGTCAACAAGTTTCAGTTGAAATTTTGCTTTAACTCTTCTTGTTCCAGAGATGTTCAGTAAATCAGTCAAATGATAAGAAACAAATTCCAACTGGGACTTCGGGATTCTGATACACTGCGAAACCCGGCACATGCAAGGCAGGATCCTGAAACACTGTCAAACCCCGTACACACCCGGCAGGATCCTGATACACTGTGAAACCCCGTACACACCCGGCAGGATCCTGATACACTGTGAAACCCCGTACACACCCGGCAGGATCCTGATACACTGTCAAACCCCGTACACACCTGGCAGGATCCTGATACACTGTGAAACCCCGTACACACCTGGCAGGATCCTGATACACTGTGAAACCCTGTACACACCCGGCAGGATCCTGATACACTGTGAAACCCTGTACACACCCGGCAGAATCCTGATACACTGTGAAACCCTGTACACACCCGGCAGGATCCTGATACACTGGGAAACCCTGTACACACCCAGCAGGATCCTGATACACTGTGAAACCCCGTACACACCTGGTAGGATCCTGAAACACTGTGAAACCCCATACACACCTGGTAGGATCCTGATACACTGTGAAACCCTGTACACACCTGGCAGGATCCTGATACACTGCCAAACTCCGTACACACCCGGCAGGATCCTGATACACTGTGAAACCCTGTACACACCTGGCAGGATCCTGATACACTGTGAAACCCCATACACACCTGGCAGGATCCTGATACACTGTGAAACCCTGTACACACCTGGCAGGATCCTGATACACTGTGAAACCCCGTACACACCCGGCAGGATCCTGATAAACTGTGAAACCCTGCACATACCTGGCAGGATCCTGATACACTGTGAAACCCCTTACACACCTGGCAGGATCCTGATACACTGTGAAACCCCGTACACACCTGGCAGGATCCTGATACACTGTGAAACCCCGTACACACCTGACAGGATCCTGAAACACTGTGAAACCCCATACACACCTGGCAGGATCCTGATACAGTGTGAAACCCCGTACACACCTGGCAGGATCCTGATACACTGTGAAACCCCGTACACACCCGGCAGGATCCTGATACACTGTGAAACCCTGTACACACCTGGCAGTATCCTGATACACTGTGAAACCCCGTACACACCTGGCAGGATCCTGATACACTGTGAAACCCTGTGCACACCCGGCAGTATCCTGATACACTGTGAAACCCCGTACACACCTGGCAGGATCCTGATACACTGTGAAACCCTGTGCACACCCGGCAGGATCCTGATACACTGTGAAATCCCGTACACACCCGGCAGGATCCTGATACACTGTGAAACCCTGTACACACCTGGCAGGATCTTGATACACTGTGAAACCCCGTACACACCCGGCAGGATCCTGATACACTGTCAAACCCTGTACACACCCGGCAGGATCCTGATACACTGTGAAATCCTGTACACAACTGGCAGGATCCTGATACACTGTGAAACCCCGTACACACCTGGCAGGATCCTGATACACTGTGAAACCCTGTACACACCCGGCAGGATCCTGATACACTGTGAAACCCTGTACACACCTGGCAGGGTCCTGATACACTGTGAAACCCCGTACACACCTGGCAGGATCCTGATACACTGTGAAACCCTGTACACACCTGACAGGATCCTGATACACTGTGAAACCCTGTACACACCCGGCAGGATCCTGATACACTGTGAAACCCTGTACACACCTGGCAGGGTCCTGATACACTGTGAAACCCCGTACACACCTGGCAGGATTCTGATACACTGTCAAACCCTATTCACACCTGGCAAGATCCTGAAACACTGTAAAACCCCGTACACACCCGGCAGGATCCTGATACACTGTGAAACCCCGTACACACCTGACAGGATCCTGATACACTGTTAAACCCCATACACACCTGGCAGGATCCTGATACACTGCGAAACTCAGTACACAACTGGGAGGAACGTGATACACTGTGAAACCCTGTACACACCTGACAGGATCCTGATACACTGTGAAACCCCGTACACAACTGGGAGGAACGTGATACACTGTGAAACCCTGTACACACCTGGCAGGATCCTGATACACTGTGAAACCCTGTACACACCTGGCAGGATCCTGATTCACTGTAAAACCCTGTACACACCCGGCAGGATCCTGATACACTGTGAAACCCTGTACACACCTGGCAGGATCCTGATACACTGTGAAACTCGGTACACAACTGGGAGGAACGTGATACACTGTGAAACCCTGTACACACCTGACAGGATCCTGATGCACTGTGAAATCCTGTACACACCTGGCAGGATCCTGATACACTGTCAAACCCTGTACACACCTGGCAGGATCCTGATACACTGTGAAACTCGGTACACAACTGGGAGGAACGTGATACACTGTGAAACCCTGTACACACCTGGCAGGATCCTGAAACAATGTGAAACCCCGTACACACCTGGCAGGATCCTGATACACTGTGAAACCCTGTACACACCCGGCAGGATCCTGATACACTGTGAAACCCCGTACACACCTGGCAGGATCCTGATACACTGTCAAACCCTGTACACACCTGACAGGATCCTGATACACTGTGAAACCCTGTACACACCTGGCAGGATCCTGATACACTGTGAAACCTAATACGCACGTGACAGGGTATGGGAACACTGTGAAACTCCATACACATCTGGCAGGATCGTGTTACACTGTGAAACCCCAAGCAGACCTGGTAGGATTCTGATACACTGAAATTCTGTTCACATCTGGGAGAATCCTGATACACTGTGAAACCCCGTACACACCCAGCAGGATCCTGAAACACTGTGAAACCCTGTACACACCTGGCAGGATCCTGAAACACTGTCAAACCCCGTACACACCTGGTAGGATCCTGAGACACTGTGAAACCCCATACACACCTGGTAGGATCCTGAAACACTGTGAAACCCTGTACACACCTGGCAGGATCCTGATACACTGTCAAACCCCGTACACACCCGGCAGGAACCTGATACACTGTGAAACCCTGTACACACCTGGCAGGATCCTGATACACTGTGAAACCCCGTACACACCTGGCAGGATCCTGATACACTGTGAAACCCCGTACACACCTGGCAGGATCCTGAAACACTGTCAAACCCCGTACGCACCCGGCAGGACCCTGATACACTGTGAAACCCTGTACACACCCGGCAGGATCCTGATACACTGTGAAACCCTGCACACACCTGGCAGGATCCTGATACACTGTGAAACCCCGTACACACCTGACAGGATCCTGAAAAACTGTGAAACCCCATACACACCTGGCAGGATCCTGATACACTGTGAAACCCCGTACACACCCGGCAGGATCCTGATACACTGTGAAACCCTGTACACACCCGGCAGGATCCTGATACACTGTGAAACCCCGTACACACCTGGCAGGATCCTGATACACTGTGAAACCCTGTGGACACCCGGCAGGATCCTGATACACTGTGAAACCCTGTACACACCTGGCAGGATCTTGATACACTGTGAAACCCCGTACACACCCGGCAGGATCCTGATACACTGTCAAACCCTATACACACCCGGCAGGATCCTGATACACTGTGACATCCTGTACACACCTGGCAGGATCCTGATACACTGTGAAACCCCGTACACACCTGGCAGGATCCTGATACACTGTGAAACCCTGTACACACCCGGCAGGATCCTGACACACTCTGAAACCCTGTACACACCTGGCAGGATCCTGATACACTGTGAAACCCCGTACACACCTGGCAGGATCCTGATACACTGTGAAACCCTGTACACACCTGACAGGATCCTGATACACTGTGAAACCCCGTACACACCCGGCAGGATCCTGATACACTGTGAAACACTGTACGCACCTGGCAGGATCCTGATACACTGCGAAACCCTGGACACACCCGGCAGGATCCTGATACACTGTGAAACCCTGTGCACACCTGCCAGGATCCTGATACACTGTCAAACCCTATACACACCTGGCAAGATCCTGAAACACTGTAAAACCCCGTACACACCCGGCAGGATCCTGATACACTGTCAAACCCCGTACACACCTGACAGGATCCTGATACACTGTCAAACCCCATACACACCTGGCAGGATCCTGATACACTGCGAAACTCAGTACACAACTGGGAGGAACGTGATACACTGTGAAACCCTGTACACACCTGACAGGATCCTGATACACTGTGAAACCCCGTACACAACTGGGAGGAACGTGATACACTGTGAAACCCTGTACACACCTGGCAGGATCCTGATGCACTGTGAAACCCTGTACACACCTGGCAGGATCCTGATACACTGTGAAACCCTGTACACACCTGGCAGGATCCTGAGACACTGTGAAACCCTGTACACACCCGGCAGGATCCTGATACACTGTGAAACCCTGTACACACCTGGCAGGATCCTGATACACTGTAAAACTTGGTACACAACTGGGAGGAACGTGATACACTGTGAAACCCTGTACACACCTGACAGGATCCTGATGCACTGTGAAATCCTGTACACACCTGGCAGGATCCTGATACACTGTCAAACCCTGTACACACCTGGCAGGATCCTGATACACTGTGAAACTCGGTACACAACTGGGAGGAACGTGATACACTGTGAAACCCTGTACACACCTGGCAGGATCCTGATACACTGTGAAACCCTGTACACACCTGGCAGGATCCTGAAACAATGTGAAACCCCGTACACACCTGGCAGGATCCTGATACACTGTGAAACCCTGGACACACCCGGCAGGATCCTGATACACTGTGAAACCCCGTACACACCTGGCAGGATCCTGATACACTGTCAAACCCTGTACATACCTGACAGGATCCTGATACACTGTGAAACCCCGTACACACCTGACAGGATCCTGAAAAACTGTGAAACCCCATACACACCTGGCAGGATCCTGATACACTGTGAAACCCCGTACACACCCGGCAGGATCCTGATACACTGTGAAACCCTGTACACACCCGGCAGGATGCTGATACACTGTGAAACCCCGTACACACCTGGCAGGATCCTGATACACTGTGAAACCCTGTGGACACCCGGCAGGATCCTGATACACTGTGAAATCCCGTACACACCCGGCAGGATCCTGATACACTGTGAAACCCTGTACACACCTGGCAGGATCTTGATACACTGTGAAACCCCGTACACACCCGGCAGGATCCTGATACACTGTCAAACCCTATACACACCCGGCAGGATCCTGATACACTGTGAAATCCTGTACACACCTGGCAGGATCCTGATACACTGTGAAACCCCGTACACACCTGGCAGGATCCTGATACACTGTGAAACCCTGTACACACCCGGCAGGATCCTGACACACTCTGAAACCCTGTACACACCTGGCAGGATCCTGATACACTGTGAAACCCCGTACACACCTGGCAGGATCCTGATACACTGTGAAACCCTGTACACACCTGACAGGATCCTGATACACTGTGAAACCCCGTACACACCCGGCAGGATCCTGATACACTGTGAAACACTGTACGCACCTGGCAGGATCCTGATACACTGCGAAACCCTGGACACACCCGGCAGGATCCTGATACACTGTGAAACCCTGTGCACACCTGCCAGGATCCTGATACACTGTCAAACCCTATACACACCTGGCAAGATCCTGAAACACTGTAAAACCCCGTACACACCCGGCAGGATCCTGATACACTGTCAAACCCCGTACACACCTGACAGGATCCTGATACACTGTCAAACCCCATACACACCTGGCAGGATCCTGATACACTGCGAAACTCAGTACACAACTGGGAGGAACGTGATACACTGTGAAACCCTGTACACACCTGACAGGATCCTGATACACTGTGAAACCCCGTACACAACTGGGAGGAACGTGATACACTGTGAAACCCTGTACACACCTGGCAGGATCCTGATGCACTGCGAAACCCTGTACACACCTGGCAGGATCCTGATACACTGTGAAACCCTGTACACACCTGGCAGGATCCTGAGACACTGTGAAACCCTGTACACACCCGGCAGGATCCTGATACACTGTGAAACCCTGTACACACCTGGCAGGATCCTGATACACTGTAAAACTTGGTACACAACTGGGAGGAACGTGATACACTGTGAAACCCTGTACACACCTGACAGGATCCTGATGCACTGTGAAATCCTGTACACACCTGGCAGGATCCTGATACACTGTCAAACCCTGTACACACCTGGCAGGATCCTGATACACTGTGAAACTCGGTACACAACTGGGAGGAACGTGATACACTGTGAAACCCTGTACACACCTGGCAGGATCCTGATACACTGTGAAACCCTGTACACACCTGGCAGTATCCTGAAACAATGTGAAACCCCGTACACACCTGGCAGGATCCTGATACACTGTGAAACCCTGTACACACCCGGCAGGATCCTGATACACTGTGAAACCCCGTACACACCTGGCAGGATCCTGATACACTGTCAAACCCTGTACATACCTGACAGGATCCTGATACACTGTGAAACCCTGTACACACCTGGCAGGATCCTGATACACTGTGAAACCTAATACGCACGTGACTGGGTATGGGAACACTGTGAAACTCCATACACATCTGGCAGGATCGTGTTACACTGTGAAACCCCAAGCACACCTGGTAGGATTCTGATATACTGAAATTCTGTTCACATCTGGGAGAATCCTGATACACTGTGAAACCCTGTACACACCCGGCAGGATCCTGATACACTGTGAAACCCCATACACGTCTGGTAGAATCCTGGTACAGTGTGAAACACTGTACAAATCTAGCAGGATCCTGATACACTGTGAAACCCCATACACGTCTGGTAGAATCCTGGTACAGTGTGAAACACTGTACAAATCTAGCAGGATCCTGATACACTGTGAAACCCATGCACACCATAAGACCATAAGATATAGATACAACATGAGACCATTCGATTCTGCTCCACCATTCAATCATAGCCGATATTTTTGTCAACCCTATTCTCCCGCTTTTTACTCGTAACATTCAATCCTCTAACCAATCAATAACCTATCTATCTCTGTCTTAAATACACTCATAACTTCAAGCATTCTATGTTAATGAACTCCACAGATTTGCCTCTCTCTGGCTGAAGAAATTCATCCTCATCTTCCTTCTTTAGCCTGAGACTGTGCCCTCGAATGCTCATCCCTCCTACATGAAACATCTTTTCCCCATCTCCAGGATCCAGGGCCTTTCAGTATTCTGTAAGTTTGAATAAGATCCCCTCTTCTCCCTTCTCCCTACTACCCCTCATTCGACTAAACTCCATTGAGTACAGACACAGAGTCCTCAGGCATTCCTCATATGTCAAGCCTTTCATTCCTGGGATCATTCTCATGAACCTTCTCTGTAGCCTCTGCAGGCCCAGTACATCTTCCATTGATACTGGGCCCTAATTTGTTCAATATTTCAAACTGGTCTGACCAGAGCCTTGTAAAGTCTCAGCAGTACATCCTGCATTTGTATCCTTACAAAATTAATGCTAACGTTGCATTTGCCTTCCTAAACACCAACTCAAAATGCAAGTTAACTTAAGAGATTCCTGAACTAGGACTCACAAGTCAACCTGTGCTTCTGATTTTTATGTTCACTCCCCACATAGAAAATCGTCTATACCTCTAATCTTCCGACCAAAGTGCACAGCCTCACACTTTCCCACATTATATGTCATCTGGCACTTATGTGCCCACCCTGCTAACTTGTCTCCTTCTGTCCCTCAACCTATCTTTGTATCATCTGAAAACTTACCCAAATGCCCTCAGTTCCTTCATCTAGATATCTGATGTATTAAGTGAAAGTTTGTGTCCCAACACTGACCCCACAAGTCACCAGAAGCCATACTGAAAATGACCCTTCCATCCTGACTATCTGCTTCCTGAAACATGGTGAAACCTGTGTACATCTGACAGGAGCTTGATACACCATCAGACCATATATACATCTAGCAGGAATAGGGTTCAGCATTCTGGTTATACCTCTTGATGATAGTGCTTTATATGGAACATACTTGTATGTCTAATGTTTTTAGTGTTTTATTACAGAACACTGAGGTGTAAAGTGAGGCTTATAATGAGAGGAAGGATCAGGGCTAAATTGTCCTGCAAAGCAGATAAATGTGGGACAAAGAAACTCAGGTCTGTGCATCTTTAACACTGCACAGATCAACCTTTGTTCGTTTGGTTGGTTAACACAGAGCAGTAAGAAAGACTCTTTCTCTCACTCAGTGAAAAACAACATTCCAAGCAAGTAATGTCTTGTCCTGCCAGGTGCATATGCGGTCTCACAGCGTATCAAGGATTGGGAAGAATTACTGGAACTCACCTAATGTAGGCGGACACCCGGGAAATGTGCCAAGAACACCCAGTTCCAACTTGTCTCAATGCTCATCAACATTACAAGATCATTATTTTACCTTATAGGAGGGATTATTGTTTATGATCAAGAATCCTGGACACATAGTTTATGACTGTTACTGAATCAATCAATGCCTGAATCTTTAAAACAACATGGATGAGGTGGAGATTTGTAGAGTTTTTTTTTCAGAAAAACGTATGGATCCATTCCTAGAGTTCTGCGTCGTCTATTGAACAGGCTGTGAGACAGTGTGAATTGATTTGTTTGTAAGAAACTTCTTTCAGAGTTGAAAGAATTCTGAACTTGTGAATTCTGAACAAAACTAAACCAGTTAGTATTGCTTAAACAGAATCTTCCGATCAGAGGGAAGGGACAGAGTCGGTTCAGTACAGTAGAACGTCATTCAGCCCCTCAAAGTGTGGCACTAACCTCAAATTACAGAGAGCAGAACCAATTACTAAACGGTGATTTGCTGAAAGAAAACCAGGAACAATCTCAGGATTGGTGGCAAAGACAAAACTGGCAGACTCGGCACAGAAACAGACAACCTGCTGATCAAAGTCAGATAAATATATTTTCCCAAGCTGCATTATGTGTTTTTGTTTGATTCTATTCACCATTTTATGTCTCAGTGAGATTGTGTATTTCACAGGCTGTTGTAGCTATTCCATTTCGATGTGATTATATTCAGTCAGTGGTAATGGACAGTGATGAAGGGTGATCTGTTTAAAAGTGAGAGTTCAGAATTATCCAGCTCCTGTTAAACAACATCCTTTACCTACTTAGGAGGAATGGAGTGATATGAATCAGGATTTTCCCACATTACCGTTCAGAGAGACTTGGGTTCTGGATACAAAACTGGCTCCGTCAATGAAGACAGACAGAGGGTAACAGTGGAAGGGTGTGTTTCTGAATGGAGGGCTGTGACAAGTAGTGTTCCTCAGGAAGCGGTGCTGGGACCTTTGCTATTTGTAATATATATAAATGATTTGAAGGAAAATGGAGGAAAATTTAATGTTGGCAAGTGTGAGGTGGTCCACTTTGGTAGGAGGAATGGTAGGAAGGACTATTACTTACGGGGCGAAAAACTGCAGCAGGCGACGGTGCAGAGGGACCTCGGGGTCCTTGTGCATGAGTCGCAAAAACCCAGCTTGCAGGTGCAGCAGGTGGTCAGGAAGGCGAATGGGATGCTGGCCTTCATAGCGAGGGGGATTGAATATAAAAGTAGGGAGGTCTTGCTGCAGCTGTACAGGGCATTGGTGAGGCCGCAGCTGGAGTACTGTGTGCAGTTTTGGGCGCCGCACCTGCACAAAGATATTTTGGCCTTGGAGGGAGTGCAGAGGAGGTTTACTCGGCTGATACCGGAGTTGAGGGGGTTGAGCTATGAGGAGAGGCTGAATAAACTAGGCTTGTACTTCACTATAGGAAAGACGTAGAAGCTATTGAAAGGGTGCAGAGGAGATTTACAAGGATGTTGCCTGGACTGGGAGGCATGCCTTATGAAGATAGGTTGAGGGAGCTGGGACTCTTTTCCCTGGAGAGGCGAAGGTTGAGAGGCGACCTGATAGAAGTTTATAAAATGTTGAGAGGAATAGATAGGGTGGACTCTCAGAGGCTATTTCCCCGGGTTGAAATGGTCGCTACGAGGGGACACAGATTTAAGGTGCGGGGAGGGAGGTACAGAGGTGATGTTAGGGGTAAGTTTTTCACTCAGAGGGTGGTGAGTGATTGGAATCGGCTGCCGTCGTCGGTGGTGGAGGCGAACTCGCTGGGGTCTTTTAAAAGACTTCTGGATGAGTATATGGGGTTTAATGGGATTGGGGGTTATAGATAGGTCTATAGATTGGTGGGGTTGATGCGACCGGCGCAACTCGAGGGCCGAAGGGCCTGTTTGTGCTGTAATGTTCTATGTTCTATGTACTCGTTAGAGTTTAGAAGAATGAGGGGAGATCTCATTGAGACGTATAAGATGATGAATGGGATGGATAGGATAGAGGTGGAGAGACTCTTCCCGCTCAAAAAAGACAGTAGGACTAGGGGGCACAGCCTCAAGGTAAAGGGGAGGCGGTTTAGAACAGAGTTGAGGAGGAACTTCTTCACTCAAAGGGTAGTGAATCTCTGGAATTCTCTGCCCGTTGAAGTGGTGGAGGCTGCCTCGCTAAATATTTTTAAGAAGCGGGTTGATGGGTTTTTGATAAGAGAGGGGATTAAGGGTTATGGGGAGAGTGCGGGAAGGTGGAACTGAGTCACGACAGATCAGCCATGATCTTATTGAATGGCGGGGCAGGCTCGAAGGGCCAGATGGCCTACTCCTGCTCCTATTTCTTATGTTCTTATGTAACTGGTTTGATTAGTAAGTTTGCAGACGTCACAAAGTTTGGTGGATATGCGGATAGCAATAAGGGCCATCAGAGGATTCAGCAGGATATTGATCAGTTGGAGACTTAGGCGGAGAGGTGACAGATGGAATTTAATCTGGACAAATGAGAGGTAATGCATTTTGGAGAGCCGAATACAGACAGTAAATATACAGTAAATGACAGAACCCTTAAGAATATTGGTAGACAAATGGATCAGGGTTTACAGGCACACAGGTCACTGAAAATGGCAATGCAAGTGGAGAAGGTGGTCAAGAAGGCGATGAAGGCATGCTTACCTTCATTGGCTGGGGTATTGAGTTTAAAAACTGCCAAGTCATGTTTCTTTAGAAACTTAGTTCGGTTAGACTTGGAATATAGTGTTCAATTCTGGCGGATACGCTACCAGAAAGAGGCTTTCAAGAGGGTACGGAAAAGATTTACCAGGATGTTGCCTGGTATGGAGCTATGAGGAGAGGCTGGAGAAACTTGGTTTGGAGTAGGGAGGTCTTGCTGCAGCTGTATAGGGCATTGGTGAGGCCGCAGCTGGAGTACTGTGTGCAGTTTTGGGCGCCGCACCTGCGCAAGGATGTTTTGGCCTTGGAGGGAGTGCAGAGGAGGTTTACTCGGCTGATACCGGAGTTGAGGGGATTGAGCTATGAGGAGAGGCTGAATAAACTAGGCTTGTACTCGTTAGAGTTTAGAAGAATGAGGGGAGATCTCATTGAGACATATAAGATGATGAATGGGATGGATAGGATAGAGGTGGAGAGACTGTTCCCGCTCAAAAAAGACAGTAGGACTAGGGGGCACAGCCTCAAGATAAAGGGGGGGCGGTTTAGAACAGAGTTGAGGAGGAACTTCTTCACTCAAAGGGTGGTGAATCTCTGGAATTCTCTGCCCGTTGAAGTAGTGGAGGCTGCCTCGCTAAATATTTTTAAGAAACGGGTTGATGGGTTTTTGATAAGAGAAGGGATTAAGGGTTATGGGGAGAGGGCGGGAAGGTGGAACTGATCCACGTCAGATCAGCCATGATCTTATTGAATGGCGGGGCAGGCTCGAAGGGCCAGATGGCCTACTCCTGCTCCTATTTCTTATGTTCTTATGTTCTTATGTAAACTGGAATGACGGAAGCTGAAGGACGATCTGAAGAAGTCTACAAGATTATGAGAGGCATGGAGAGAGTGGATAGTCAGAAGTGTTTTCCGAGTGTGGAAGAGTCAAATACTAGGGGGCACAGGTATAAGGGGCAAGGTTTAAAGGAGATGATGAGGCATTTTATTTTTGTTCTTCCACCGGGAGTAGTAGGTGCCCTGGAACTCACTGCTAAGGGAGGTAGTGGAAGCAAATACGGTAGTGGCATTCAAGGGGCATCTTGACAAATATGTGAACAAGATGGGAATACAGGGATATGATCCATTGAAGGGTTGGGGGTTTTTGTTCAGTCAGGCAGCACGGCCGGTGCAGGATTGGACGGGTGATGGAGCTGTTCCTGTGTTGTAATTTCCCCACTATACAGGCTTCGGGGCAGTTCCTCTCTATTTCCCCCCATTACACACAAATCGGGGCATTTCCCACCCCCGCTGCACAGATATTGGGACGTTCCAACTCCCCCACTGCACAGATATTGGGGCGTTTCCTGTCCCCCACTGCACAGATATTGGGGTGTTTCCTGTCCCCCACTGCACAGATATTGGGACGTTTCCTGTCCCCCACTGCACAGATATTGGGGCGTTTCCTGTCCCCCACTGCACAGATATTGGGGCGTTTCCTGTCCCCCACTGCACAGATATTGGGGCGTTTCCTGTCCCCCACTGCACAGATATTGGGGCGTTTCCTGTCCCCCACTGCACAGATATTGGGACGTTTCCTGTCCCCCGCTGCACAGATATTGGGACGTTCCAACTCCCCCACTGCACAGATATTGGGGCGTTTCCTGTCCCCCACTGCACAGATATTGGGGCATTTCCTGTCCCCCACTGCACAGATATTGGGGCGTTTCCTGTCCCCCACTGCACAGATATTGGGGCGTTTCCTGTCCCCCACTGCACAGATATTGGGGCGTTTCCTGTCCCCCGCTGCACAGATATTGGGACGTTTCCACTCCCCCACTGCACAGATATTGGGGTGTTTCCTGTCCCCCGCTGCACAGATATTGGGGCGTTTCCTGTCCCCCACTGCACAGATATTGGGGTGTTTCCTGTCCCCCGCTGCACAGATATTGGGGTGTTTCCTGTCCCCCACTGCACAGATATTGGGGTGTTTCCTGTCCCCCACTGCACAGATATTGGGGCGTTTCCTGTCCCCCGCTGCACAGATATTGGGGTGTTTCCTGTCCCCCGCTGCACAGATATTGGGGCGTTTCCACTCCCCCACTGCACAGATATTGGGGTGTTTCCTGTCCCCCACTGCACAGATATTGGGACGTTTCCTGTCCCCCACTGCACAGATATTGGGGTGTTTCCTGTCCCCCACTGCACAGATATTGGGGTGTTTCCTGTCCCCCACTGCACAGATATTGGGACGTTTCCTGTCCCCCACTGCACAGATATTGGGACGTTTCCTGTCCCCCACTGCACAGATATTGGGACGTTTCCTGTCCCCCACTGCACAGATATTGGGACGTTCCAACTCCCCCACTGCACAGATATTGGGGTGTTTCCTGTCCCCCACTGCACAGATATTGGGGCGTTTCCTGTCCCCCACTGCACAGATATTGGGGCGTTTCCTGTCCCCCGCTGCACAGATATTGGGGCGTTTCCTGTCCCCCACTGCACAGATATTGGGACGTTTCCACTCCCCCACTGCACAGATATTGGGACGTTTCCACTCCCCCACTGCACAGATATTGGGGTGTTTCCTGTCCCCCGCTGCACAGATATTGGGGCGTTTCCACTCCCCCACTGCACAGATATTGGGGCGTTTCCACTCCCCCACTGCACAGATATTGGGGCGTTTCCTGTCCCCCACTGCACAGATATTGGGGTGTTTCCTGTCCCCCACTGCACAGATATTGGGACGTTTCCTGTCCCCCACTGCACAGATATTGGGGCGTTTCCACTCCCCCACTGCACAGATATTGGGGCGTTTCCTGTCCCCCACTGCACAGATATTGGGGTGTTTCCTGTCCCCCACTGCACAGATATTGGGGCGTTTCCTGTCCCCCACTGCACAGATATTGGGGCGTTTCCTATCCCCCACTGCACAGATATTGGGACGTTTCCTGTCCCCCACTGCACAGATATTGGGGCGTTTCCTGTCCCCCACTGCACAGATATTGGGACGTTTCCTGTCCCCCACTGCACAGATATTGGGGCGTTTCCTGTCCCCCACTGCACAGATGTTGGGACGTTTCCTGTCCCCCACTGCACAGATATTGGGGCGTTTCCACTCCCCCACTGCACAGATATTGGGGCGTTTCCTGTCCCCCACTGCACAGATGTTGGGACGTTTCCTGTCCCCCACTGCACAGATATTGGGGTGTTTCCTGTCCCCCACTGCACAGATATTGGGGTGTTTCCTGTCCCCCACTGCACAGATATTGGGGTGTTTCCTGTCCCCCACTGCACAGATATTGGGGCGTTTCCTGTCCCCCACTGCAGAGATATTGGGGCGTTTCCTGTCCCCCACTGCACAGATATTGGGGTGTTTCCTGTCCCCCGCTGCACAGATATTGGGGTGTTTCCTGTCCCCCACTGCACAGGTATGGGGGTGTTTCCTGTCCCCCACTGCAGAGATATTGGGGCGTTTCCTGTCCCCCACTGCACAGATATTGGGGCGTTTCCTGTCCCCCACTGCACAGATATTGGGGCGTTTCCTGTCCCCCACTGCACAGATATTGGGGTGTTTCCACTCCCCCGCTGCACAGATATTGGGACGTTTCCACTCCCCCACTGCACAGATATTGGGGTGTTTCCTGTCCCCCACTGCACAGATATTGGGACGTTTCCTGTCCCCCACTGCACAGATATTGGGACGTTTCCACTCCCCCACTGCACAGATATTGGGGTGTTTCCTGTCCCCCACTGCAGAGATATTGGGGCGTTTCCTGTCCCCCACTGCACAGATATTGGGACGTTTCCACTCCCCCACTGCACAGATATTGGGGCGTTTCCTGTCCCCCACTGCACAGATATTGGGGCGTTTCCTGTCCCCCACTGCACAGATATTGGGACGTTTCCACTCCCCCGCTGCACAGATATTGGGGCGTTTCCTGTCCCCCACTGCACAGATATTGGGGTGTTTCCTGTCCCCCACTGCACAGATATTGGGGCGTTTCCTGTCCCCCACTGCACAGATATTGGGGTGTTTCCTGTCCCCCACTGCACAGATATTGGGGCGTTTCCTGTCCCCTACTGCACAGATATTGGGGCGTTTCCTGTCCCCCACTGCACAGATATTGGGGCGTTTCCTGTCCCCCGCTGCACAGATATTAGAACATAGAACATAGAACATTACAGCACAAACAGGCCCTTCGGCCCTCGAGTTGCGCCGATCGCATTAACCCCACCAATCTATAGACCTATCTATAACCCCCAATCCCATTAAACCCCATATACTCATCCAGAAGTCTTTTAAAAGACCCCAGCGAGTTCGCCTCCACCACCGACGACGGCAGCCGATTCCATTCACTCACCACCCTCTGAGTGAAAAATTTATCCCTAACATCACCTCTGTACTTCCCTCCCCGCACCTTAAATCTGTGTCCTCTCGTAGCGACCATTTCAACCCGGGGAAATAGCCTCTGAGAGTCCACCCTATCTATTCCTCTCAACATTTTATAAACTTCTATCAGGTCGCCTCTCAACCTTCGCCTCTCCAGGGAAAAGAGTCCCAGCTCCCTCAACCTATCTTCATAAGGCATGCCTCCCAGCCCAGGCAACATCCTTGTAAATCTCCTCTGCACCCTTTCAATAGCTTCTACGTCTTTCCTATAGTGAGGCGACCAGAACTGCGCACAGTACTCCAAATGAGGCCTGACGAGGGTCCTGTAAAGTTGCAGCATTACCTCCCGACTCCTAAACTCAATCCCTCGATTAATGAAGGCCAGTACACCATACGCCTTCTTGACCACCTCCTCCACCTGCGAGGCCAATTTAAGAGTCCTGTGAACCCGGACCCCGAGATCCTTCTGCTCTTCAACGCTACTAAGACCCCTGCCCTTAATAGTGTACTCGTTCATCCCGTTGGTTCTGCCGAAATGGACGACTACACATTTATCCGCGTTGAAGTCCATCTGCCACTTCTCCGCCCAGTCCTGCATCCTATCTATGTCCTGCTGCAACTTTTGACATCCTTCCAGACCATCCACAACACCACCGACCTTCGTGTCATCAGCGAACTTGCTAACCCATCCCTCCACTTCCTCATCCAGGTCATTTATGAAAATGACAAACAGCAAGGGTCCCAGAACAGATCCCTGGGGCACCCCACTGGTGACTGACCTCCATTCCGATAAAGACCCATCCACAACCACTCTCTGCCTTCTGCAGGCAAGCCAGTTCTGGATCCACAAGGCCAAAGGCCCTTGGATCCCATGCCCTCTCACCTTCTCAAGAAGTCTTGCATGGGGGACCTTATCAAAAGCCTTGCTGAAGTCCATGTACACTACGTCCACGGCACTTCCTTCATCAATGTGTTCAGTCACATTATCGAAGAATTCAACTAGGCTCGTAAGGCACGACCTGCCCTTGACAAATCCATGCTGACTATTCCTGATCATGCCAAACCTCTCCAAATGCTCGTAAATCTTGTCCCTCAGAAGCCTCTCCATCAGCTTACCAACCACTGAGATCAGACTCACCGGGCGGTAATTTCCCGGGCTATCTCTGTTCCCTTTCTTGAAAATAGGGACTACATCCGCAATCCTCCAATCCTCCAGAACCTCTCCCGTCTCCATTGATGACGCAAAGATCATCGCCAAGGGCTCTGCAATCACTTCCCTCGCCTCCCACAGTATCCTGGGGTACATCCCATCTGGTCCCGGCGACTTATCTACCTTGATAGAATTCAAAAGTTCTAACACATCCTCCTCCTTAATGTCCACGTACTCAATCTTTTCCATCTGCTGCAAGTCCATAGCAAGATCTCCCAAATCAGCTTCCACTGTGAATACTGATGCAAAGTACTCATTAAGCACCTCCGCCATTTCTTCTGGTTCTACACAGACCTTTCCCCCTTCACCTTTTATAGGTCCTATCCTTTCCTTTCTCACCCTTTTACCTTTCACATACTTATAGAAGGCCTTGGGATTTTCCTTAATCTTACCCGCCAAGGTCTTCTCATGACCCCTTCTGGCTCTCCTAATTTACCTTTTAACCTCCTTTCTACAGTCCTTCACAGAGTGAACCCAGCCAGGCCTGTGACACTGAATCTCAAAGGACAGAGTGAACCCAGCCAAGCCTGTGACACTGAATCCCAAAGGACACAGTGAACCCAGCCAGGCCTGTGACACTGAATCTCAAAGGACAGAGTGAACCCAGCCAGGCCTGTGACACTGAATCTCAAAGGACAGAGTGAACCCAGCCAGGCCTGTGACACTGATCCCCAAAGGACAGAGTGAACCCAGCCAGGCCTGTGACACTGAATCCCCAAAGGACAGAGTGAACCCAGCCAGGCCTGTGACACTGATCCCCAAAGGACAGAGTGAGCCCAGCCAGGCCTGTGACACTGAATCCCCAAAGGACAGAGTGAACCCAGCCAGGCCTGTGACACTGAATCTCAAAGGACAGAGTGAACCCAGCCAGGCCTGTGACACTGAATCTCAAAGGACAGAGTGAACCCAGCCAGGCCTGTGACACTGAATCTCAAAGGACAGAGTGAACCCAGCCAGGCCTGTGACACTGAATCTCAAAGGACAGAGTGAACCCAGCCAGGCCTGTTTTAAATTGGCTAGGAGGGAGTTAAGAAGGGCTAAAAGAGGACATGAGATGATTTTGGCTGATAGGATTAAGGAGAACCCTAAGGCGTTTTACAGGTATGTCAAGAACAGAAGGTTGGTTAGGACAAGATTAGGGCCAGTTACAGACAGTAGAGGGAAGTTGTGTGTGGAACCGGAGGAGATTGGAGAGGCGTTGAACCAATATTTCTCTTCGGTGTTCACGCAAGGGGACAGGAATGTAGCTGAGGAGGACACTGGGGTGCAGGGGTGTGAAATAGATAGTATTGCAGTTGGTACGGGGGATGTGCTGGATATTTTAGAGGGTTTGAAAATAGATAAGTCCCCTGGTCCGGATGGGATTTACCCTAGGATTCTTTGGGAGGCAAGAGAGGTGATTGCGGAGCCTCTGGCTCTGATCTTCAGGTCGTCGTTAGTCTCTGGTATAGTACCAGAAGATTGGAGGACAGCAAATGTTGTCCCATTGTTTAAGAAGGGGAGAAGGGACTTCCCTGGGAATTATAGACCGGTGAGTCTTACTTCTGTGGTGGGTAAGGTTTTGGAAAGGATTATTAGAGACTGGATTTATAGTTATTTGGAGAGTAATGAGTTGATTAGAGACAGTCAGCATGGTTTTGTAGCGGGTAGGTCGTGCCTTACTAACCTTATCGAGTTCTTTGAGAAAGTGACCAAAGAGGTGGATAGGGGTAAGGCAGTTGATGTGGTGTATATGGATTTTAGCAAGGCGTTTGATAAGGTTCACCATGGTAGGCTTCTGCAGAAAATGCAGATGTATGGGATTGGGGGTGATCTAGGTAATTGGATCAGGAATTGGCTATCAGATAGGAGACAGAGAGTGGTGGTTGATGGGAAATATTCGTCATGGAGTTCGGTTACAAGTGGTGTGCCTCAGGGATCTGTTTTGGGGCCACTGCTGTTTGTAATTTTTATTAATGATCTGGATGAGGGTATAGTTGGGTGGATTAGTAAGTTTGCTGATGGCACCAAAGTCGGAGGTGTGGTAGATTGTGAGGAAGGGTGTCATAGTTTGCAGGATGACTTAGAAAGGTTGCAGAGCTGGGCTGAGAGGTGGCGGATGGAGTTTAATGTGGAGAAGTGTGAGGTAATTCATTTCGGTAGGAATAACAGATGTGTTGAATCTCAAAGGACAGAATGAACCCAGCCAGGCCTGTGACACTGAATCTCAAAGGACAGAGTGAACCCAGCCAGGCCTGTGACACTGAATCTCAAAGGACAAAGTGGGGGAGGCATTGGGAGGGGGATTGAATTTAGGAGTCGCAGCGTCATGATGCAACTGTACACAAGTCTGGTGCGGCCGCACTTGGAGTACTGTGTGCAGTTCTGGTCCCCACATTACAGGAAGGATGTGGAGGCTTTGGAGAGGGTGCAGAGGAGGTTTACCAGGATGTTGCCTGGTATGGAGGGGAGGTCCTATGAGGAGAGACTGAGAGATTTGGGGTTGTTTTCGCTGGAAAGAAGGCGGCTAAGAGGGGATCTCATTGAAACATATAAGATGATTAGAGGTTTAGACAGGGTAGATAGTGATAGCCTTTTTCCTAGGATGGAGAAAGCTAGCACGAGGGGGCACGATTTTAAATTAAGGGGTGTTAGTTATAGGACAGATGTCAGGGGTAGGTTCTTTACCCAGAGGGTGGTGAGGGACTGGAATGCCCTGCCAGCTGCAGTTGTAAATGCGCCTAGTTTGGGGGCGTTTAAAAGATCTGTGGATAGGTTTATGGATGGAAAGGGATTGGTTTAGGTTAGTGGGTCATTGTTTTGTAACTGGTCGGCGCAACATCGTGGGCCGAAGGGCCTGTTCTGCGCTGTAATGTTCTATGTTCTATGTTCTATGTGACATTGAATCCCCAAAGGACAGAGTGAACCCAGCCAGGCCTGTGACACTGAATCTCAAAGGACAGAGTGAGCCCAGCCAGGCCTGTGACACTGAATCCCCAAAGGACACAGTGAACTCAGCCAGGCCTGTGACACTGAATCTCAAAGGATAGAGTGAACTCAGCCAGGCCTGTGACACTGAATCCCCAAAGGACAGAGTGAACCCAGCCAGGCCTGTGACACTGAATCTCAAAGGACAGAGTGAACCCAGCCAGGCCTGTGACACTGAATCCCAAAGGACAGAGTGAACCCAGCCAGGCCTATGACACTGAATCTCAAAGGACAGAGTGAACCCAGCCAGGCCTGTGACACTGAATCTCAAAGGACAGAATGAACCCAGCCAGGCCTGTGACACTGAATCCCAAAGGACAGAGTGAACCCAGCCAGGCCTGTGACACTGAATCCCCAAAGGACAGAGTGAACCCAGCCAGGCCTGTGACACTGAATCCCCAAAGGACAGACTTAACCCAGCCAGGCCTGTGACACTGAATCTCAAAGGACAGAATGAACCCAGCCAGGCCTGTGACATTGAATCTCAAAGGACAGAGTGAGCCCAGCCAGGCCTGTGACACTGAATCCCAAAGGACAGAGTGAGCCCAGCCAGGCCTGTGACACTGAATCCCAAAGGACAGAGTGAACCCAGCCAGGCCTGTGACACTGAATCTCAAAGGACAGAATGAACCCAGCCAGGCCTGTGACACTGAATCCCCAAAGGACAGAGTGAACCCAGCCAGGCCTGTGACACTGAATCTCAAAGGACAGAATGAGCCCAGCCAGGCCTGTGACACTGAATCCCCAAAGGACAGAGTGAACCCAGCCAGGCCTGTGACACTGAATCTCAAAGGACAGAGTGAACCCAGCCAGGCCTGTGACACTGAATCCCAAAGGACAGAGTGAACCCAACCAGGCCTGTGACACTGACTCTCAAAGGACAGAGTGAACCCAGCCAGGCCTGTGACACTGAATCCCAAAGGACAGAATGAGCCCAGCCAGGCCTGTGACACTGAATCTCAAAGGACAGAGTGAACCCAGCCAGGCCTGTGACACTGAATCCCCAAAGGACAGAGTGAACCCAGCCAGGCCTGTGACACTGAATCTCAAAGGACAGAGTGAACCCAGCCAGGCCTGTGACACTGAATCCCAAAGGACAGAGTGAACCCAACCAGGCCTGTGACACTGACTCTCAAAGGACAGAGTGAACCCAGCCAGGCCTGTGACACTGAATCCCAAAGGACAGAATGAGCCCAGCCAGGCCTGTGACACTGAATCTCAAAGGACAGAGTGAACCCAGCCAGGCCTGTGACACTGAATCCCAAAGGACAGAATGAACCCAGCCAGGCCTGTGACACTGAATCCCCAATGGACACAGTGAACCCAGCCAGGCCTGTGACACTGAATCTCAAAGGACAGAGTGAACCCAGCCAGGCCTGTGACACTGAATCTCAAAGGACAGAGTGAATCCAGCCAGGCCTGTGACACTGAATCTCAAAGGACAGACTGAGCCCAGCCAGGCCTGTGACACTGAATCCCCAAAGGACAGAGTGAACCCAGCCAGGCCTGTGACACAGAATCTCAAAGGACACAGTGAACCCAGCCAGGCCTGTTTTAGATTGGCTAGGAGGGAGTTGAAGAGGGAGTTAAGAAAGGCTAAAAGAGGACATGAGATGATTTTGGCTGATAGGATTAAGGAGAACCCTAAGGCGTTTTACAGGTATGTCAAGAACAGAAGGTTGGTTAGGACAAGATTAGGGCCAGTTACAGACAGTAGAGGGAAGTTGTGTGTGGAACCGGAGGAGATTGGAGAGGCGTTGACCCAATATTTCTCTTCGGTGTTCACGCAAGGGGACAGGAATGTAGCTGAGGAGGACACTGGGGTGCAGGGGTGTAAAATAGATGGTATTGCAGTTGGTACGGGGGATGTGCTGGATATTTTAGAGGGTTTGAAAATAGATAAGTCCCCTGGTCCGGATGGGATTTACCCTAGGATTCTTTGGGAGGCAAGAGGGGTGATTGCAGAGCCTCTGGCTCTGATCTTCAGGTCGTCGTTGGTCTCTGGCATAGTACCGGAAGATTGGAGGACAGCAAATGTTGTCCCATTGTTTAAGAAGGGGAGAAGGGACTTCCCTGGGAATTATAGACCGGTGAGTCTTACTTCTGTGGTGGGTAAGGTTTTGGAAAGGATTATTAGAGACAGGATTTATAGTTGTTTGGAAAGTAATGAGTTGATTAGAGACAGTCAGCATGGTTTTGTAGCGGGTAGGTCATGCCTTACTAACCTTATCGAGTTCTTTGAGAAAGTGACCAAAGTGGTGGATAGGGGTAAGGCAGTTGATGTGGTGTATATGGATTTTAGCAAGGTGTTTGATAAGGTTCACCATGGTATGCTTCTGCAGAAAATGCAGATGTATGGGATTGGGGGTGATCTAGGTAATTGGATCAGGAATTGGCTAGCAGATAGGAGACAGAGAGTGGTGGTTGATGGGAAATATTTGTCATGGAGTTCGGTTACAAGTGGTGTGCCTCAGGGATCTGTTTTGGGGCCACTGCTGTTTGTAATTTTTATTAATGATCTGGATGAGGGTATAGTTGGGTGGATTAGTAAGTTTGCTGATGGCACCAAAGTCGGAGGTGTGGTAGATTGTGAGGAAGGGTGTCATAGTTTGCAGGATGACTTAGAAAGGTTGCAGAGCTGGGCTGAGAGGTGGCGGATGGAGTTTAATGTGGAGAAGTGTGAGGTAATTCATTTCGGTAGGAATAACAGATGTGTTGAGTATAGGGCTAACGGGAGGACTTTGAATAGTGTGGAGGAGCAGAGGGATCTAGGTGTATGTGTACATAGATCCCTGAAAGTTGGGAATCAAGTAGATAAGGTTGTTAAGAAGGCATACGGTGTCTTGGCGTTTATTGGTAGGGGGATTGAATTTAGGAGTCGCAGCGTCATGATGCAACTGTACACAACTCTGGTGCGGCCACACTTGGAGTTTTGTGTGCAGTTCTGGTCCCCACATTACAGGAAGGATGTAGAGGCTTTGGAAAGGGTGCAGAGGAGGTTTACCAGGATGTTGCCTGGTATGGAGGGGAGATCCTATGAGGAGAGACTGAGAGATTTGGGGTTGTTTTCGCTGGAAAGAAGGCGGCTAAGAGGGGATCTCATTGAAACATATAAGATGATTAGAGGTTTAGACAGGGTAGATAATGATAGCCTTTTTCCTAGGATGGAGAAAGCTAGCACAAGGGGGCACGACTTTAAATTAAGGGGGGGTAGTTATAGGACAGATGTCAGGGGTAGGTTCTTTACCCAGAGGGTGGTGAGGGACTGGAATGCCCTGCCAGCTGCAGTTGTAAATGCACCTAGTTTGGGGGCGTTTAAGAGATCTGTGGATAGGTTTATGGATGAAAAGGGATTGGTTTAGGCTAGTGGGTCATAGTTTTGTAACTGGTCGGTGCAACATCGTGGGCCGAAGGGCCTGTTCTGCGCTGTAATGTTCTCTGTTCTATGTTCTATGTGACATTGAATCCCCAAAGGAAAGAGTGAACCCAGCCAGGCCTGTGACACTGAATCTCAAAGGACAGAGTGAACCCAGCCAGGCCTGTGACACTGAATCTCAAAGGACAGAGTGAATCCAACGAGTCCACTATAAGACCACCCCTAAGTCTCCTTTGCTCCAGGAAAACATGTCCCGGTCTATGCAGCCTTTGCTTATAAGTCAAATCATTAAGACCCAGCATTAGCCCAAATGTTCTTTTCTGCACATTTCCTAGTTTAATAATATCCTTTATATAATAGAGACCAGAACAATACACAGTATTCCAAGTGTGGCCTTACCAATGTTGTGTAACTTCAACATGATGTCCCAATTCCTATTCCATATTCTGACCAATGAAACCAAGCGTGCCGAATATCTTCTTCACCACTCTACCCACTGTGACTCTACTTTCAAGGAGCTATGAATCTGTACCCCCATATCTCTGTTCTATGACTTTCACCAATGCCCTACCATGACCTAAGTAGTGCGCTGGTTTGATCTACCAAAGAATATCACCTGGCATTTATGGAAATTAAACTCCATCAGCCCACTCGATCAAAGATCAATGTCCCATTGCAGACCTAGATAAACTTCTTCACTGTTCACAATGCCACAAATCTTGGTGTCATCTGCAAAATTACTAACCATGCCTACTAAACTCTCATCCAAATCATTTATATAAATGACAAATAACAATGGACCCAGCACTGATCCCTGAGGCACACCACTATTCACAAGCTTCCAGTTTGAAAAACAACCTTCTACAACCACCTGTCATCAACCAATTTTGTATCCATTTGACTACCTTACCCTGGGTCCTGTGAGATTTAACCAAATCTGGTCTAGTTTTGCCTTGAATTGTTTACATTTTTAAACATTGAAACCTCTTGCCTTTGTTGGGAATATCAGTGCGGTTTGAGAAAAGCGAACACTGATCCCACACTCAACACCCTCTAACACAGGACTGAGCAGAGAGTGTGAAATGTGACTGGCTTGAGTGTGGTTTATCTTTTAAAAGTAGATAAGAAACACTCCTCCATTTTCAAATCTTTACCTTGCCTATGTGGTATCTCAGACTCCCTTGACACTCACTATCCATTTGAATTAATCTCTCTTCCTCACTATCTAACTGTTATTCTCTGCATTGCTCCCTTTCCCTATCTCTCTGTTACTCTGCATCACTCCATCTCTCTCTCTTCCTCTCTCTCTCTATCCCTGTCATCCACCATGTTGTTTATTGTTAAGGGGTCTAATCATGGAGAATTCAAACACTCTTCCTGTTTCTGTCTTGGCAGAATTAGCAACATGAGTGCAAATTTCAAGATTGGATTCACACAATATAGACAGAACGGTATTTATACGATGGCTTCTGCAAATGCTGGTGAGCTCAATACATGAGGTACCTTAATGTTACAATAAGATAGAATCTGTATTCAGACAACTGTTACTCTCTGCATTGCTCTCTCTCATTCTCCCTACCCCTCTATTACTCGCATCTCTTCCTCTCTCTATCCTTCTCGTCTACCATGATGTTTATCATTAAGTGGTCGAATCACGGAGAATGCAAACACTTTCTGTTTCTGTCTTGGCAGAATTAGCAACATTAGTGGATATTTCAAGACTGGATTCACACAATACAGACTTAGGGCAGCACGGTAGCACAGTGGATTAGCACTGCTGCTTCACAGCTCCAGGGTCCTGGGTTCGATTCCCGGCTCGGGTCACTGTCTGTGTGGAGTTTGCACATTCTCCTCGTGTCTGCGTGGGTTTTCTCCGGGTGCTCCGGTTTCCTCCCACAGTCCAAAGATGTACGGGTTAGGTTCATTGGCTATGCTAAAATTGCCCCTTAGTATCCTGGGATGTGTAGGTTCGAGGGATTAGCAGGTAAATGTGTAGGGATATGGGGATAGGATCTGGGTGGGATTGTGTTCGGTGCAGACTCGATGGGCCGAAGGGCCTGTTTCTGCACTGTAGGGTTCTAGGGTTCTATTTCTGACCTCAAATTGGATGTAATGCTGTAGCTGAGGCTGAACTGGTGAATGATAAACAAAACCTCTCGCCTTTTGCAGCTTGTGGAGGTGATTCCCCCAGTCCACTAGCAGCACAGTGAGCCGAGAGATGCAAGCGAAGACTGTGTAGCAGCTTCCTGCTGGGTGCCACGGCCTTCAGGAGTTTCTGGCCAGATTTTTGGTGCAGTCAGCTTTGTGCCAGAAATCAGTAAAGAGCTGCATAAATTATGCTGATGACAATTTGCATTGCCGACCTGGGACTGAAGTTTTTGGGCCCACAAGCATCTCCCACCCCCCTGCCCAACCCCTTCCAGGCCACTGTGGGGGGTGGTTTTGGGGAGAGAGGTCATGGCTGGCCCAGACACGTCTGCAAGACCAGTGATTACAGCGTGTGGGGGAGGGGTGGTCAGTAATGTATGTGGGGTCGTGGGGCTGGACAGCAATCAGGAGGCTGACAGTGTGGACTACTGCAGCAGCACCAGTCTCTGCTCTGATAAATCAGCGTCTACACAGTGGCCCACTCAGTGCTGTGCCACCGGTCTCTCCAGCTGGAATAGGCTCCACCCTGGATTTTTAAGGAGATTCACGCGAGTGCATTCTGCAGTGCGCAGAGTATGTGAGGTTTGAAAATCCCGCTAAAATAAACCCTAGCGGGAATTACTCCAGTTTTTTACACAAACTTGGCACTTGGAACTTTATCCCAGCTTTTTAAACTGTGTTGTCTTTAAAATTTTCAGCCCATTTTCTCAAGTCTCTTTTTTTGGGCTACCTTTCAAATTGCATCACAAATTATCATGAAGGATTTCAATTGGAAGTGAAGCTGGGAGCTGCAATTGAATAAGTAGGGAGCAGTGGATGGATACATTCTTCATTTGTATTTTGGGAAAGGGAGAAGCTGGTGATTGCGGATTCAGACAAGGTTTTGAAGACTGTCCATGCTCCATTGTAAGATCTGTCTCTTTTCTGTTCCAGCCATTCCTAATTGGCTAAATGTGTAAACTTGACTGTTGCTTTGATCCTGACTACTTCTCCATGGACAGTAATATTTTCTTTTCCTGTCTGCTAGGGACCAAGCATCAAATTTTATATTACTATCTTGGTCCCCAGTTGGCAAATGTCTGGCTTTTAATTTAAAGTAAGAAATCTCACAACACCAGGTTAAAATCCAACAGGTTTATTCGGGAGCACAAGCCACGAGCTTTCGGAGTGTTGCCCCTTCATCAGGTCAGTGGGATTTCTGTTCATAGTTTTAATTTTTAATTGAAAAGCATCAGTAACAGTAGCAGTTGTAGACTGCATGGCCTCAACCCTGCTCTGCATTGAATATAATCCTGACTGCCCTTCTGTCCCAACTCTCCCAGCTGCTCCTCATATCCCTCCACTCTATTAGAAATCAGAAATCTCAGTCCTGAATATTTTCAGTACTGGATCATCCACCTTCTCTGGGGTAGAGAATTCCAAAGATTAACAACCCTCTGATTGAAAACATTTCACCTCACCCCAATTCTAAACAATCTACGACTTAGCCTGAGATTTTGCACTCCTGTTTTCAACTTCCGAACGAGTGGATAACAATTACTTAGTGTCTACATTGACCAGTCCTTTCAAATACTTGTACGTTTCAGTGCAATCACCTCTCATTCATCCCAACTCAGAGTATAAGCCAAAATTATTCAGTTTTGTCATCCAAGGAGAACTATTTCATCCTGCATTTCATATCCCTTTGAGGCCTCATTTCTCTTTAGCTCTGTGTCTGCTTCCAGCCTTAGAATTTTCAGACTCCTGTTCACATAGGTCCATGGTTTTTCCCCTCTGAGACCTCAGCATTCCTCCACGTTTGGCCTCCTGTGTATCTCCACCCCCTTTGACATGCAGCTCTCAAATTCCTTCCCTAACCTGTTTGCTTTAATCTCTTTTACCTGGAGATGGAAATCATGTTTTCATCCAATATCTCTCATAACTTTGTCGGAAAAATGCTTGAATCCACCATCAAAGAAGAAATAGCGAAGCACCTTGAGAAGAATTGTTTGATAGAGCAGACGCAGCACGGATTGGTTAAAGGTAAGTCATGTCTTACAAATTTATTGGAATTCTATGAGGATGTGACTAGTGCGGTGGACAGGGGGGAACCGGTGGATGTGGTGTTTCTCGATTTTCAGAAGGCGTTTGATAAGGTGCCGCACAAAAGGTTGTTACAGAAGGTAAGGGGGCATGGAGTTGGGGGTAGGGTGTTAGTGCGGATAGAGGATTGGCTGTCAAATAGGAGGCAGAGAGTAGGTGCCTGATTCTATAACTGGCACAGGATGGAACATTGAAAGTGTTTTTGCGAAACTATTGTTTCTAAAGTTCCCTTTGAAACCGATTATCTGACCATTCTCTGAATAAAAATGTTGCACCACCTGAAATAAACAATCCAAGTTCAACTAATTAACAGGGAGATGTAAATCCTCCAGAAGTTTTACACATCATTATTCAAACATTTAAATACAGTAACAGGAGGCAATTATTCTGTCCCTTGAACCTATTCCTCTATTTAATTACATTTTTCCTCATCTGCATCTTAATTCCATCTCATCCTCGATAAGGACAGTTGACAATGACCTGCCATTGATTCACTTCACTTGTCATCCTGAATGAATGAAACTCCATTGAGCCAGAATCCACCCTGTTTGGTGCCTGTGTTGCTGGTTTACAATAATAAATGTAACTGGAGTGTTAGTGCTCATTGCCCAACAGCTGCAGCCATTGTTGTTCAGAGATCATTCAGTTTGGAAGTTAAATGGTTAATCGCCAGGTACAGAAACTGTCCTTCTCTCAGCTCATTGACAAGGAATTGGCTCCTGGGCTCTGGAGTGAAACCACAAATATGAGGAAATCAATATTTGCTCAAAATTCCAAAGTCCCGGTTGGAATTTGTTTCTTAGCATTTGACGGATTTACTGAACATCTCTGGAACAAGAAGAATTAAAGTAAAATTTCAAATGAAACATGTTGACAGTTGAATTAGCGGCAGGTTGTCAAACTGGTTGAATTTGATCCCTGGAATGGGGCCGCTCCCTTCTCTGCAGTAAGTGAGGAATGTTTAAATTGAATTCCATGCTGAGGATGGGCACCAGCTTTCACACAGAGGGTAAAGCTGTAAGCCTCACTGAAAAAGGATACAATCACATTTCCAATTTGTTTCATTTGAGCGAGTTTCAAGAAATTTCTATCTCATTGATGCAGAGGATCAGGGACAGAACTTGCACAAACTACACTTAAAGAGACGGGGATTTTTTTGCAGACAGCAGATAAGATTAATGTAACTTCTGACATGTAATGCCTTGACCAGTATCGTGTATATGAGCTTGTCCTGGACCCCAGCATATCTCTGTTTCTTGTCTCTCTTTTCCCAATCCATTCATATGTTGTTTATTTCATCAGCTTATTTGCCTTTTCTAAATGCATTACCTCACACTTCACAGGATTAATTTCTGTTTGACACTTTTCTGCCTAATTGTTCTGTCCACAGACATCTTTCTTCATTCTAAAGTTTTCTGTCTCACTGTTAACTACTTAACCAATTTTCATATAACTTGCAAGCTTCTTAGTCATGTCTCTTATATTTATTAAGAAGTCTCACACCGCCAGGTTAAAGTTCAACAGGTTTATTTGGTTTCAAAACCACTAGCTTTTGGGCCTCTGACCCTTCGTCACTCACCTATTTGGTAAATCTATTGGACTTTAACCTGATATTGTGAGACGTCTTACTGTGTTTACCCCAGTCCATCGGCGGCATTTTCACATCCTATATTTAAGTCAGTGTAGGAGGATGAATTGCAACCTCAGGAAGATTTTGCTTCTGCAATTCACTCCAGCCCCAATTAAGTCTCCCATGTCAGGTTTATGTGTCATGGCCAATAGTAGTGGAACCAGTAAATGTTTGATGGCAATATTGGAAGTACGGGAACCCCGAGGTACAGTGGAAGCTTACGGGTGGAGACTCGTCAAGAAGAGGTCTTGTGTTTAGTTTACAGGAAGTCAGGAAACTACTTGACATATGCTTTTCACACGGATTATTGCTCGTTGAAGTTGAAAATGGTACGCTGTAATGAATATTTAGACAGGAATGTGCAGAACTGTGAAGAGTGAAGAAATAAGCAGAGGAACTTCCTTGTAATCTGCTTTATTTAGGACTGAATTATTGATGTTTACCACAAGCAGCGAGGTGCCGAGTACAGAGTTCTCACTGGATAGTCATTCAATTACAAAAAATATCCATTCACCATTGCAATTTGATTCCAGCCATTGAGCCAGTTTTGGATCCAGATGACCACTTTATTTTCCTTGGATCCAATGGCTTTTACTTTTCCAACTCGTTGTCAGAAGACTGCATCAAACAAGTGTCTGTCTAATTTCAGAAAAAATCAGAGAGGTTAGTCAGGCATCACTTTTCTTGAACAAATTGATGCCTTTGCTAAGGATCATTTATAATAACTTTCGAAATGTCTTTGAATAATTTGTCTACCAAGATAAAACAGACAGATCCTGTAATTACCCCATTTCTATAGAACCATAGAATAGAACCATAGAGCATTACAGCACAGAAACAGACCTTATGGCCCTCCTTGGCTGTGCCAAACCATTTTTCTGCCTAGTCCCACTGACCTGCACCTGGGCCACTTCCCTTCACACCCCTCTCAACCATGTACCTGTCCAAGTTTTTCTTAAATGTTAAAAGTGAGCCAGCATTCACCACTTCATCTGGCAGCTCATTCCACACTCCCACCACACTCTGTGTGAAGAAGCACCCCCCCCCCCACCCCGCCGCCAATATTCCTTTAAACTTTTCCCCCTTCACCCTTAGCCCATGCCCTCTGGTTCTTTTCTCCCCTACCCTCAGTGGAAAAAGCCTGCTTTCATTCACTCTATCGTAATTTTATACACCTCTATCAAATCTTCCCTCATTCTTCTACACTCCAGGAAATAAAGTCCTAACCTATTCAACCATTCCAACTCTTATACTCAATACTTTGATTCATAAAGGCCAATGAACCAAAAGCACTCTTTACGACCCTATCTCCCGGTGACACCATTTTTAGAGAATTCCATGTATTCTGTATTCCCAGATCCCTCTGTTCTACTGCACTCCTCAGTGTCCTACCATTTATCTTGTATGTTCTACCTTGGTTTATCCTTTCAAAGTGAAATAGCTCACACTTGTCTGCATTAAACTCCATCTGCCATTTTTCAGCCCATTTTTCTATTTGGTCCAAATCCTTCTGCAAGCTTTGAAAACCTTCCTCACTGTCCACTACCCCTCCAATCTTTGTATCATCAGCAAATGTGCTGATCCAATTTACCACATTATCATCCCGATCTTTTGTATAGATGATAAATAACAATGGACCCAGCACTGAACCCTGTGGCACATCACTAGTCACAGGCCTCTAGTCAGAGAAGCAATCCTTCATTACCACTTGCTGGTTTCTTCCATTGAGCCAATGTCTAATCTAATCATGATGTGGGTATGCCGGCGTTGGACTGGCGTAAACACAGTAAAAAGTCTGACAACACCAGGTTTTAGTCCAACCGATTTATTTGATAATATTCTCACAAGCAAGCAAGCTTTCGGGGTTAGCCCCTTCGTCAGGTGAATGGAGAGTTCTCCATTCGCCTGACGAAGGGGCTAACCCCGAAAGCTTGCTTGCTTGTGAGAATATTATCAAATAAATCGGTTGGACTAAAACCTGGTGTTGTTAATCTAATCATGGCAGAGCTTTTAATTTCTTGACAAAGGCAATACCTAAGCTTTCTTTTCCTGAGCATAATTTTCCTTAGCTTTTGTTAATGATCTAGAAGTGAATACTGTAGATCTTTCCTCCTTGTTTGGCATGATGTGAGACAGGATAGCCCCAATCCCGTAGGCGAGGTGTCACATGCACGCTGCAGTGGCAACTTTAGGTTACAGTGAAATGACATTTCCAATCTCTTCAACGCCTTCCTTACCTCCAGGGAGGCCTCTCATTTTTTGTGTCCACTTCCATAGCTGTCCATTCGCCAGCAACCGGAGCATCAATTTCAATGCTGCTGCCAGATCTGGAATGAGCTTGCCAAAAATCACTAATTGGAGCACATTGTCTGGTCTTGAGGCCTTTATGATGGCCTCCATCTGAGGCCTTGTGCAATCCATCATCTTCAATTTCATGACCCAGGTATTCAATGAAGACCTCACATTTCTCTCTTGACTTGCAGGCCGTGCTCCTGCAGACTGTTTAAAGTATTCTCAAAATTTTCATAAAATAATTGAATCTGTGACTGAGATATTGTCCAAGTATCACTGGACTCCTGTCATTTCATTCAGGATTTGGTCCATGGCCATCCCGAACAGACTCTGAGCTGACATGATGCCAAAGGGAAGCTGCTTAAAGCACAACAGGCCCATGTAACAGGCCTAATTAAGTGGAGCTGAGTCCACAAAAAGATCAGCCACAATCTTATTGAATGGTGGAGCAAGCTCGAGGGACCTGATGGCCGACTTCTGCTCCTTGTTCTTATCTGTGTGACTGTCGTTAGGGGTGGTTGTGACTCTGATGCTACTCTCATTTGTAGATATGCCTGAGATAGGATTACAACCCACCCGAACTCTATCATCTCCACCAGGCTCTACAGCATTCCCTATCGTGGAACTACCTCTAGCGTCTAACAATCTCAATCTCTGTAATCTCGAGTCCATACAACCACCCCTATTTATCTAACTGCCTTGCTGCTTTTTAAATAACTACAAGATTAGCAATTCTCCAATCTGACATCACACCGTAGCCAAAGAATTGGAAAGTGATGGTTAAAGCTTCTTCTTTTTATTCCCTTACTTATCTTGGCAGCCTGGGATGCATTTCATCCTGATCTGGTGATTTATTCACTTTCAAAGATGTGAATATCTCAACACTTCATCTCTCCCTAAGTTTAACACATTCAATATTTCACAACCCTCATCTTTAATTGAGAGGTCTGCTTCGCTTCCCTGTTTTGTGAAAGCAGACACATGGATCATTAAGAACCATGCACATTTCATCTCTCTCCATTCACAAGTTACCATTTTGTTTTAATCCTTGGCACTCTTTTCTTGGTTATCTGTTTGCATTTTTGTCTTTATAAAATATCTTTTGGCTTTCTTTTTTTACTGATCTCTTATTTTCTTTTGCCCTTTCTTTGCTTTTCCAAGTTCCTTTTTAATTCTACCTCTGTAATTGCAGACTGACACATTCCCAGGTTCAGAACAACGTACTGGGAGCCTCAGGAAAATCTGGGGCAGCTACCATAAAGGGAAAAGGCTGCTTTTTAAGACCTCTCAGTGAGAGAACGAAGGCACACAATAAACCCTCAGGTTACATGTTTGACATATGTTCACGCTAAATGTTAACTGTGATTGTGAATGGAGTGAATAACATACAGAACTGGAAGAAACTTACTTGTTTTGCACTTTGTCTGCTGTCAGCTTTGAGTAGTATTGTAATATACTTTTTACAAACCTAACGTACAGAGTGTATTGTTGGACAAATACATTTTAATTGCTCTTTGTCCCCTAACCTCATTGCGCTCAATACACCTCAGTCAATTTTGGGACAGTTGAAATCCACTTTGATCGCTGTCATTTTGTTACTGTACTTGGAAAGGCATGGCCTGTTCCAGAATGCCAGCATGGACGTGTGTGGGGCAGGTCATGTCTTACTAACTTGATCAGTTGTTTTTGTGGGGTGATGATGGTAGAGTCGTGGATGTTGTCTACATGGCTTTTGACAATGTCCCTCATGGTAGGTTCATCCAGAAGATTAAGATGCAAAGGATCCACGATGACTTGGCCACTTGGATTCCGAATTGACTTGCGCAAAGACGTCAGAGGGTTGTGGTAGAAGGTGTTTTTTTTTTCTGGTTCGAGGTCTGTGTTATGTTCCACAGGGATCTGCACTTGGACCTATTTCTTTGGGATATACATAAATGACTTGGATGATAACAGGGGTGAGTTAGTAAATTTGCAGACAACTCCAGATAAGTGGAATTGTGGACAGTATAGAAGATTGTCAAAGGATACAGCGGGATATAGATTAGTTGCAGATATTTGTGGAGAAATGGCAGATGGAGTTTAATCCAGGCATGTGTGAAGTGCTCCACTTTAGGAGGTCAAATGTATACAGTATACAGTTAATGGTAGGGATATATAGAAGCATCTTGGGGTTCAAGTCCATAGCTCCCTGAAAGTGACTACACAAGTAGATAGGGTGGTCAAGAAAATGTATGGCGTGCTTGCCTTTATTGGCCATGGCATTGAGTTTAAGGGTTAGGATGTCATGTTGCAGTTTTATAAAACTTTGGTTAGGCTGCAGTTCGATTTTGCATTCAATTCTGGTTGCCACGTTACAGGAAAGGTGTGGAGGCTTTGGAGACAGTGCAGAAGAGGTTTACCAGAATGCCATGACAGTAATGTCATTACTACCATGACACATAAACCTGACATGGGAGACTTAATTGGGGCTGGAGTGAATTGCAGAAGCAAAATCTTCCTGAGGTTGCAATTCATCCTCCTACACTGACTTAAATATAGGATGTGAAAATGCCGCCGATGGACTGGGGTAAACACAGTAAGACGTCTCACAATACCAGGTTAAAGTCCAATAGATTTACCAAATAGGTGAGTGACGAAGGGTCAGAGGCCCAAAAGCTAGTGGTTTTTGAAACCAAATAAACCTGTTGAACTTTAACCTGGCGGTGTGAGACTTCTTAATAAATATAAGAGACATGACTAAGAAGCTTGCAAGTTATATGAAAATTGGTTAAGTAGTTAACAGTGAGACAGAAAACTTTAGAATGAAGAAAGATGTCTGTGGACAGAACAATTAGGCAGAAAAGTGTCAAACAGAAATTAATCCTGTGAAGTGTGAGGTAATGCATTTAGAAAAGGCAAATAAGCTGATGAAATAAACAATATATGAATGGATTGGGAAAAGAGAGACAAGAAACAGAGATATGCTGGGGTCCAGGACAAGCTCATATACACGATACTGGTCAAGGCATTACATGTCAGAAGTTACATTAATCTTATCTGCTGTCTGCAAAAAAATCCCTGTCTCTTTAAGTGTAGTTTGTGCAAGTTCTGTCCCTGATCCTCTGCATCAATGAGTTAGAAATTTCTTGAAACTCGCTCAAATGAAACAAATTGGAAATGTGATTGTATCCTTTTTCAGTGAGGCTTACTGCTTTACCCTCTGTGTGAAAGCTGGTGCCCATCCTCAGCATGGAATTCAATTTAAACATTCCTCACTTACTACAGAGAAGGGAGCGGCCCCATTCCAGGGATCAAATTCAACTAGTTTGACAACCTGCCGCTAATTCAACTGTCAACATGTTTCATTTGAAATTTTACTTTAATTCTTCTTGTTCCAGAGATGTTCAGTAAATCCGTCAAATGCGAAGAAACAAATTCCAACCGGGACTTTGGAATTTTGAGCAAATATTGATTTCCTCATATTTGTGGTTTCACTCCAGAGCCCAGGAGCCAATTCCTTGTCAATGAGCTGAGAGAAGGACAGTTTCTGTACCTGGAGATTAACCATTTAACTTCCAAACTGAATGATCTCTGAACAACAATGGCTGCAGCTGTTGGGCAATGAGCACTAACACTCCAGTTACATTTATTATTGTAAACCAGCAACACAGGCACCAAACAGGGTGGATTCTGACTCAATGGAGTTTCATTCATTCAGGATGACAAGTGAAGTGAATCAATGGCAGGTCATCGTCAACTGTCCTTATCGAGGATGAGATGGAATTAAGATGCAGATGAGGAAAAATGTAATTAAATAGAGGAATAGGTTCAAGGGACAGAATAATTGCCTCCTGTTACTGTATTTAAATGTTTGTTGAATAATGATGTGTAAAACTTCTGGAGGATTTACATCTCCCTGTTAATTAGTTGAACTTGGATTGTTTATTTCAGGTGGTGCAACATTTTTATTCATAGAATGGTCAGATAATCGGTTTCAAAGGGAACTTTAGAAACAATAGTTTCGCAAAAACACTTTCAATGTTCCATCCTGTGCCAGTTATAGAATCAGGCACCTACTCTCTGCCTCCTATTTGACAGCCAATCCTCTATCCGCACTAACACCTTACCCCCAACTCCATGCCCCCTTACCTTCTGTAACAACCTTTTGTGCGGCACCTTATGAAACGCCTTCTGAAAATCGAGAAACACCACATCCACCGGTTCCCCCCTGTCCACCGCACTAGTCACATCCTCATAGAATTCCAATAAATTTGTAAGACATGACTTACCTTTAACCAATCCGTGCTGCGTCTGCTCTATCAAACAATTCTTCTCAAGGTGCTTCGCTATTTCTTCTTTGATGGTGGATTCAAGCATTTTTCCTACAAAGTTATGAGAGATATTGGATGAAAACATGATTTCCACCTCCAGGTAAAAGAGATTAAAGCAAACAGGTTAGGGAAGGAATTTCAGAGCTGCATGTCAAAGGGGGTGGAGATACAAAGGAGGCCAAACGTGGAGGAATGCTGAGATCTCAGAGGGGAAAAACCATAGACCTATGTGAACAGGAGTTTGAAAATTCTAAGGCTGGAAGCAGACACAGAGCTAAAGAGAAATGAGGTCTCAAAGGGATATGAAATGCAGGATGAAATAGTTCTCCTTGGATGACAAAACTGAATAATTTTGGCTTATCCTCTGAGTTGGGATGAATGAGAGGTGATTGCACTGAAACGTACAAGTATTTGAAAAGACTGGTCAATGTAGACACTAAGTAATTGTTATCCACTCGTTCGGAAGTTGAAAACAGGAGTGCAAAATCTCAGGCTAAGTCGTAGATTGTTTAGAATTGGGGTGAGGTGAAATGTTTTCAATCAGAGGTTTGTTAATCTTTGGAATTCTCTACCCCAGAGAAGGTGGATGATCCAGTACTGAAAATATTCAGGACTGAGATTTCTGATTTCTAATAGAGTGGAGGGATATGAGGAACAGCTGGGAGAGTTGGGGCAGAAGGGCAGTCAGGATTATATTCAATGCAGAGCAGGATTGAGGCCATTCAGTCTACAACTGCTACTGTTACTGATGCTTTTCAATTAAAAATTAAAACTATGAACAGAAATCCCACTGACCTGATGAAGGGGCAACACTCTGAAAGCTCGTGGCTTGTGCTCCCGAATAAACCTGTTGGATTTTAACCTGGTGTTGTGAGATTTCTTACTTTAAATTAAAAGCCAGACATTTGCCAACTGGGGACCAAGATAGTAATATAAAATTTGATGCTTGGTCCCTAGCAGACAGGAAAAGAAAATATTACTGTCCATGGAGAAGTAGTCAGGATCAAAGCAACAGTCAAGTTTACACATTTAGCCAATTAGGAATGGCTGGAACATAAAAGAGACAGATCTTACAATGGAGCATGGACAGTCTTCAAAACCTTGTCTGAATCCGCAATCACCAGCTTCTCCCTTTCCCAAAATACAAATGAAGAATGTATCCATCCACTGCTCCCTACTTATTCAATTGCAGCTCCCAGCTTCAATTCCAATTGAAATCCTTCATGATAATTTGTGATGCAATTTGAAAGGTAGCCCAAAAAGAGAGACTTGAGAAAATGGGCTGAAAATTTTAAAGACAACACAGTTTAAAAAGCTGGGATAAAGTTCCAAGTGCCAAGTTTGTGTAAAAAACTGGAGTAATTCCTGCTAGGGTTTATTTTAGCGGGATTTTCAAACCTCACATACTCTGCGCACTGCAGAATGCACTCGCGTGAATCTCCTTAAAAATCCAAGGTGGAGCCTATTCCAGCTGGAGAGACCGGTGGCACAGCACTGAGTGGGCCACTGTGTAGACGCTGATTTATCAGAGCAGAGACTGGTGCTGCTGCAGTAGTCCACACTGTCAGCCTCCTGATTGCTGTCCAGCCCCACGACCCCACATACATTACTGACCACCCCTCCCCCACACGCTGTAATCACTGGTCTTGCAGACGTGTCTGGGCCAGCCATGACCTCTCTCCCCAAAACCACCCCCCACAGTGGCCTGGAAGGGATTGGGCAGGGGGGTGGGAGATGCTTGTGGGCCCAAAGACTTCAGTCCCAGGTCGGCTATGCAAATGGTCATCAGCATAATTTATGCAGCTCCTTACTGATTTCTGGCACAAAGCTGACTGCACCAAAAATCTGGCCAGAAACTCCTGAAGGCCGTGGCACCCAGCAGGAAGCTGCTACACAGTCTTCGCTTGCATCTCTCGGCTCACTGTGCTGCTAGTGGACTGGGGGAATCACCTCCACAAGCTGCAAAAGGCGAGGGGTTTTGTTTATCATTCACCAGTTCAGCCTCAGCTACAGCATTACATCCAATTTGAGGTCTCTGGAAAGACTGTAAAGCAGCATTACCAGCACAGGACCAAGAATCAGGATCTTTACCAAATGAATGAAAAGGTTCATGAAGGTGACTCATCGCCACCTTATCGACAATTAGGGATCAGCAATAAATGCCAGTGATGTCCCAATTCCATTGACAGAGAATAAAAACTTCTGTTTTTTTAGACCATGGAGAAACTGGCACTATTCTCCAAGGGTAAAGAATAAAGACAGCACCAAGGACCCAGATTTGATTCTTGGCTTGGGTCGCTGTATGGAGTTTGCATGTTCTCCCTATGTCCGCTTGGGTTTTCTTCCGGTGCTCCAGTTTCCTCCCACATTCTGAAAGACATGCTGGTTCGGTGCATTGACCCAAACAGGCGCCAACTAGGGGAATTTCACAGTAACTTCATTGCAGTGTTAATGTAAGACTGAGTTGTGACCAATAGATGAATTTTACCTTTGAATTCTAAACACTAACCACCCCCTGAAAGAAAAAAAAAATTCTCCTCATCTCCATCTTCAATGGCAGCTGTATGAATTTAAAATGGTTCCCTCCCTGATACTAGATTCCCCCATGTTGGCCCTGATCTGTGATAATTAATACAGATGTTTAAAGGTGATTCAGTCGTTCTTTAAGGGTAGCAGACACAGTGAAAAAAAGAAACGACTCTGTACACAGTAGATATATTTCAGCTGGCTGCAATATATTGCAGCCAGCTGTATCTGAGTGGGCAGTAATCTCTCAGAATCAGATTGTGGGTTCAGCTCAGAGCCTCAAATACTAGGCCCTGAGCATCGATCAGAGACTCTGAATACAGCATGATGGGAGAGGGGACAAAGGAAAGTGGGGTTGAATTTGTGAACCTTGTTTTGTGGAAAGCTTTAGTGCTTGGGGAGAATTCAACTTTTCAATGGACCCACCATATATTAAGCTGATCTTTCTCTATACCCTATCGGTAACTGCAACATTATATTCTGCATCCTCTCCTCTCATTCTCCCCTATGTATTCTGTGTCTGGTATGTTTTGTCTGTACAGCGCACAAGAAACAATACTTTTCACTGTATCCCAATACATGCGACAATAATAAATCAAATTAACATGGTGAAGTTTAGATTCTGTGGGGTGACAGTTGTCTGAATACAGATTCTATCTTATTGTAATATTAAGGTACCACATGTGCTGAGCTCACCAGCATTCAGTCTGTATTGTGTGAATCCAGTCTTGAAATATCCACTAATGTTGCTTATTCTGCCAAGACAGAAACAGGAAGTGTTTGCATTCTCCGTGATTAGACCACTTAATGATAAACATCATGGTAGACGAGAAGGATAGAGAGACAGAGGAAGAGATGTGAGTAACAGAGGGGTAGGGAGAATGAGAGAGAGCAATGCAGAGAGTAACAGTTGTCTGAATACAGATTCTATCTTATTGTAACATTAAGGTACCTCATGTATTGAGCTCACCAGCATTTGCAGAAGCCATCGTATAAATACCGTTCTGTCGATATTGTGTGAATCCAATCTTGAAATTTGCACTCATGTTGCTAATTCTGCCAAGACAGAAACAGGAAGAGTGTTTGAATTCTCCATGATTAGACCCCTTAACAATAAACAACATGGTGGATGACAGGGATAGAGAGAGAGAGGAAGAGAGAGAGATGGAGTGATGCAGAGTAACAGAGAGATAGGGAAAGGGAGCAATGCAGAGAATAACAGTTAGATAGTGAGGAAGAGAGATTAATTCAAATGGATAGTGAGTGTCAAGGGAGTCTGAGACACCACATAGGCAAGGTAAAGATTTGAAAATGGAGGAGTGTTTCTTATCTACTTTTAAAAGATAAACCACACTCAAGCCAGTCACATTTCACACTCTCTGCTCAGTCCTGTGTTAGAGGGTGTTGAGTGTGGGATCAGTGTTCGCTTTTCTCAAACCGCACTGATATTCCCAACAAAGGCAAAAGGTTTCAATGTTTAAAAATGTAAACAATTCAAGGCAAAACTAGACTGGATTTGGTTAAATCTCACAGGACCCAGGGTAAGGTAGCCAAATGGATACAAAATTGGTTGATGACAGAAGACAGAGGGTGGTTGTGGAGGGTTGTTTTTCAAACTGGAAGCTTGTGAATAGTGGTGTGCCTCAGGGATCTGTGCTGGATCCACTGTTATTTGTCATTTACATTAATGATTTGGATGAGAGTTTAGTAGGCATGGTTAGTAATTTTGCAGATGACACCAAGATTTATGGCATTGTGAACAGTGAAGTTTATCTAGGACTGCAATGAGACATTGATCTTTGATCGACTGGGCTGATGAAGGGCGCATGGAGTTTAATTTCCATAAATGCAAGGTGATGTACTTTGGTAGATCAAACCAGCGCACTATTTAGTTAATGGTAGGGCATTGGTGAAAGTCATAGAACAGAGATATGGGGGATACAGATTCATAGCTCCTTGAAAGTAGAGTCACAGTGGGTAGAGTGGTGAAGAAGATATTCGGCACGCTTGGTTTCATTGGTCAGAATATGGAATAGGAATTGGGACATCATGTTGAAGTTACACAACATTGGTAAGGCCACACTTGGAATACTGTGTATTGTTCTGGTCCCTATTATATAAAGGATATTATTAAACTAGGAAATGTGCAGAAAAGAACTTTTGGGCTAATGCTGGGTCTTAATGATTTGACTTATAAGCAAAGGCTGCATAGACTGGGACATGGTTTCCTGGAGCATAGGAGACCAAGGGGTGGTCTTATAGTGGACTCGTTGGATTCACTCTGTCCTTTGAGATTCAGTGTCACAGGCCTGGCTGGGTTCACTCTGTCCTTTGAGATTCAGTGTCACAGGCCTGGCTGGGTTCACTCTGTCCTTTGGGGATTCAGTGTCACAGCCTGGCTGGGTTCACTCTGTCCTTTGGGGATTCAGTGTCACAGGCCTGGCTGGGTTCACTCTGTCCTTTGAGATTCAGTGTCACAGGCCTGGCTGGGTTAACTCTGTCCTTTGGGGATTCAGTGTCACAGGCCTGGCTGGGTTCATTCTGTCCTTTGAGATTCAGTGTCACAGGCCTGGCTGGGTTCACTCTGTCCTTTGGGATTCAGTGTCACAGGCCTGGCTGGGTTCACTCTGTCCTTTGAGATTCAGTGTCACAGGGCTGGCTGGGTTCACTCTGTCCTTTGAGATTCAGTGTCACAGGCCTGGCTGGGTTCACTCTGTCCTTTGAGATTCAGTGTCACAGGCCTGGCTGGGTTCACTCTGTCCTTTGAGATTCAGTGTCACAGGCCTGGCTGGGTTCACTCTGTCCTTTGAGATTCAGTGTCACAAGCCTGGCTGCGTTCACTCTGTCCTTTGAGATTCAGTGTCACAAGCCTGGCTGCGTTCACTCTGTCCTTTGAGATTCAGTGTCACAGGCCTGGCTGGGTTCACTCTGTCCTTTAAGATTCAGTGTCACAGGCCTGGCTGGGTTCACTGTGTCCTTTAAGATTCAGTGTCACAGGCCTGGCTGGGTTCACTCTGTCCTTTGGGGATTCAGTGTCACAGCCTGGCTGGGTTCACTCTGTCCTTTGGGGATTCAGTGTCACAGCCTGGTTGGGTTCACTCTGTCCTTTGAGATTCAGTGTCACAGGCCAGGCTGGGTTCACTCTGTCCTTTGGGATTCAGTGTCACAGGCCTGGCTGGGCTCATTCTGTCCTTTGGGATTCAGTGTCACAGGCCTGGCTGGGCTCATTCTGTCCTTTGGGATTCAGTGTCACAGGCCTGGCTGGGTTCACTGTGTCCTTTGGGATTCAGTGTCACAGGCCTGGCTGGGTTCACTCTGTCCTTTGGAGATTCAGTGTCACAGGCCTGGCTGGATTCACTCTGTCCTTTGGGATTCAGTGTCACAGGCCTGGCTGGGCTCACTCTGTCCTTTGGGATTCAGTGTCACAGGCCTGGCTGGGTTCACTCTGTCCTTTGAGATTCAGTGTCACAGGCCTGGCTGGATTCACTCTGTCCTATGGGGATTCAGTGTCACAGGCCTGGCTGGGTTCACTCTGTCCTTTGGGATTCAGTGTCACAGGCCTGGCTGGGTTCATTCTGTCCTTTGAGATTCATTGTCACAGGCCTGGCTGGGTTCACTCTGTCCTTTGGGATTCAGTGTCATAGGCCTGGCTGGGTTCACTGTGTCCTGTGGGATTCAGTGTCACAGGCCTGGCTGGGTTCACTCTGTCCTTTGGGATTCAGTGTCACAGGCCTGGCTGGGTTCATTCTGTCCTTTGAGATTCATTGTCACAGGCCTGGCTGGGTTCAATCTGTCCTTTGAGATTCATTGTCACAGGCCTGGCTGGGCTCACTCTGTCCTTTGAGATTCATTGTCACAAGCCTGGCTGGGTTCACTGTGTCCTTTGGGATCCAGTGTCACAGGCCTGGCTGGGTTCACTCTGTCCTTTGAGATTCAGTGTCACAGGCCTGGCTGGGCTCACTCTGTCCTTTGAGATTCAGTGTCACAGGCCTGGCTGGGCTCACTCTGTCCTTTGGGGATTCAGTGTCACAGGCCTGGCTGAGTTCACTCTGTCCTTTGAGATTCAGTGTCACAGGCCTGGCTGGGTTCATTCTGTCCTTTGAGATTCAGTGTCACAGGCCTGGCTGGGCTCACTCTGTCCTTTGAGATTCAGTGTCACAGGCCTGGCTGGGTTCATTCTGTCCTTTGAGATTCAGTGTCACAGGCCTGGCTGGGCTCACTCTGTCCTTTGAGATTCAGTGTCACAGGCCTGGCTGGGTTCACTCTGTCCTTTGAGATTCAGTGTCACAGGCCTGGCTGGGCTCACTCTGTCCTTTGAGATTCAGTGTCACAGGCTTGGCTGGGTTCACTCTGTCCTTTGAGATTCAGTGTCACAGGCCTGGCTGGGTTCACTCTGTCCTTTGAGATTCAGTGTCACAGGCCTGGCTGGGCTCACTGTGTCCTTTGGGATCCAGTGTCACAGGCCTGGCTGGGTTCACTCTGTCCTTTGAAATTCAGTGTCACAGGCCTGGCTGGGTTCATTCTGTCCTTTGAGATTCAGTGTCACAGGCCTGGCTGGGTTCATTCTGTCCTTTGAAATTCAGTGTCACAGGCCTGGCTGGGTTCACTCTGTCCTTTGAAATTCAGTGTCACAGGCCTGGCTGGGTTCATTCTGTCCTTTGAGATTCAGTGTCACAGGCCTGGCTGGGTTCACTGTGTCCTTTGGGATTCAGTGTCACAGGCCTGGCTGGGTTCACTCTGTCCTTTGAGATTCAGTGTCACAGGCCTGGCTGGGTTCATTCTGTCCTTTGGGGATTCAGTGTCACAGGCCTGGCTGGGTTCACTGTGTCCTGTGGGATTCAGTGTCACAGGCCTGGCTGGGTTCATTCTGTCCTTTGGGGATTCAGTGTCACAGGCCTGGCTGGGTTCACTCTGTCCTTTGAGATTCAGTGTCACAGGCCTGGCTGGGTTCATTCTGTCCTTTGGGGATTCAGTGTCACAGGCCTGGCTGGGTTCACTGTGTCCTTTGGGATTCAGTGTCACAGGCCTGGCTGGGTTCACTCTGTCCTTTGGGATTCAGTGTCACAGGCCTGGCTGGGTTCACTCTGTCCTTTGAGATTCAGTGTCACAGGCCTGGCTGGGTTCATTCTGCCCTTTGGGATTCAGTGTCATAGGCCTGGCTGGGTACACTGTGTCCTGTGGGATTCAGTGTCACAGGCCTGGCTGGGTTCATTCTGTCCTTTGAGATTCAGTATCACAGACCTGGCTGTGTTCATGCTGTCCTTTGAGATTCAGTGTCACAGGCCTGGCTGGGTTCACTCTGTCCTTTGAGATTCAGTGTCACAGGCCTGGCTGGGTTCATTCTGTCTTTTGAGATTCAGTGTCACAGGCCTGGCTGGGTTCACTCTGTCCTTTGAGATTCAGTGTCACAGGCCTGGCTGGGTTCACTGTGTCCTTTGGGGATTCAGTGTCACAGGCCTGGCTGGGATCACTCTGTCCTTTGAGATTCAGTGTCACAGGCCTGGCTGGGTTCACTCTGTCCTTTGAGATTTCGTGTCACAGGCCTGGCTGGGTTCACTCTGTCCTTTGAGATTTCATGTCACAGGCCTGGCTGGGTTCACTCTGTCCTTTGAGATTCAGTGTCACAGGCCTGGCTGGGTTCATTCTGTCCTTTGAGATTCAGTGTTACAGGCCTGGCTGGGTTCACTGTGTCCTTTGAGATTCAGTGTCTCAGGCCTGGATGGGCTTACTTGTCCTTTGATGTTCAGTGTCACAGGCCTGGCTGGGTTCACTCTGTCCTTTGGGATTCAGTGTCACAGGCCTGGCTGGGCTCACTGTGTCCTTTGAGATTCAGTGTCACAGGCCTGGCTGGGTTCACTCTGTCCTTTGGGATTCAGTGTCACAGGCCTGGCTGGGCTCACTGTGTCCTTTGAGATTCAGTGTCACAGGCCTGGCTGGGTTCACTCTGTCCTTTGAGATTCAGTGTCACAGGCCTGGCTGGGTTCACTCTGTCCTTTGGGGATTCAGTGTCACAGGCCTGGCTGGGTTCACTCTGTCCTTTGAGATTCAGTGTCACAGGCCTGGCTGGGTTCACTCTGTCCTTTGAGAGTCAGTGTCACAGGCCTGGCTGGGTTCACTCTGTCCTTTGGGATTCAGTGTCACAAGCCTGGCTGGGTTCACTCTGTCCTTTGGGATTCAGTGTCACAGGCCTGGCTGGGCTCACTGTGTCCTTTGGGATCCAGTGTCACAGGCCTGGCTGGGTTCACTCTGTCCTTTGAGATTCAGTGTCACAGGCCTGGCTGGGTTCACTCTGTCCTTTGAGATTCAGTGTCACAGGCCTGGCTGGGTTCACTCTGTCCTTTGAGATTCAGTGTCACAAGCCTGGCTGGGTTCACTCTGTCCTTTGAGATTCAGTGTCACAGGCCTGGCTGGGTTCACTCTGTCCTTTGGGGATTCAGTGTCACAGGCCTGGCTGGGTTCATTCTGTCCTTTGAGATTCAGTGTCACAGGCCTGGCTGGGTTCACTCTGTCCTTTGAAATTCAGTGTCACAGGCTTGGCTGGGTTCACTCTGTCCTTTGAGATTCAGTGTCACAGGCCTGGCTGTGTTCACTCTGTCCTTTGGGATTCAGTGTCACAGGCCTGGCTGGGCTCACTGTGTCCTTTGGGATCCAGTGTCACAGGCCTGGCTGGGTTCACTCTGTCCATTGGGATTCAGTGTCACAGGCCTGCCTGTGTTCACTCTGTCCTTTGAGATTCAGTGTCACAGGCCTGGCTGGGTTCACTCTGTCCTTTGAGATTCAGTGTCACAGGCCTGGCTGGGTTCACTCTGTCCTTTGGGGATTCAGTGTCACAGCCTGGTTGGGTTCACTCTGTCCTTTGGGATTCAGTGTCACAGGCCTGGCTGGGTTCATTCTGTCCTTTGAGATTCAGTGTCACAGCCTGGTTGGGTTCACTCTGTCCTTTGAGATTCAGTGTCACAGGCCAGGCTGGGTTCACTCTGTCCTTTGGGATTCAGTGTCACAGGCCTGGCTGGGTTCACTGTGTCCTTTGGGATTCAGTGTCACAGGCCTGGCTGGGTTCACTCTGTCCTTTGAGATTCAGTGTCACAGGCCTGGCTGGGTTCACTCTGTCCTTTGGGATTCAGTGTCACAGGCCTGGCTGAGTTCACTCTGTCCTTTGAGATTCAGTGTCACAGGCCTGACTGGGTTCACTCTGTCCTTTGAGATTCAGTGTCACAGGCCTGGCTGGGTTCACTCTGTCCTTTGAGATTCAGTGTCACAGGCCTGCCTGTGTTCACTCTGTCCTTTGAGATTCAGTGTCACAGGCCTGGCTGGGTTCACTCTGTCCTTTGAGATTCAGTGTCACAAGCCTGGCTGAGTTCACTCTGTCCTTTGAGATTCAGTGTCACAGGCCTGGCTGGGTTCACTCTGTCCTTTGGGGATTCAGTGTCACAGGCCTGGCTGGGTTCACTCTGTCCTTTGTGATTCAGTGTCACAGGCCTGGCTGGGCTCACTCTGTCCTTTGAGATTCAGTGTCACAGGCCTGGCTGGGTTCACTCTGTCCTTTGGGATTTAGTGTCACACGCCTGGCTGGGTTCACTCTGTCCTTTGAGATTCAGTGTCACAGGCTTGGCTGGGTTCACTCTGTCCTTTGGGATTTAGTGTCACAGGCCTGGCTGGGTTCACTCTGTCCTTTGAGATTCAGTGTCACAGGCCTGGCTGGGTTCACTCTGTCCTTTGAGTTTCAGTGTCACAGGCTTGGCTGGGTTCACTCTGTCCTTTGAGATTCAGTGTCACAGGCCTGGCTGGGTTCACTCTGTCCTTTGGGGATTCAGTGTCACAGGCCTGGCTGGGTTCACTCTGTCCTTTGGGGATTCAGTGTCACAGGCCTGGCTGGATTCACTCTGTCCTTTGGGGATTCAGTGTGACAGCCTGGCTGGGTTCACTCTGTCCTTTGAGATTCAGTGTCACAGGCCTGGCTGGGTTCATTCTGTCCTTTGAGATTCATTGTCACAGGCCTGGCTGGGTTCACTCTGTCCTTTGGGATTCAGTGTCATAGGCCTGGCTGGGTACACTGTGTCCTGTGGGATTCAGTGTCACAGGCCTGGCTGGGTTCATTCTGTCCTTTGAGATTCAGTATCACAGACCTGGCTGTGTTCATGCTGTCCTTTGAGATTCAGTATCACAGGCCTGGCTGGGTTCACTCTGTCCTTTGAGATTCAGTGTCACAGGCCTGGCTGGGTTCACTGTGTCCTTTGGGATTCAGTGTCACAGGCCTGGCTGGGTTCACTCTGTCCTTTGGGGATTCAGTGTCACAGGCCTGGCTGGGTTCATTCTGTCTTTTGAGATTCAGTGTCACAGGCCTGGCTGGGTTCACTCTGTCCTTTGAGATTCAGTGTCACAGGCCTGGCTGGGCTCACTCTGTCCTTTGAGATTCAGTGTCACAGGCCTGGCTGGGTTCACTGTGTCCTTTGGGGATTCAGTGTCACAGGCCTGGCTGGGATCACTCTGTCCTTTGAGATTCAGTGTCACAGGCCTGGCTGGGTTCACTCTGTCCTTTGAGATTTCGTGTCACAGGCCTGGCTGGGTTCACTCTGTCCTTTGAGATTTCATGTCACAGGCCTGGCTGGGTTCACTCTGTCCTTTGAGATTCAGTGTCACAGGCTTGGCTGGGTTCTCTCTGTCCTTTGAGATTCAGTGTTACAGGCCTGGCTGGGTTCACTGTGTCCTTTGAGATTCAGTGTCTCAGGCCTGGATGGGCTTACTTGTCCTTTGATGTTCAGTGTCACAGGCCTGGCTGGGTTCATTCTGTCCTTTGAGATTCAGTGTCACAGGACTGGATGGGCTTACTTGTCCTTTGAGATTCAGTGTCACAGGCCTGGCTGGGTTCACTCTGTCCTTTGAGATTCAGTGTCACATGGCTGGCTGGGTTCACTCTGTCCTTTGAGATTCAGTGTCACAGGCCTGGCTGGGCTCACTGTGTCCTTTGAGATTCAGTGTCACAGGCCTGGCTGGGTTCACTCTGTCCTTTGAGATTCAGTGTCACAGGCCTGGCTGCGTTCACTCTGTCCTTTGAGATTCAGTGTCACAGGCCTGGCTGGGTTCACTCTGTCCTTTGAGATTCAGTGTCACAGGCCTGGCTGGGTTCATTCTGTCCCTTGGGGATTCAGTGTCACAGGCCTGGCTGGGTGCACTCTGTCCTTTGGGGATTCAGTGTCACAGCCTGGTTGGGTTCACTCTGTCCTTTGAGATTCAGTGTCACAGGCCAGGCTGGGTTCACTCTGTCCTTTGGGATTCAGTGTCACAGGCCTGGCTGGGTTCACTCTGTCCTTTGAGAGTCAGTGTCACAGGCCTGGCTGGGTTCACTCTGTCCTTTGGGATTCAGTGTCACAGGCCTGGCTGGGTTCACTCTGTCCTTTGGGATTCAGTGTCACAGGCCTGGCTGGGTTCACTCTGTCCTTTGGGATTCAGTGTCATAGGCCTGGCTGGGTTCATTCTGTCCTTTGAGATTCATTGTCACAGGCCTGGCTGGGTTCACTCTGTTCTTTGGGATTCAGTGTCACAGGCCTGGCTGGGTTCACTCTGTCCTTTGAGATTCAGTGTCACAGGCCTGGCTGGGTTCACTCTGTCCTTTGGGATTCAGTGTCATAGGCCTGGCTGGGTTCATTCTGTCCTTTGAGATTCAGTGTCACAGGCCTGGCTGGGTTCACTCTGTCCTTTGGGATTCAGTGTCATAGGCCTGGCTGGGTTCATTCTGTCCTTTGAGATTCAGTGTCACAGGCCTGGCTGGGTTCACTTTGTCCTGTGGGATTCAGTGTCACAGGCCTGGCTGGGTTCATTCTGTCCTTTGAGATTCAGTGTCACAGGCCTGGCTGGGTTCACTCTGTCCTTTGAGATTCAGTGTCACAGGCCTGGCTGGGTTCACTCTGTCCTTTGGGATTCAGTGTCACAGGCCTGGCTGGGTTCACTCTGTCCTTTGGGGATTCAGTGTCACAGGCCTGGCTGGGTTCACTGTGTCCTGTGGGATTTAGTGTCACAGGCCTGGCTGGGTTCACTCTGTCCTTTGGGGATTCAGTGTGACAGCCTGGCTGGGTTCACTCTGTCCTTTGAGATTCAGTGTCACAGTCCTGGCTGGGTTCACTCTGTCCTTTGGGATTCAGTGTCACAGGCCTGGCTGGGTTCATTCTGTCCTTTGAGATTCATTGTCACAGGCCTGGCTGGGTTCACTGTGTCCTTTGGGATTCAGTATCACAGGCCTGGCTGGATTCACTGTGTCCTGTGGGATTCAGTGTCACTGGTCTGGCTGGGTTCATTCTGTCCTTTGAGATTCATTGTCACAGGCCTGGCTGCGTTCACTCTGTCCTTTGGGATTCAGTGTCACAGGCCTGGCTGGGCTCACTGTGTCCTTTGGGATCCAGTGTCACAGGCCTGGCTGGGTTCACTCTGTCCTTTGAGATTCAGTGTCACAGGCCTGGCTGGGTTCACTCTGTCCTTTGAGATTCAGTGTCACAGGCCTGGCTGGGTTCACTCTGTCCTTTGGGATTCAGTGTCACAGGCCTGGCTGGGTTCACTCTGTCCTTTGAGATTCAGTGTCACAGGCTTGGCTGGGTTCACTCTGTCCTTTGAGATTCAGTGTCACAGGCCTGGCTGGGTACACTCTGTCCTTTGAGATTCAGTGTCACAGGCCTGGCTGAGTTCACTCTGTCCTTTGCGATTCAGTGTCACAAGCCTGGCTGGGTTCACTCTGTCCTTTGAGATTCAGTGTCACAGGCCTGGCTGGGTTCACTCTGTCCTTTGGGGATTCAGTGTCACAGGCCTGGCTGGGTTCACTCTGTCCTTTGAGATTCAGTGTCACAGGCCTGGCTGGGCTCACTCTGTCCTTTGAGATTCAGTGTCACAGGCCTGGCTGGGTTCACTCTGTCCTTTGGGATCCAGTGTCACAGGCCTGGCTGGGTTCACTCTGTCCTTTGAGATTCAGTGTCACAGGCTTGGCTGGGTTCACTCTGTCCTTTGGGATTTAGTGTCACAGGCCTAGCTGGGTTCACTCTGTCCTTTGAGATTCAGTGTCACAGGCCTGGCTGGGTTCACTCTGTCCTTTGGGATTCAGTGTCACAGGCCTGGCTGGGTTCACTCTGTCCTTTGAGATTCAGTGTCACAAGCCTGGCTGGGTTCACTGTGTCCTGTGGGATTCAGTGTCACAGGCCTGGCTGGGTTCACTCTGTCCTTTGGGATTCAGTGTCACAGGCCTGGCTGGGTTCACTCTGTCCTTTGAGATTCAGTGTCACAGGCCTGGCTGGGTTCACTCTGTCCTTTGAGATTCAGTGTCACAGGCCTGGCTGGGTTCACTGTGTCCTTTGAGATTCAGTGTCACAGGCCTGGCTGGGTTCACTCTGTCCTTTGAGATTCAGTGTCACAGGCCTGGCTGGGTTCACTCTGTCCTTTGAGATTCAGTGTCACAGGCCTGGCTGGGTTCACTCTGTCCTTTGAGATTCAGTGTCACAGGCCTGGCTGGGTTCATTCTGTCCTTTGAGATTCATTGTCACAGGCCTGGCTGGGTTCACTCTGTTCTTTGGGATTCAGTGTCATAGGCCTGGCTGGGTTCACTGTGTCCTTTGAGATTCAGTGTCACAGGCCTGGCTGGGTTCATTCTGTCCTTTGAGATTCATTGTCACAGGCCTGGCTGGGTTCACTCTGTTCTTTGGGATTCAGTGTCATAGGCCTGGCTGGGCTCACTCTGTCCTTTGAGATTCAGTGTCACAGGCCTGGCTGGGTTCACTCTGTTCTTTGGGATTCAGTGTCACAGGCCTGGCTGGGTTCACTCTGTCCTTTGGGGATTCAGTGTCACAGGCCTGGCTGGGTTCATTCTGTCCTTTGAGATTCATTGTCACAGGCCTGGCTGGGTTCACTCTGTTCTTTGGGATTCAGTGTCACAGGCCTGGCTGGGTTCACTCTGTCCTTTGGGGATTCAGTGTCACAGGCCTGGCTGGGTTCATTCTGTCCTTTGAGATTCATTGTCACAGGCCTGGCTGGGTTCACTCTGTTCTTTGGGATTCAGTGTCACAGGCCTGGCTGGGTTCACTCTGTCCTTTGAGATTCAGTGTCACAGGCCTGGCTGGGTTCATTCTGTCCTTTGAGATTCAGTGTCACAGGCCTGGCTGGGTTCACTCTGTCCTTTGAGATTCAGTGTCACAGGCCTGGCTGGGTTCACTGTGTCCTTTGGGATTCAGTGTCACAGGCCTGGCTGGGTTCACTCTGTCCTTTGAGATTCAGTGTCACAGGCCTGGCTGGGTTCACTCTGTCCTTTGAGATTCAGTGTCACAGGCCTGGCTGGATTCACTCTGTCCTTTGGGGATTCAGTGTCACAGGCCTGGCTGGGTTCATTCTGTCCTTTGGGGATTCAGTGTCACACGCCTGGCTGGGTTCATTCTGTCCTTTGGGGATTCAGTGTCATAGGCCTGGCTGGGTTCACTCTGTCCTTTGAGATTCAGTGTCACAGGCCTGGCTGGATTCACTCTGTCCTTTGGGGATTCAGTGTCACAGGCCTGGCTGGGTTCATTCTGTCCTTTGAGATTCAGTGTCACAGGCCTGGCTGGGTTCACTCTGTCCTTTGGGATTCAGTGTCACAGGCCTGGCTGGGTTCATTCTGCCCTTTGGGGATTCAGTGTCACAGGCCTGGCTGGGTTCACTGTGTCCTTTGGGATTCAGTGTCACAGGCCTGGCTGGGTTCATTCTGTCTTTTGAGATTCAGTGTCACAGGCCTGGCTGGGCTCACTCTGTCCTTTGAGATTCAGTGTCAGAGGCCTGGCTGGGTTCACTCTGTCCTTTGGGATTCAGTGTCACAGGCCTGGCTGGGTTCATTCTGTCCTTTGAGATTCAGTGTCACAGGCCTGGCTGGGTTCACTCTGTCCTTTGGGGATTCAGTGTCACAGGCCTGGCTGGGCTCACTCTGTCCTTTGGGGATTCAGTGTTACAGGCCTGGCTGGGTTCACTCTGTCCTTTGAGATTCAGTGTCACAGGCCTGGCTGGGTTCACTCTGTCCTTTCAGATTCAGTGTCACAGGCCTGGCTGGGTTCACTCTGTACTTTGGAGATTCAGTGTCACAGGCCTGGCTGGGTTCACTCTGTACTTTGGAGATTCAGTGTCACAGGCCTGGCTGGGTTCATGCTGTCCTTTGAGATTCAGTATCACAGACCTGGCTGGGTTCACTCTGTCCTTTGAGATTCAGTGTCACAGGCCTGGCTGGGTTCACTCTGTCCTTTGGGATTCAGTGTCACAGGCCTGGCTGGGTTCATTCTGTCTTTTGAGATTCAGTGTCACAGGCCTGGCTGGGTTCACTCTGTCCTTTGGGATTCAGTGTCACAGGCCTGGCTGGGTTCACTCTGTCCTTTGAGATTCAGTGTCACAGGCCTGGCTGGGTTCACTCTGTCCTTTGAGATTTCATGTCACAGGCCTGGCTGGGTTCACTCTGTCCTTTGAGATTCAGTGTCACAGGCTTGGCTGGGTTCACTCTGTCCTTTGAGATTCAGTGTCACAGGTCTGGCTGGGTTCACTGTGTCCTTTGAGATTCAGTGTCTCAGGCCTGGATGGGCTTACTTGTCCTTTGATGTTCAGTGTCACAGGCCTGGCTGGGTTCACTCTGTCCTTTGAGATTCAGTGTCACAGGCCTGGCTGGGTTCACTCTGTCCTTTGAGATTCAGTGTCACAGGCCTGGCTGGGTTCATTCTGTCCTTTGAGATTCAGTGTCACAGGCCTGGATGGGCTTACTTGTCCTTTGAGATTCAGTGTCACAGGCCTGGCTGGGTTCACTCTGTCCTTTGAGATTCAGTGTCACAGGCCTGGCTGGGTTCACTCTGTCCTTTGGGATTCAGTGTCACAGGCCTGGCTGGGCTCACTGTGTCCTTTGAGATTCAGTGTCACAGGCCTGGCTGGGTTCACTCTGTCCTTTGAGATTCAGTGTCACAAGCCTGGCTGCGTTCACTCTGTCCTTTGAGATTCAGTGTCACAGGCCTGGCTGGGTTCACTCTGTCCTTTAAGATTCAGTGTCACAGGCCTGGCTGGGTTCATTCTGTCCTTTGGGGATTCAGTGTCACAGCCTGGCTGGGTTCACTCTGTCCTTTGGGGATTCAGTGTCACAGCCTGGTTGGGTTCACTCTGTCCTTTGAGATTCAGTGTCACAGGCCAGGCTGGGTTCACTCTGTCCTTTGGGATTCAGTGTCACAGGCCTGGCTGGGTTCACTGTGTCCTTTGGGATTCAGTGTCACAGGCCTGGCTGGGTTCACTCTGTCCTTTGAGATTCAGTGTCACAGGCCTGGCTGGGTTCACTCTGTCCTTTGGGGATTCAGTGTCACAGGCCTGGCTGGGTTCACTCTGTCCTTTGAGATTCAGTGTCACAGGCCTGGCTGGGTTCACTCTGTCCATTGGAGATTCAGTGTCACAGGCCTGGCTGGATTCACTCTGTCCTTTGGGGATTCAGTGTGACAGCCTGGCTGGGTTCACTCTGTCCTTTGGGATTCAGTGTCACAGGCCTGGCTGGGTTCATTCTGTCCTTTGAGATTCATTGTCACAGGCCTGGCTGGGTTCACTCTGTCCTTTGGGATTCAGTGTCATAGGCCTGGCTGGGTTCACTGTGTCCTGTGGGATTCTGTGTCACAGGCCTGGCTGGGTTCAATCTGTCCTTTGAGATTCATTGTCACAGGCCTGGCTGGGTTCACTGTGTCCTTTGGAATTCAGTATCACAGGCCTGGCTGGGTTCATTCTGTCCTTTGAGATTCAGTGTCACAGGCCTGGCTGGGTTCATTCTGTCATTTGGGGATTCAGTGTCACAGGCCTGGCTGGGTTCACTGTGTCCTTTGGGATTCAGTGTCACAGGCCTGGCTGGGTTCATTCTGTCCTTTGAGATTCATTGTCACAGGCCTGGCTGGGTTCACTCTGTCCTTTGGGATTCAGTGTCACAGGCCTGGCTGGGTTCACTCTGTCCTTTGGGGATTCAGTGTCACAGGCCTGGCTGGGCTCACTGTGTCCTTTGGGATCCAGTGTCACAGGCCTGGCTGGGTTCACTCTGTCCTTTGAGATTCAGTGTCACAGGCCTGGCTGGGTTCACTCTGTCCTTTGAGATTCAGTGTCACAGGCCTGGCTGAGTTCACTCTGTCCTTTGAGATTCAGTGTCACAGGCTTGGCTGGGTTCACTCTGTCCTTTGAGATTCAGTGTCACAGGCCTGGCTGTGTTCACTCTGTCCTTTGAGATTCAGTGTCACAGGCCTGGCTGGGTTCACTCTGTCCTTTGAGATTCAGTGTTACAGGCCTGGCTGGGTTCACTGTGTCCTTTGAGACTCAGTGTCACAGGCCTGGCTGGGCTCACTGTGTCCTTTGGGATCCAGTGTCACAGGCCTGGCTGGGTTCACTCTGTCCTTTGAGATTCAGTGTCACAGGCCTGGCTGGGTTCACTGTGTCCTTTGAGACTCAGTGTCACAGGCCTGGCTGGGCTCACTGTGTCCTTTGGGATCCAGTGTCACAGGCCTGGCTGGGTTCACTCTGTCCTTTGAGATTCAGTGTCACAGGCCTGGCTGGGTTCACTCTGTCCTTTGAGACTCAGTGTCACAGGCCTGGCTGGGCTCACTGTGTCCTTTGGGATCCAGTGTCACAGGCCTGGCTGGGTTCACTCTGTCCTTTGAGATTCAGTGTCACAGGCCTGGCTGGGCTCACTCTGTCCTTTGAGATTCAGTGTCACAGGCTTCGCTGGGTTCACTCTGTCCTTTGAGATTCAGTGTCACAGGCCTGCCTGTGTTCACTCTGTCCTTTGAGATTCAGTGTCACAGGCCTGGCTGGGTTCACTCTGTCCTTTGAGATTCAGTGTCACAGGCCTGGCTGGGTTCACTCTGTCCTTTGAGATTCAGTGTCACAAGCCTGGCTGGGTTCACTGTGTCCTGTGGGATTCAGTGTCACAGGCCTGGCTGGGTTCACTCTGTCCTTTGGGATTCAGTGTCACAGGCCTGGCTGGGTTCATTCTGTCCTTTGAGATTCATTGTCACAGGCCTGGCTGGGTTCATTCTGTCCTTTGGGGATTCAGTGTCACAGGCCTGGCTGGGTTCATTCTGTCCTTTGAGATTCAGTGTCACAGGCCTGGCTGGGTTCACTCTGTCCTTTAGGATTCAGTGTCACAGGCCTGGCTGGGTTCACTCTGTCCTTTGGGGATTCAGTGTCACAGGCCTGGCTGGGTTCACTGTGTCCTTTGGGATTCAGTGTCACAGGCCTGGCTGGGTTCACTGTGTCCTGTGGGATTCAGTGTCACAGGCCTGGCTGGGTTCACTCTGTCCTTTGAGATTCAGTGTCACAGGCCTGGCTGGGTTCACTGTGTCCTTTGGGATTCAGTGTCACAGGCCTGGCTGGGTTCACTGTGTCCTGTGGGATTCAGTGTCACAGGCCTGGCTGGGTTCACTCTGTCCTTTGGGATTCAGTGTCACAGGCCTGGCTGGGTTCACTGTGTCCTGTGGGATTCAGTGTCACAGGCCTGGCTGGGTTCACTCTGTCCTTTGAGATTCAGTGTCACAGGCCTGGCTGGGTTCATTCTGTCCTTTGGGGATTCAGTGTCACAGGCCTGGCTGGATTCACTCTGTCCTTTGGGGATTCAGTGTGACAGCCTGGCTGGGTTCTCTCTGTCCTTTGAGATTCAGTGTCACAGGCCTGGCTGGGTTCATTCTGTCCTTTGAGATTCATTGTCACAGGCCTGGCTGGGTTCACTCTGTCCTTTGGGATTCAGTGTCATAGGCCTGGCTGGGTACACTGTGTCCTGTGGGATTCAGTGTCACAGGCCTGGCTGGGTTCACTCTGTCCTTTGAGATTCAGTGTCACAGGCCTGGCTGGGTTCACTGTGTCCTTTGGGATTCAGTGTCACAGGCCTGGCTGGGTTCACTCTGTCCTTTGAGATTCAGTGTCACAGGCCTGGCTGGGTTCACTGTGTCCTTTGGGATTCAGTGTCACAGGCCTGGCTGGGTTCACTGTGTCCTTTGGGATTCAGTGTCACAGGCCTGGCTGGGTTCACTGTGTCCTGTGGGATTCAGTGTCACAGGCCTGGCTGGGTTCATTCTGTCCTTTGGGGATTCAGTGTCACAGGCCTGGCTGGGCTCACTCTGTCCTTTGAGATTCAGTGTCACAGGCTTGGCTGGGTTCATTCTGTCCTTTGGGGATTCAGTGTCACAGGCCTGGCTGGGTTCACTCTGTCCTTTGGGGATTCAGTGTCACAGGCCTGGCTGGGTTCACTGTGTCCTTTGAGATTCAGTGTCACAGGCTTGGCTGGGTTCATTCTGTCCTTTGGGGATTCAGTGTCACAGGCCTGGCTGGATTCACTCTGTCCTTTGGGGATTCAGTGTGACAGCCTGGCTGGGTTCACTCTGACCTTTGAGATTCAGTGTCACAGGCCTGGCTGGGTTCATTCTGTCCTTTGAGATTTATTGTCACAGGCCTGGCTGGGTTCACTCTGTCCTTTGGGATTCAGTGTCATAGGCCTGGCTGGGTACACTGTGTCCTGTGGGATTCAGTGTCACAGGCCTGGCTGGGTTCATTCTGTCCTTTGAGATTCAGTATCACAGACCTGGCTGGGTTCACTCTGTCCTTTGAGATTCAGTGTCACAGGCCTGGCTGGGTTCACTCTGTCCTTTGAGATTCAGTGTCACAGGCCTGGCTGGGTTCACTGTGTCCTTTGGGATTCAGTGTCACAGGCCTGGCTGGGTTCATTCTGTCTTTTGAGATTCAGTGTCACAGGCCTGGCTGGGTTCACTCTGTCCTTTGAGATTCAGTGTCACAGGCCTGGCTGGGTTCACTGTGTCCTTTGGGGATTCAGTGTCACAGGCCTGGCTGGGATCACTCTGTCCTTTGAGATTCAGTGTCACAGGCCTGGCTGGGTTCACTCTGTCCTTTGAGATTTCGTGTCACAGGCCTGGCTGGGTTCACTCTGTCCTTTGAGATTTCATGTCACAGGACTGGCTGGGTTCACTCTGTCCTTTGAGATTCAGTGTCACAGGCTTGGCTGGGTTCTCTCTGTCCTTTGAGATTCAGTGTTACAGGCCTGGCTGGGTTCACTGTGTCCTTTGAGATTCAGTGTCTCAGGCCTGGATGGGCTTACTTGTCCTTTGATGTTCAGTGTCACAGGCCTGGCTGGGTTCATTCTGTCCTTTGAGATTCAGTGTCACAGGACTGGATGGGCTTACTTGTCCTTTGAGATTCAGTGTCACAGGCCTGGCTGGGTTCACTCTGTCCTTTGAGATTCAGTGTCACAGGCCTGGCTGGGTTCATTCTGTCCTTTGGGGATTCAGTGTCACAGGCCTGGCTGGGTTCACTCTGTCCTTTGAGATTCAGTGTCACAGGGCTGGCTGGGTTCACTCTGTCCTTTGGGATTCAGTGTCACAGGCCTGGCTGGGCTCACTGTGTCCTTTGAGATTCAGTGTCACAGGCCTGGCTGGGTTCACTCTGTCCTTTGAGATTCAGTGTCACAGGCCTGGCTGCGTTCACTCTGTCCTTTGAGATTCAGTGTCACAGGCCTGGCTGGGTTCACTCTGTCCTTTGAGATTCAGTGTCACAGGCCTGGCTGGGTTCATTCTGTCCCTTGGGGATTCAGCGTCACAGGCCTGGCTGGGTTCACTCTGTCCTTTGAGATTCAGTGTCACAGGCCTGGCTGGGTTCACTCTGTCCTTTGAGATTCAGTGTCACAGCCTGGCTGGGTGCACTCTGTCCTTTGGGGATTCAGTGTCACAGCCTGGTTGGGTTCACTCTGTCCTTGGAGATTCAGTGTCACAGGCCAGGCTGGGTTCACTCTGTCCTTTGGGATTCAGTGTCACAGGCCTGGCTGGGTTCACTGTGTCCTTTGGGATTCAGTGTCACAGGCCTGGCTGGGTTCACTCTGTCCTTTGAGAGTCAGTGTCACAGGCCTGGCTGGGTTCACTCTGTCCTTTGGGATTCAGTGTCACAAGCCTGGCTGGGTTCACTCTGTCCTTTGGGATTCAGTGTCACAGGCCTGGCTGGGCTCACTGTGTCCTTTGGGATCCAGTGTCACAGGCCTGGCTGGGTTCACTCTGTCCTTTGAGATTCAGTGTCACAGGCCTGGCTGGGTTCACTCTGTCCTTTGAGATTCAGTGTCACAGGCCTGGCTGAGTTCACTCTGTCCTTTGAGATTCAGTGTCACAGGCTTGGCTGGGTTCACTCTGTCCTTTGAGATTCAGTGTCACAGGCCTGGCTGTGTTCACTCTGTCCTTTGGGATTCAGTGTCACAGGCCTGGCTGGGCTCACTGTGTCCTTTGGGATCCAGTGTCACAGGCCTGGCTGGATTCACTCTGTCCTTTGAGATTCAGTATCACAGGCCTGGCTGGGTTCATTCTGTCCTTTGAGATTCAGTGTCACAGGCCTGCCTGTGTTCACTCTGTCCTTTGAGATTCAGTGTCACAGGCCTGGCTGAGTTCACTCTGTCCTTTGAGATTCAGTGTCACAAGCCTGGCTGAGTTCACTCTGTCCTTTGAGATTCAGTGTCACAGGCCTGGCTGGGTTCACTCTGTCCTTTGGGGATTCAGTGTCACAGGCCTGGCTGGTTTCACTCTGTCCTTTGTGATTCAGTGTCACAGGCCTGGCTGGGCTCACTCTGTCCTTTGAGATTCAGTGTCACAGGCCTGGCTGGGTTCACTCTGTCCTTTGGGATTTAGTGTCACACGCCTGGCTGGGTTCACTCTGTCCTTTGAGATTCAGTGTCACAGGCCTGGCTGGGCTCACTGTGTCCTTTGAGATTCAGTGTCACAGGCCTGGCTGGGTTCACTCTGTCCTTTGAGATTCAGTGTCACAGGCCTGGCTGCGTTCACTCTGTCCTTTGAGATTCAGTGTCACAGGCCTGGCTGGGTTCACTCTGTCCTTTGAGATTCAGTGTCACAGGCCTGGCTGGGTTCATTCTGTCCCTTGGGGATTCAGTGTCACAGCCTGGTTGGGTTCACTCTGTCCTTTGAGATTCAGTGTCACAGGCCTGGCTGGGTTCACTCTGTCCTTTGAGATTCAGTGTCACAGGCCTGGCTGGGTTCATTCTGTCCCTTGGGGATTCAGTGTCACAGCCTGGTTGGGTTCACTCTGTCCTTTGAGATTCAGTGTCACAGGCCTGGCTGGGTGCACTCTGTCCTTTGGGGATTCAGTGTCACAGCCTGGTTGGGTTCACTCTGTCCTTTGAGATTCAGTGTCACAGGCCAGGCTGGGTTCACTCTGTCCTTTGGGATTCAGTGTCACAGGCCTGGCTGGGTTCACTCTGTCCTTTGGGGATTCAGTGTCACAGGCCTGGCTGGGTTCACTGTGTCCTTTGGGATTCAGTGTCACAGGCCTGGCTGGGTTCACTCTGTCCTTTGAGAGTCAGTGTCACAGGCCTGGCTGGGTTCATTCTGTCCTTTGGGATTCAGTGTCACAAGCCTGGCTGGGTTCACTGTGTCCTTTGGGATCCAGTGTCACAGGCCTGGCTGGGTTCACTCTGTCCTTTGAGATTCAGTGTCACAGGCCTGGCTGGGTTCACTCTGTCCTTTGAGATTCAGTGTCACAGGCCTGGCTGAGTTCACTCTGTCCTTTGAGATTCAGTGTCACAGGCTTGGCTGGGTTCACTCTGTCCTTTGAGATTCAGTGTCACAGGCCTGGCTGTGTTCACTCTGTCCTTTGGGATTCAGTGTCACAGGCCTGGCTGGGTTCACTCTGTCCTTTGAGATTCAGTGTCACAAGCCTGGCTGAGTTCACTCTGTCCTTTGAGATTCAGTGTCACAGGCCTGGCTGGGTTCACTCTGTCCTTTGGGGATTCAGTGTCACAGGCCTGGCTGGGTTCACTCTGTCCTTTGTGATTCAGTGTCACAGGCCTGGCTGGGCTCACTCTGTCCTTTGAGATTCAGTGTCACAGGCCTGCCTGTGTTCACTCTGTCCTTTGGGGATTCAGTGTCACAGGCCTGGCTGGGTTCACTCTGTCCTTTGAGATTCAGTGTCACAAGCCTGGCTGAGTTCACTCTGTCCTTTGAGATTCAGTGTCACAGGCCTGGCTGGGTTCACTCTGTCCTTTGGGGATTCAGTGTCACAGGCCTGGCTGGGTTCACTCTGTCCTTTGTGATTCAGTGTCACAGGCCTGGCTGGGCTCACTCTGTCCTTTGAGATTCAGTGTCACAGGCCTGGCTGGGTTCACTCTGTCCTTTGGGATTTAGTGTCACACGCCTGGCTGGGTTCACTCTGTCCTTTGAGATTCAGTGTCACAGGCTTGGCTGGGTTCACTCTGTCCTTTGGGATTTAGTGTCACAGGCCTGGCTGGGTTCACTCTGTCCTTTGAGATTCAGTGTCACAGGCCTGGCTGGGTTCACTCTGTCCTTTGAGATTCAGTGTCACAGGCTTGGCTGGGTTCACTCTGTCCTTTGGGATTTAGTGTCACACGCCTGGCTGGGTTCACTCTGTCCTTTGAGATTCAGTGTCACAGGCCTGGCTGGGTTCACTCTGTCCTTTGGGATTCAGTGTCACAGGCCTGGCTGGGTTCACTCTGTCCTTTGAGATTCAGTGTCACAGGCCTGGCTGGGTTCAGTCTGTCCTTTGAGATTCATTGTCACAGGCCTGGCTGGGTTCACTCTGTTCTTTGGGATTCAGTGTCATAGGCCTGGCTGGGTTCACTGTGTCCTGTGGGATTCAGTGTCACAGGCCTGGCTGGGTTCACTCTGTCCTTTGGGATTCAGTGTCACAGGCCTGGCTGGGTTCATTCTGTCCTTTGAGATTCATTGTCACAGGCCTGGCTGGGTTCACTCTATCCTTTGAGATTCAGTTTCACAGGCTTGGCTGGGTTCACTCTGTCCTTGGAGATTCAGTGTCACAGGCCTGGCTGGGTTCACTCTGTTCTTTGGGATTCAGTGTCATAGGCCTGGCTGGGTTCACTTTGTCCTGTGGGATTCAGTGTCACAGGCCTGGCTGGGTTCATTCTGTCCTTTGAGATTCAGTGTCACAGGCCTGGCTGGGTTCACTCTGTCCTTTGGGATTCAGTGTCACAGGCCTGGCTGGGTTCACTGTGTCCTTTGGGATTCAGTGTCACAGGCCTGGCTGGGTTCACTGTGTCCTGTGGGATTCAGTGTCACAGGCCTGGCTGGGTTCATTCTGTCCTTTGGGGATTCAGTGTCACAGGCCTGGCTGGATTCACTCTGTCCTTTGGGGATTCAGTGTGACAGCCTGGCTGGGTTCACTCTGTCCTTTGAGATTCAGTGTCACAGGCCTGGCTGGGTTCATTCTGTCCTTTGAGATTCATTGTCACAGGCCTGGCTGGGTTCACTCTGTCCTTTGGGATTCAGTGTCATAGGCCTGGCTGGGTACACTGTGTCCTGTGGGATTCAGTGTCACAGGCCTGGCTGGGTTCATTCTGTCCTTTGAGATTCAGTATCACAGACCTGGCTGTGTTCATGCTGTCCTTTGAGATTCAGTGTCACAGGCCTGGCTGGGTTCACTCTGTCCTTTGAGATTCAGTGTCACAGGCCTGGCTGGGTTCACTGTGTCCTTTGGGATTCAGTGTCACAGGCCTGGCTGGGTTCATTCTGTCTTTTGAGATTCAGTGTCACAGGCCTGGCTGGGTTCACTCTGTCCTTTGAGATTCAGTGTCACAGGCCTGGCTGGGTTCACTGTGTCCTTTGGGATTCAGTGTCACAGGCCTGGCTGGGTTCACTGTGTCCTGTGGGATTCAGTGTCACAGGCCTGGCTGGGTTCACTCTGTCCTTTGAGATTCAGTGTCACAGGCCTGGCTGGGTTCATTCTGTCCTTTGGGGATTCAGTGTCACAGGCCTGGCTGGATTCACTCTGTCCTTTGGGGATTCAGTGTGACAGCCTGGCTGGGTTCTCTCTGTCCTTTGAGATTCAGTGTCACAGGCCTGGCTGGGTTCATTCTGTCCTTTGAGATTCATTGTCACAGGCCTGGCTGGGTTCACTCTGTCCTTTGGGATTCAGTGTCATAGGCCTGGCTGGGTACACTGTGTCCTGTGGGATTCAGTGTCACAGGCCTGGCTGGGTTCACTCTGTCCTTTGAGATTCAGTGTCACAGGCCTGGCTGGGTTCACTGTGTCCTTTGGGATTCAGTGTCACAGGCCTGGCTGGGTTCACTGTGTCCTTTGGGATTCAGTGTCACAGGCCTGGCTGGGTTCACTGTGTCCTGTGGGATTCAGTGTCACAGGCCTGGCTGGGTTCATTCTGTCCTTTGGGGATTCAGTGTCACAGGCCTGGCTGGATTCACTCTGTCCTTTGGGGATTCAGTGTGACAGCCTGGCTGGGTTCACTCTGACCTTTGAGATTCAGTGTCACAGGCCTGGCTGGGTTCATTCTGTCCTTTGAGATTTATTGTCACAGGCCTGGCTGGGTTCACTCTGTCCTTTGGGATTCAGTGTCATAGGCCTGGCTGGGTACACTGTGTCCTGTGGGATTCAGTGTCACAGGCCTGGCTGGGTTCATTCTGTCCTTTGAGATTCAGTATCACAGACCTGGCTGTGTTCATGCTGTCCTTTGAGATTCAGTGTCACAGGCCTGGCTGGGTTCACTCTGTCCTTTGAGATTCAGTGTCACAGGCCTGGCTGGGTTCACTGTGTCCTTTGGGATTCAGTGTCACAGGCCTGGCTGGGTTCATTCTGTCTTTTGAGATTCAGTGTCACAGGCCTGGCTGGGTTCACTCTGTCCTTTGAGATTCAGTGTCACAGGCCTGGCTGGGTTCACTGTGTCCTTTGGGGATTCAGTGTCACAGGCCTGGCTGGGATCACTCTGTCCTTTGAGATTCAGTGTCACAGGCCTGGCTGGGTTCACTCTGTCCTTTGAGATTTCGTGTCACAGGCCTGGCTGGGTTCACTCTGTCCTTTGAGATTTCATGTCACAGGACTGGCTGGGTTCACTCTGTCCTTTGAGATTCAGTGTCACAGGCTTGGCTGGGTTCTCTCTGTCCTTTGAGATTCAGTGTTACAGGCCTGGCTGGGTTCACTGTGTCCTTTGAGATTCAGTGTCTCAGGCCTGGATGGGCTTACTTGTCCTTTGATGTTCAGTGTCACAGGCCTGGCTGGGTTCATTCTGTCCTTTGAGATTCAGTGTCACAGGACTGGATGGGCTTACTTGTCCTTTGAGATTCAGTGTCACAGGCCTGGCTGGGTTCACTCTGTCCTTTGAGATTCAGTGTCACAGGCCTGGCTGGGTTCATTCTGTCCTTTGGGGATTCAGTGTCACAGGCCTGGCTGGGTTCACTCTGTCCTTTGAGATTCAGTGTCACAGGGCTGGCTGGGTTCACTCTGTCCTTTGGGATTCAGTGTCACAGGCCTGGCTGGGCTCACTGTGTCCTTTGAGATTCAGTGTCACAGGCCTGGCTGGGTTCACTCTGTCCTTTGAGATTCAGTGTCACAGGCCTGGCTGCGTTCACTCTGTCCTTTGAGATTCAGTGTCACAGGCCTGGCTGGGTTCACTCTGTCCTTTGAGATTCAGTGTCACAGGCCTGGCTGGGTTCATTCTGTCCCTTGGGGATTCAGCGTCACAGGCCTGGCTGGGTGCACTCTGTCCTTTGGGGATTCAGTGTCACAGCCTGGTTGGGTTCACTCTGTCCTTGGAGATTCAGTGTCACAGGCCAGGCTGGGTTCACTCTGTCCTTTGGGATTCAGTGTCACAGGCCTGGCTGGGTTCACTGTGTCCTTTGGGATTCAGTGTCACAGGCCTGGCTGGGTTCACTCTGTCCTTTGAGAGTCAGTGTCACAGGCCTGGCTGGGTTCACTCTGTCCTTTGGGATTCAGTGTCACAAGCCTGGCTGGGTTCACTCTGTCCTTTGGGATTCAGTGTCACAGGCCTGGCTGGGCTCACTGTGTCCTTTGGGATCCAGTGTCACAGGCCTGGCTGGGTTCACTCTGTCCTTTGAGATTCAGTGTCACAGGCCTGGCTGGGTTCACTCTGTCCTTTGAGATTCAGTGTCACAGGCCTGGCTGAGTTCACTCTGTCCTTTGAGATTCAGTGTCACAGGCTTGGCTGGGTTCACTCTGTCCTTTGAGATTCAGTGTCACAGGCCTGGCTGTGTTCACTCTGTCCTTTGGGATTCAGTGTCACAGGCCTGGCTGGGCTCACTGTGTCCTTTGGGATCCAGTGTCACAGGCCTGGCTGGATTCACTCTGTCCTTTGAGATTCAGTATCACAGGCCTGGCTGGGTTCATTCTGTCCTTTGAGATTCAGTGTCACAGGCCTGCCTGTGTTCACTCTGTCCTTTGAGATTCAGTGTCACAGGCCTGGCTGAGTTCACTCTGTCCTTTGAGATTCAGTGTCACAAGCCTGGCTGAGTTCACTCTGTCCTTTGAGATTCAGTGTCACAGGCCTGGCTGGGTTCACTCTGTCCTTTGGGGATTCAGTGTCACAGGCCTGGCTGGGTTCACTCTGTCCTTTGTGATTCAGTGTCACAGGCCTGGCTGGGCTCACTCTGTCCTTTGAGATTCAGTGTCACAGGCCTGGCTGGGTTCACTCTGTCCTTTGGGATTTAGTGTCACACGCCTGGCTGGGTTCACTCTGTCCTTTGAGATTCAGTGTCACAGGCCTGGCTGGGCTCACTGTGTCCTTTGAGATTCAGTGTCACAGGCCTGGCTGGGTTCACTCTGTCCTTTGAGATTCAGTGTCACAGGCCTGGCTGCGTTCACTCTGTCCTTTGAGATTCAGTGTCACAGGCCTGGCTGGGTTCACTCTGTCCTTTGAGATTCAGTGTCACAGGCCTGGCTGGGTTCATTCTGTCCCTTGGGGATTCAGTGTCACAGCCTGGTTGGGTTCACTCTGTCCTTTGAGATTCAGTGTCACAGGCCTGGCTGGGTTCACTCTGTCCTTTGAGATTCAGTGTCACAGGCCTGGCTGGGTTCATTCTGTCCCTTGGGGATTCAGTGTCACAGCCTGGTTGGGTTCACTCTGTCCTTTGAGATTCAGTGTCACAGGCCTGGCTGGGTGCACTCTGTCCTTTGGGGATTCAGTGTCACAGCCTGGTTGGGTTCACTCTGTCCTTTGAGATTCAGTGTCACAGGCCAGGCTGGGTTCACTCTGTCCTTTGGGATTCAGTGTCACAGGCCTGGCTGGGTTCACTCTGTCCTTTGGGGATTCAGTGTCACAGGCCTGGCTGGGTTCACTGTGTCCTTTGGGATTCAGTGTCACAGGCCTGGCTGGGTTCACTCTGTCCTTTGAGAGTCAGTGTCACAGGCCTGGCTGGGTTCATTCTGTCCTTTGGGATTCAGTGTCACAAGCCTGGCTGGGTTCACTGTGTCCTTTGGGATCCAGTGTCACAGGCCTGGCTGGGTTCACTCTGTCCTTTGAGATTCAGTGTCACAGGCCTGGCTGGGTTCACTCTGTCCTTTGAGATTCAGTGTCACAGGCCTGGCTGAGTTCACTCTGTCCTTTGAGATTCAGTGTCACAGGCTTGGCTGGGTTCACTCTGTCCTTTGAGATTCAGTGTCACAGGCCTGGCTGGGCTCACTCTGTCCTTTGAGATTCAATGTCACAGGCCTGGCTGTGTTCACTCTGTCCTTTGGGATTCAGTGTCACAGGCCTGGCTGGGTTCACTCTGTCCTTTGAGATTCAGTGTCACAAGCCTGGCTGAGTTCACTCTGTCCTTTGAGATTCAGTGTCACAGGCCTGGCTGGGTTCACTCTGTCCTTTGGGGATTCAGTGTCACAGGCCTGGCTGGGTTCACTCTGTCCTTTGTGATTCAGTGTCACAGGCCTGGCTGGGCTCACTCTGTCCTTTGAGATTCAGTGTCACAGGCCTGCCTGTGTTCACTCTGTCCTTTGGGGATTCAGTGTCACAGGCCTGGCTGGGTTCACTCTGTCCTTTGAGATTCAGTGTCACAAGCCTGGCTGAGTTCACTCTGTCCTTTGAGATTCAGTGTCACAGGCCTGGCTGGGTTCACTCTGTCCTTTGGGGATTCAGTGTCACAGGCCTGGCTGGGTTCACTCTGTCCTTTGTGATTCAGTGTCACAGGCCTGGCTGGGCTCACTCTGTCCTTTGAGATTCAGTGTCACAGGCCTGGCTGGGTTCACTCTGTCCTTTGGGATTTAGTGTCACACGCCTGGCTGGGTTCACTCTGTCCTTTGAGATTCAGTGTCACAGGCTTGGCTGGGTTCACTCTGTCCTTTGGGATTTAGTGTCACAGGCCTGGCTGGGTTCACTCTGTCCTTTGAGATTCAGTGTCACAGGCCTGGCTGGGTTCACTCTGTCCTTTGAGATTCAGTGTCACAGGCTTGGCTGGGTTCACTCTGTCCTTTGGGATTTAGTGTCACACGCCTGGCTGGGTTCACTCTGTCCTTTGAGATTCAGTGTCACAGGCCTGGCTGGGTTCACTCTGTCCTTTGGGATTCAGTGTCACAGGCCTGGCTGGGTTCACTCTGTCCTTTGAGATTCAGTGTCACAAGCCGGGCTGGGTTCACTGTGTCCTGTGGGATTCAGTGTCACAGGCCTGGCTGGGTTCACTCTGTCCTTTGGGATTCAGTGTCACAGGCCTGGCTGGGTTCATTCTGTCCTTTGAGATTCATTGTCACAGGCCTGGCTGGGTTCACTCTGTTCTTTGGGATTCAGTGTCATAGGCCTGGCTGGGTTCACTTTGTCCTGTGGGATTCAGTGTCACAGGCCTGGCTGGGTTCATTCTGTCCTTTGAGATTCAGTGTCACAGGCCTGGCTGGGTTCACTCTGTCCTTTGGGATTCAGTGTCACAGGCCTGGCTGGGTTCACTGTGTCCTTTGGGATTCAGTGTCACAGGCCTGGCTGGGTTCACTGTGTCCTGTGGGATTCAGTGTCACAGGCCTGGCTGGGTTCATTCTGTCCTTTGGGGATTCAGTGTCACAGGCCTGGCTGGATTCACTCTGTCCTTTGGGGATTCAGTGTGACAGCCTGGCTGGGTTCACTCTGTCCTTTGAGATTCAGTGTCACAGGCCTGGCTGGGTTCATTCTGTCCTTTGAGATTCATTGTCACAGGCCTGGCTGGGTTCACTCTGTCCTTTGAGATTCAGTGTCACAGCCTGGCTGGGTTCACTCTGTCCTTTGGGATTCAGTGTCATAGGCCTGGCTGGGTACACTGTGTCCTGTGGGATTCAGTGTCACAGGCCTGGCTGGGTTCATTCTGTCCTTTGAGATTCAGTATCACAGACCTGGCTGTGTTCATGCTGTCCTTTGAGATTCAGTGTCACAGGCCTGGCTGGGTTCACTCTGTCCTTTGAGATTCAGTGTCACAGGCCTGGCTGGGTTCACTGTGTCCTTTGGGATTCAGTGTCACAGGCCTGGCTGGGTTCATTCTGTCTTTTGAGATTCAGTGTCACAGGCCTGGCTGGGTTCACTCTGTCCTTTGAGATTCAGTGTCACAGGCCTGGCTGGGTTCACTGTGTCCTTTGGGGATTCAGTGTCACAGGCCTGGCTGGGATCACTCTGTCCTTTGAGATTCAGTGTCACAGGCCTGGCTGGGTTCACTCTGTCCTTTGAGATTTCGTGTCACAGGCCTGGCTGGGTTCACTCTGTCCTTTGAGATTTCATGTCACAGGCCTGGCTGGGTTCACTCTGTCCTTTGAGATTCAGTGTCACAGGCTTGGCTGGGTTCTCTCTGTCCTTTGAGATTCAGTGTCACAGGCCTGGCTGGGTTCACTGTGTCCTTTGAGATTCAGTGTCTCAGGCCTGGATGGGCTTACTTGTCCTTTGATGTTCAGTGTCACAGGCCTGGCTGGGTTCATTCTGTCCTTTGAGATTCAGTGTCACAGGACTGGATGGGCTTACTTGTCCTTTGAGATTCAGTGTCACAGGCCTGGCTGGGTTCACTCTGTCCTTTGAGATTCAGTGTCACAGGCCTGGCTGGGTTCACTCTGTCCTTTGAGATTCAGTGTCACATGGCTGGCTGGGTTCACTCTGTCCTTTGGGATTCAGTGTCACAGGCCTGGCTGGGCTCACTGTGTCCTTTGAGATTCAGTGTCACAGGCCTGGCTGGGTTCACTCTGTCCTTTGAGATTCAGTGTCACAGGCCTGGCTGCGTTCACTCTGTCCTTTGAGATTCAGTGTCACAGGCCTGGCTGGGTTCACTCTGTCCTTTGAGATTCAGTGTCACAGGCCTGGCTGGGTTCATTCTGTCCCTTGGGGATTCAGTGTCACAGGCCTGGCTGGGTGCACTCTGTCCTTTGGGGATTCAGTGTCACAGCCTGGTTGGGTTCACTCTGTCCTTTGAGATTCAGTGTCACAGGCCAGGCTGGGTTCACTCTGTCCTTTGGGATTCAGTGTCACAGGCCTGGCTGGGTTCACTGTGTCCTTTGGGATTCAGTGTCACAGGCCTGGCTGGGTTCACTCTGTCCTTTGAGAGTCAGTGTCACAGGCCTGGCTGGGTTCACTCTGTCCTTTGGGATTCAGTGTCACAGGCCTGGCTGGGTTCACTCTGTCCTTTGGGATTCAGTGTCATAGGCCTGGCTGGGTTCACTCTGTCCTTTGAGATTCAGTGTCACAGGCCTGTCTGGGTTCATTCTGTCCTTTGAGATTCATTGTCACAGGCCTGGCTGGGTTCACTCTGTTCTTTGGGATTCAGTGTCACAGGCCTGGCTGGGTTCACTTTGTCCTGTGGGATTCAGTGTCACAGGCCTGGCTGGGTTCATTCTGTCCTTTGAGATTCAGTGTCACAGGCCTGGCTGGGTTCACTCTGTCCTTTGGGATTCAGTGTCACAGGCCTGGCTGGGTTCACTCTGTCCTTTGGGTTTCAGTGTCACAGGCCTGGCTGGGCTCACTCTGTCCTTTGAGATTCAGTGTCACAGGCCTGGCTGGGTTCATTCTGTCCTTTGGGGATTCAGTGTCACAAGCCTGGCTGGGTTCACTGTGTCCTGTGGGATTCAGTGTCACAGGCCTGGCTGGGTTCACTCTGTCCTTTGGGGATTCAGTGTCACAGGCCTGGCTGGGTTCATTCTGTCCTTTGGGGATTCAGTGTCACAGGCCTGGCTGGATTCACTCTGTCCTTTGGGGATTCAGTGTGACAGCCTGGCTGGGTTCACTCTGTCCTTTGAGATTCAGTGTCACAGTCCTGGCTGGGTTCACTCTGTCCTTTGGGATTCAGTGTCACAGGCCTGGCTGGGTTCATTCTGTCCTTTGAGATTCATTGTCACAGGCCTGGCTGGGTTCACTCTGTCCTTTGGGATTCAGTGTCATAGGCCTGGCTGGGTTCACTGTGTCCTGTGGGATTCAGTGTCACAGGCCTGGCTGGGTTCACTGTGTCCTGTGGGATTCAGTGTCACAGGCCTGGCTGGGTTCATTCTGTCCTTTGAGATTCATTGTCACAGGCCTGGCTGGGTTCACTGTGTCCTTTGGGATTCAGTATCACAGGCCTGGCTGGATTCACTGTGTCCTGTGGGATTCAGTGTCACTGGTCTGGCTGGGTTCATTCTGTCCTTTGAGATTCATTGTCACAGGCCTGGCTGCGTTCACTCTGTCCTTTGGGATTCAGTGTCACAGGCCTGGCTGGGCTCACTGTGTCCTTTGGGATCCAGTGTCACAGGCCTGGCTGGGTTCACTCTGTCCTTTGAGATTCAGTGTCACAGGCCTGGCTGGGTTCACTCTGTCCTTTGAGATTCAGTGTCACAGGCCTGGCTGGGTTCACTCTGTCCTTTGAGATTCAGTGTCACAGGCCTGGCTGGGTTCACTCTGTCCTTTGGGATTCAGTGTCACAGGCCTGGCTGGGTTCACTCTGTCCTTTGAGATTCAGTGTCACAGGCCTGGCTGAGTTCACTCTGTCCTTTGAGATTCAGTGTCACAGGCTTGGCTGGGTTCACTCTGTCCTTTGAGATTCAGTGTCACAGGCCTGGCTGGGTACACTCTGTCCTTTGAGATTCAGTGTCACAGGCCTGGCTGAGTTCACTCTGTCCTTTGCGATTCAGTGTCACAAGCCTGGCTGGGTTCACTCTGTCCTTTGAGATTCAGTGTCACAGGCCTGGCTGGGTTCACTCTGTCCTTTGGGGATTCAGTGTCACAGGCCTGGCTGGGTTCACTCTGTCCTTTGAGATTCAGTGTCACAGGCCTGGCTGGGCTCACTCTGTCCTTTGAGATTCAGTGTCACAGGCCTGGCTGGGTTCACTCTGTCCTTTGGGATCCAGTGTCACAGGCCTGGCTGGGTTCACTCTGTCCTTTGAGATTCAGTGTCACAGGCTTGGCTGGGTTCACTCTGTCCTTTGGGATTCAGTGTCACAGGCCTGGCTGGGTTCATTCTGTCCTTTGAGATTCAGTGTCACAGGCCTGGCTGGGTTCACTCTGTCCTTTGGGATTCAGTGTCACAGGCCTGGCTGGGTTCACTCTGTCCTTTGGGATTCAGTGTCACAGGCCTGGCTGGGTTCACTCTGTCCTTTGGGATTCAGTGTCACAGGCCTGGCTGGGTTCACTCTGTCCTTTGGGGATTCAGTGTGACAGCCTGGCTGGGTTCACTCTGTCCTTTGAGATTCAGTGTCACAGTCCTGGCTGGGTTCACTCTGTCCTTTGGGATTCAGTGTCACAGGCCTGGCTGGGTTCATTCTGTCCTTTGAGATTCATTGTCACAGGCCTGGCTGGGTTCACTCTGTCCTTTGGGATTCAGTGTCATAGGCCTGGCTGGGTTCACTGTGTCCTGTGGGATTCAGTGTCACAGGCCTGGCTGGGTTCACTGTGTCCTGTGGGATTCAGTATCACAGGCCTGGCTGGATTCACTGTGTCCTGTGGGATTCAGTGTCACTGGTCTGGCTGGGTTCATTCTGTCCTTTGAGATTCATTGTCACAGGCCTGGCTGCGTTCACTCTGTCCTTTGGGATTCAGTGTCACAGGCCTGGCTGGGCTCACTGTGTCCTTTGGGATCCAGTGTCACAGGCCTGGCTGGGTTCACTCTGTCCTTTGAGATTCAGTGTCACAGGCCTGGCTGGGTTCACTCTGTCCTTTGAGATTCAGTGTCACAGGCCTGGCTGGGTTCACTCTGTCCTTTGAGATTCAGTGTCACAGGCCTGGCTGGGTTCACTCTGTCCTTTGGGATTCAGTGTCACAGGCTTGGCTGGGTTCACTCTGTCCTTTGAGATTCAGTGTCACAGGCCTGGCTGGGTACACTCTGTCCTTTGAGATTCAGTGTCACAGGCCTGGCTGAGTTCACTCTGTCCTTTGCGATTCAGTGTCACAAGCCTGGCTGGGTTCACTCTGTCCTTTGAGATTCAGTGTCACAGGCCTGGCTGGGTTCACTCTGTCCTTTGGGGATTCAGTGTCACAGGCCTGGCTGGGTTCACTCTGTCCTTTGAGATTCAGTGTCACAGGCCTGGCTGGGCTCACTCTGTCCTTTGAGATTCAGTGTCACAGGCCTGGCTGGGTTCACTCTGTCCTTTGGGATCCAGTGTCACAGGCCTGGCTGGGTTCACTCTGTCCTTTGAGATTCAGTGTCACAGGCTTGGCTGGGTTCACTCTGTCCTTTGGGATTCAGTGTCACAGGCCTGGCTGGGTTCATTCTGTCCTTTGAGATTCAGTGTCACAGGCCTGGCTGGGTTCACTCTGTCCTTTGGGATTCAGTGTCACAGGCCTGGCTGGGTTCACTCTGTCCTTTGGGATTCAGTGTCACAGGCCTGGCTGGGTTCACTCTGTCCTTTGGGATTCAGTGTCACAGGCCTGGCTGGGTTCACTCTGTCCTTTGGGATTCAGTGTCACAGGCCTGGCTGGGTTCACTCTGTCCTTTGAGATTCAGTGTCACAGGCCTGGCTGGGTTCACTGTGTCCTGTGGGATTCAGTGTCACAGGCCTGGCTGGGTTCACTCTGTCCTTTGGGATTCAGTGTCACAGGCCTGGCTGGGTTCACTGTGTCCTTTGAGATTCAGTGTCACAGGCCTGGCTGGGTTCATTCTGTCCTTTGAGATTCATTGTCACAGGCCTGGCTGGGTTCACTCTGTTCTTTGGGATTCAGTGTCATAGGCCTGGCTGGGTTCACTGTGTCCTGTGGGATTCAGTGTCACAGGCCTGGCTGGGTTCATTCTGTCCTTTGGGGATTCAGTGTCATAGGCCTGGCTGGATTCACTCTGTCCTTTGGGGATTCAGTGTGACAGCCTGGCTGGGTTCACTCTGTCCTTTGGGGATTCAGTGTCACAGGCCTGGCTGGGTTCACTCTGTCCTTTGAGATTCAGTGTCAGAGTCCTGGCTGGGTTCACTCTGTCCTTTGGGATTCAGTGTCACAGGCCTGGCTGGGTTCATTCTGTCCTTTGAGATTCATTGTCACAGGCCTGGCTGGGTTCACTCTGTCCTTTGGGATTCAGTGTCATAGGCCTGGCTGGGTTCACTGTGTCCTTTGGGATTCAGTGTCACAAGCCTGGCTGAGTTCACTCTGTCCTTTGAGATTCAGTGTCACAGGCCTGGCTGGGTTCATTCTGTCCTTTGGGATTCAGTGTCACAGGCCTGGCTGGGTTCACTCTGTCCTTTGAGATTCAGTGTCACAGGCCTGGCTGGGCTCACTCTGTCCTTTAAGATTCAGTGTCACAGGCCTGGCTGGGTTCACTCTGTCCTTTGGGATCCAGTGTTACAGGCCTGGCTGGGTTCACTGTGTCCTTTGAGATTCAGTGTCACAGGCTTGGCTGGGTTCACTCTGTCCTTTGGGATTTAGTGTCACAGGCCTGGCTGGGTTCACTCTGTCCTTTGAGATTCAGTGTCACAGGCCTGGCTGGGTTCACTGTGTCCTGTGGGATTCAGTGTCACAGGCCTGGCTGGGTTCACTCTGTCCTTTGAGATTCAGTGTCACAAGCCTGGCTGAGTTCACTCTGTCCTTTGAGATTCAGTGTCACAGGCCTGGCTGGGTTCACTCTGTCCTTTGAGAATTAGTGTCACAGGCCTGGCTGGGTTCACTCTGTCCTTTGAGATTCAGTGTCACAGGCCTGGCTGGGTTCGCTGTGTCCTTTGGCGATTCAGTGTCACAGGCCTGGCTGGGTTCACTGTGTCCTTTGAGATTCAGTGTCACAGGCCTGGCTGGGTTCACTCTGTCCTTTGGGGATTCAGTGTCACAGGCCTGGCTGGGTTCACTCTGTCCTTTGAGATTCAGTGTCACAGGCCTGCTGGGTTCACTCTGTCCTTTGAGATTCAGTGTCACAGGCCTGGCTGGGTTCACTGTGTCCTTTGGGATTCAGTGTCACAGGCCTGGCTGGGCTCACTCTGTCCTTTGAGAATTAGTGTCACAGGCCTGGCCGGGTTCACTCTGTCCTTTGAGATTCAGTGTCACAGGCCTGGCTGGGTTCAGTCTGTCCTTTGAGATTCAGTGTCACAGGCCTGGCTGGGTTCACTCTGTCCTTTGAGATTCAGTGTTACAGGCCTGGCTGGGCTCACTCTGTCCTTTGAGATTCAGTGTCACAGGCCTGGCTGGGTTCACTCTGTCCTTTGAGATTCAGTGTCACAGGCCTGGCTGGGTTCACTCTTTCCTTTGAGATTCAGTGTCACAGGCCTGGCTGGGTTCACTCTGTCCTTTGATATTCAGTGTCACAGGCCTGGCTGGGTTAAGTCTGTCCTTTGAGATTCAGTGTCACAGGCCTGGCTGGGTTCATTCTGTCCTTTGGGATTCAGTGTCACAGGCCCTGGCTGGGTTCACTGTGTCCTTTGAGATTCAGTGTCACAGGCTTGGCTGGGTTCACTCTGTCCTTTGAGATTCAGTGTCACAGGCCTGGCTGGGTTCACTGTGTCCTGTGGGATTCAGTGTCACAGGCCTGGCTGGGTTCACTCTGTCCTTTGAGATTCAGTGTCACAAGCCTGGCTGAGTTCACTCTGTCCTTTGAGATTCAGTGTCACAGGCCTGGCTGGGTTCACTCTGTCCTTTGAGAATTAGTGTCACAGGCCTGGCTGGGTTCACTCTGTCCTTTGAGATTCAGTGTCACAGGCCCTGGCTGGGTTCACTGTGTCCTTTGGCGATTCAGTGTCACAGGCCTGGCTGGGTTCACTGTGTCCTTTGAGATTCAGTGTCACAGGCCTGGCTGGGTTTCACTCTGTCCTTTGGGGATTCAGTGTCACAGGCCTGGCTGGGTTCACTCTGTCCTTTGAGATTCAGTGTCACAGGCCTGCTGGGTTCACTCTGTCCTTTGAGATTCAGTGTCACAGGCCTGGCTGGGTTCACTCTGTCCTTTGAGATTCAGTGTCACAGGCCTGGCTGGGTTCAGTCTGTCCTTTGAGATTCAGTGTCACAGGCCTGGCTGGGTTCACTCTGTCCTTTGAGATTCAGTGTCACAGGCCTGGCTGGGCTCACTCTGTCCTTTGAGATTCAGTGTCACAGGCCTGGCTGGGTTCACTCTGTCCTTTGAGATTCAGTGTCACAGGCCTGGCTGGGTTCACTCTTTCCTTTGAGATTCAGTGTCACAGGCCTGGCTGGGTTCACTCTGTCCTTTGATATTCAGTGTCACAGGCCTGGCTGGGTTAAGTCTGTCCTTTGGGATTCAGTGTCACAGGCCTGGCTGGTTTCATTCTGTCCTTTGGGATTCAGAGTCACAGGCCTGGCTGGGCTCACTCTGTCCTTTGAGATTCAGTGTCACAGGCCTGGCTGGGTTCACTGTGTCCTTTGGGATTCAGTGTCACAGGCTTGGCTCGGTTCACTCTGTCCTTTGGGATTCAGTGTCACAGGCCTGGCTGGGTTCACTGTGTCCTTTGAGATTCAGTGTCACAGGCCTGGTTGGGTTCACTGTGTCCTTTGGGATTCAGTGTCACAGGCTTGGCTCGGTTCACTGTGTCCTTTGAGATTCAGTGTCACAGGCTTGGCTCGGTTCACTCTGTCCTTTGGGATTCAGTGTCACAGGCCTGGCTGGGTTCACTCTGTCCTTTGGGGATTCAGTGTCACAGGCCTGGCTGGGTTCACTGCCAGGTTCATAGGAGTGCCCTCTATCTCTATTTGAAGTCCCAATTATCTCAATTTGGTGAGCCCCCTGTCTTGATTGTGAATGCCCCTCTAACGATTAGGAGTAGCCCGTCTCGATTTTGGAGTGTCCCTATCTGCAATAAGAGAGCCTTCTATCTCAATTAGGAATGGCCCCCTGTTTATATTTGTACCAGTGACTATTTCAGTTAGGAGTGCTCTCTGTCATTTCTGAGTCAATTAGGAATGCTGCCTAGCTCGATTAGGTCTGTCCCACCCTTGATTAAGAGTGACCCGTATCTCGAATAATAGAGCCTTCTATATCAATGAGGGGTGCCCGCACTTAGATTTGGAGCAGCAACTAATTCAATTAGACCCCCCCCGTCACCGTTAGCAGTGACCCCCCCCGTCACCGTTAGCAGTGACCCCCCGTCACCGTTAGCAGTGACCCCCCCCCGTCACCGTTAGCAGTGACCCCCCCCGTCACCGTTAGCAGTGACCCCCCGTCACCGTTAGCAGTGACCCCCCGTCACCGTTAGCAGTGACCCCCCCCGTCACCGTTAGCAGTGACCCCCCGTCGCCGTTGGCAGTGACCCCCCCCATCACCGTTAGCAGTGACCCCCCGTCACCGTTAGCAGTGACCCCCCATCACCGTTAGCAGTGACCCCCCGTTGCCGTTAGCAGTGACCCCCCCATCACCGTTAGCAGTGCCTCCCCCCCATCACCGTTAGCAGTGACCCCCCCCGTCACCGTTAGCAGTGACCCCCCCATCACCGTTGGCAGTGACCCCCCCGTCACCGTTAGCAGTGACCCCCCCCGTCACCGTTAGCAGTGACCCCCCCCCCGTCACCGTTAGCAGTGACCCCCCCATCACCGTTGGCAGTGACCCCCCCCGTCACCGTTAGCAGTGACCCCCCCCGTCACCGTTAGCACTGACCCCCCCCACCACTGTTAGCAGTGACCCCCCTGTCGCCGTTAGCAGTGACCCCCCCGTCACTGTTAGCAGTGACCCCCCCGTCACCGTTAGCAGTGACCCCCCCGTCACCGTTAGCACTGACCCCCCCCATCACTGTTAGCACTGACCCCCCTGTCACCGTTAGCAGTGACCCCCCCCATTGCCATTAGCAGTGCCCCCCACTTCGCCGTTGGCAGTGGCCCCCCCCGTCACCGTTAGCAGTGGCCCCCCCGTCGCCGTTAGCAGTGACCCCCCCCGTCACCGTTAGCAGTGACCCCCCCCGTCGCCATTAGCAGTGCCCCCCCATCACCGTTAGCAGTGACCCCCCCCGTCGCCATTAGCAGTGACCCCCCTTCACCGTTAGCAGTGACCCCCCCGTCATCGTTGGCAGTGACCCCCCCGTCACCGTTAGCAGTGACCCCCCCCGTCGCCATTAGCAGTGCTCCCCCCGTCACCGTTAGCAGTGACCCCCCGTCGCCATTAGCAGTGCTCCCCCCGTCACCGTTAGCAGTGACCCCCCGTCGCCGTTAGCAGTGCCTCCCCCCCATCACCGTTAGCAGTGACCCCCCCCGTCACCGTTAGCAGTGACCCCCCCCGTCACCGTTAGCAGTGACCCCCCCCATCACCGTTAGCAGTGACCCCCCCCGTCACCGTTAGCAGTGACCCCCCCCATCACCGTTAGCAGTGACCCCCCCCGTCACCGTTAGCAGTGACCCCCCGTCACCGTTAGCAGTGACCCCCCCCATCACCGTTAGCAGTGACCCCCCCCGTCGCCGTTAGCAGTGACCCCCCGTCACCGTTAGCAGTGACCCCCCCATCACCGTTAGCAGTGACCCCCCCCGTCACCGTTAGCAGTGACCCCCCCCGTCACCGTTAGCAGTGACCCCCCCCATTGCCATTAGCAGTGCCCCCCCGTCACCGTTAGCAGTGACCCCCCCGTCACCGTTAGCAGTGACCCCCCCGTCACCGTTAGCAGTGACCCCCCCCGTCACCGTTAGCAGTGACCCCCCCGTCACCGTTAGCAGTGACCCCCCCCCGTCACCGTTAGCAGTGACCCCCCCCATCACCGTTAGCAGTGACCCCCCCCGTCGCCGTTAGCAGTGACCCCCCGTCACCGTTAGCAGTGACCCCCCGTCACCGTTAGCAGTGACCCCCCCCGTCACCGTTAGCAGTGACCCCCCCGTCACCGTTAGCAGTGACCCCCCCCCACTTCGCCGTTAGCAGTGACCCCCCGTCGCCGTTAGCAGTGACCCCCCTTCACTGTTAGCAGTGACCCCCCCGTCGCCGTTAGCAGTGACCCCCCCATCACCGTTAGCAGTGACCCCCCGTCACCGTTAGCAGTGACCCCCCCCATCACCGTTAGCACTGACCCCCCCGTCGCCGTTAGCAGTGACCCCCCGTCGCCGTTAGCAGTGACCCCCCCATCACCGTTAGCAGTGACCCCCCCGTCGCCGTTAGCAGTGACCCCCCGTCGCCGTTAGCAGTGACCCCCCCATCACCGTTAGCAGTGACCCCCCCGTCACCGTTAGCAGTGACCCCCCCGTCACCGTTAGCAGTGACCCCCCGTCGCCGTTAGCAGTGACCCCCCCCGTCACCGTTAGCAGTGACCCCCCCGTCACCGTTAGCAGTGACCCCCCCGTCACCGTTAGCAGTGACCCCCCCGTCACCGTTAGCAGTGCCCCCCACTTCGCCGTTAGCAGTGACCCCCCGTCGCCGTTAGCAGTGACCCCCCTTCACTGTTAGCAGTGACCCCCCCGTCGCCGTTAGCAGTGACCCCCCCCATCACCGTTAGCAGTGACCCCCCGTCACCGTTAGCAGTGACCCCCCCCATCACCGTTAGCAATGCCCACCCGTCGCCGTTAGCAGTGACCCCCCGTCGCCGTTAGCAGTGACCCCCCCATCACCGTTAGCAGTGACCCCCCCGTCGCCGTTAGCAGTGACCCCCCGTCGCCGTTAGCAGTGACCCCCCCATCACCGTTAGCAGTGACCCCCCCGTCGCCGTTAGCAGTGACCCCCCGTCGCCGTTAGCAGTGACCCCCCCATCACCGTTAGCAGTGACCCCCCCGTCACCGTTAGCAGTGACCCCCCCGTCACCGTTAGCAGTGACCCCCCGTCGCCGTTAGCAGTGACCCCCCCCGTCACCGTTAGCAGTGACCCCCCCGTCACCGTTAGCAGTGCCTCCCCCCCATCTCGATTATGGGCTGTCCTGTCTGATATCAAACACAGAGGAAGATCCAGAGTATTCATTTCTGGGTCATTGATAAAAGCTGAGGAAAAGTCTGCTCAGGTGGAAGAAAGCGGATTAGGCATCGTCTTTATGTTGAGAAATTAAAAGCTCTGCCATGATGATGTTGTATGACGGAGCGAGCTCGAAGGGCTGAATTGCCATCTCCCACTCATAATTCCTATGTTTTATCTTCCATCCTTGGACCATACACTGGGATAGCGTCCATGGCAGCAGTTTGATTGTAGAGTTGGGTGTTGGTGCTGTCAGTCAGAGAAACACGGCAATGTGGATGCTCTGTCCGAGCTGCCTTTGCCTGGAGATAAAGATGTTCCTGCTGGAATGTGAAGATAGTGTATTTCACACAAGAAGATAAAGTTCTGGTAACCGCTAACCAGGTACGGAAAGTCACCCGGAATGATCCGGTTATGAGGCAGGGAGTGGAACTTGTCCAGAGAGGGAGGATGAGTAGAAAGCACCCGGAGTTACGGCGATAAGTGTGTGGAAGCTGGGAGTTGTCGGTGTTGCTGGATGTTTATTCTGGGCGATGGGAGCCTCATTCCCCCATCATTAAGAGGGAAGGTGCTGGAACGGGAGCACCAAGAGCACCCGTGGGTGCTGCCAATGGAAGAAATAACAAGAATCTGTTTGTGGCGCTGCCCAAATGGAGGAGAAAGTGGGACGGTGCGAATGCTGCTCTTGGGGACGGGAGGTGCTGCCTCTCGCTGGCTGGGATTGTCCCCAATGGCAGCGAATCCACGGCGAGTCGCTGCTCCATCACAATCTTGATGTGGAGATGCCGGTGTTGGACTGGGGTGGACACAGTAAGATGTCTCACAACACCAGGTTACAGCCCAACAGGTTCATTTGGCAGCACCAGCTTTCGGAGTGTGGCTCCTTCTTCAGGTGAGCGGGAGATGTGTTCACAAACAGGGTGTATAGAGGCACAGACTCCATTTCCAGGATAATGGTTGGAATGTGGGTCTTTCCAAGTGTTAAAGGTGCAGACAGTGTGAGTGGAGAGAGGGTTTGAGCAGCAGCTTACAGAGGCTGTGCTGTTATCTCCAGCCAGGACACTGACTCATCACAATCTGCCCGAGTCCACCCAGACCAGCTGTCAATCATTCCGCTGGAGCGGGCTCCTATTGGCTGTCTCCATCTGAGGGACAGCGCCGTGGACCAATGAAGAATGCGAACGCCGTGCGGTCCCGCCCAGTGACGTGTCGGGAAGCGGCCGTTAAACGGTTTCTGCGCGCGGCGGGGGGGCGGAGCGGACTGGTGTCACGTGACCGGAGAAGCGGGAATGTTCTTCTTCGGCGGGAACTCACCGGCGTCGAGCGGAGCGCGCGGATTTGTGAATAACGGTAAGGAATTAACGGCCCAGAAAAAGGTTCAACTTTCAGCTTCAGGATTAAAATGGTGATTTACTGTAAATACAGCGTGTCTCTGTATAATATTAACAGAGCCCGGGGGGGGGGGGGGATGGTCAGTTACACTGTGAGGCGGCACGGTGGGGGCTCAGTGGTTGGTGCTGCGCTCTCACAGCGTCAGGGAGGCCCCGGCTTCAATTGGCGGCCTTGGGCTCAGTGTCTGTGTGGAGTCTGTACATTGTCCCCGTGTCTGCGGGGGGAGCCTTTCCTCACACTCTCCAAACATCAGCAGCATAGGGACACTGGGCAGGATCAGTTACTGCTCAGGGTCAACACTGGGATAGGATCTGTCTGGATGGACTGAATGGCCTCCTCCTGCCCTGCAGGAACTGGATATTTCACAGAAAGATCTGTTATTACAATCTAGTCCTTGTTTGTGTAAACTCTGTGCTGCACCATCTCAGTCACTACAATCAAGCCCTTGTGTGAATAAACACAGCACCAGATTTTTCCCCATTATTTCAGTCTGGGCCCTGCTCCGGTTTCTTCCCGCACTCCAAAGATGTGTGGGTTCTGTCCAATGTTAAATGGACAGTTTAATGGAATTGGATAAACATTTGGGTTTATAAAAGTATTGCCAGGGGAGACGGCCCTCTGCAATCTTGCCGTTGCCAGGGGAGGCGGCTCTCCGCCATCTTGCCGTTGCCAGGGGAGACGGCCGTCCGCCATCTTGCCGTTGCCAGGGGTTTCAATGCGGCGGCGGTCCGCGCGCGGCCCTCTGGGAGAAGCCCCCTCCCGCACATGCGCACCGACAGGTAGATGTTAATCTTTTTTAAATGTTGATGATTTTTATTCCTAATCCGCTCCCGGCAGAATTTCTGTTCCTGCTCGATTCGGGAAGGTCGCTTCCTGTTTTTTATTTTTTTAATCCTGATCCGCGCGGTGCAGTCTGGGAGAACACAGCGCGCAGGCGGGGTCCCGCCCCGGCCTCTGGATATAAATATGGATTTGATTTAATTTTGATTCGGTTCCTGGCGGGGTTTCCGGCTCGAAATTTCTCTCACTTTCCCCATTGCTCAACACTCACTTCTTCCTTTTTATTTAAAAACAAATGGCAGGGGAGGGGGGGGGGGGCTCATCGTGACATCACGGCAACATGGCGGAAGCCTCGCCCCTCCACAGGCCCCGGATGTTCCGCCAACGAGCAGCGGCTGGGCCGGAGGCGGCAGGAGGTGACACTGGGAGGAGCAGCAGCTGCAGCACCAACCGGGAGGGTTACAGCGACTCCTCATGGATGGGAGGGGAAACAGCAGCAGCACCGTCTCTGCTCAAAGGCTTCCCCAGTTCAGCTGCTCAGAGGCACTGGGAACCTCTTCAAATGGAAACTGCAGCTTCTCAAATTCAACATCCATCCACCTCACCCTCCCTCTAAACACGTCACCTTCCTCCTCTCTATCCATCTCACCCTCCTTCCCTCTCTCCATCCATCCATCTCCTACAACAGGAACCATTCATTCAGCACAACATCTTCCCGCTCATTCCCCCAGTCTGTATTCCAGCCTTTATCAAATCCACTCTGCTCCCAGATACTTTACACCATAAGGTTCTTGCTCTGTGTTGGAGGTCGCGTTGCAACCGATTCAGGAACAGCTCCATTGAGGCTTTTGAATGAACCTATATTGCAAAACTACACCATAGTGCATTGCTACATTCGAGCTGTGACTGTAACACTACATTTTGCACTCTCTCCTTTCCTTCTCTGTGAACGTTATGCTCTGACTGTCTAGCGCACAAGGAACAATACTTATACACTGTATGTTAATACATGTGACAAGAATAAATCAAATCAAAAGATAAATCAATTAAAACCCCAGCAGATGAGAAAGTGACTGGAAGCTGCATCTGAATCTCCTGTTGTTAGGTTAACCATGACAGACCAATCTGGGACATTGACATGTAATAAATGACTTTATCAGCTGAGTTTAATTTGTTAACCTCAAGGTCTTCGCCACATTTAGAAATTAAAATATTTTGTGTAACCAAAACCAGAGATGTACTGCTGAAACTTTATAAGGCTCTGGTCAGACTACCTTTGGATTATTGTGAGCAAATTTGGGCCTGTATTAAAGAAAGAATGTCCTGATCCTGGAGAAAATCCAGAAGAGGTTCACAAGAATAATCCCGGGAATGAAAAGCTGGACATTGGAGGAGTGTTTGAGGACTCTAGGTCTGTACTCGGAGTTTAGAAAGATGAAGGGGTCCTCATTGAAACCTACAGAATACTGAAAGACCTGGATAGAATGGAATTGAGGAAGATGCTTCCATTTGTAGGAGAGACTATGATCCGAGGGCACAGCCTCAGAATAAAAGGATGACTGTTTTGCACCGAGATGAGGAGGACTTTCTTCAGCCAGAGGGTGGTGAATCTGTGGAATTCATTGCCATAGAAGGATGTGCATGGCCAGTTCATTGAATGTATTTAAGACAGAGATAGTTATGTTCCTGATTCGTTCGGGGATCAAACGTTATGGGGAAAAGATGGGAGAATGGGGCTGGAAAACGTATCAGCCATGATTAAATGGTGGAGTAGACTCAATGAACAGAATTTTTTTTATTTCAAAATATACTTTATTCATAAAAATCACAAACTATTGCAAACCTACATGTCTAAAAATTGCAAACAGTGCAGAATAAAAGCATTTTTACAGCAGTACACAAATTAGTCATTAAATTTCAAAACTATATACTTGTCTAAAAATTTATTGTGTTCAGAATGAGCAGAATTCCTTAAATTCTGCTCCTGTATCTGATAACTTTTTAGTTTCACTCTCACTGTTATCTACAGTATTTACACTAGTCCCCTGCTCTTTATTAGCTTGTATACGTATTAGTTTCAGCATTCCAATGGTTCCCAATGAGGGAACAGAGTTCATGTACAGTGTCTGGTGATAAAAGGGTTAATTCACCAGCCGAGGTTCCTGCTGCAAACTCCAATCCCTGTCAATATTGTTCAATATTCACACTGCAGTAACCGGTTCCCAGATGCAGACATGGGACTGACTGAACTTGTCTGAGGCTCACACAGAGCAGCGCCTGCAGTAGGTGTGAGTCACCAGCAGATGGTGGCATTGTGTGACTTTAATCCCCAGACAGAGAGAGAGGTTTTGAGGAGAGGCTGGTGGAGCCTTTAATTTATTCACAGAGACAGAGAGGAAACTCTGACAAGATTGACCAATCTGTCCTCTGCTGGGTACTGTCAGAATCACACACACTGTTCCCTCTCTCTGGAGAATGATCTCTGCTGCTCCATTTTGAAAGGAGGGTGAAGACTCTGTTGCTGAGGACACTGACAACACATTGCTGCTTAAACAATGGTTTGCAGCAATCTTTCCTTCAATGTGGAGACTAAAACTACAACAGTTTTCCAGCTGGGAAACCAGGTAAGCAGGGAAATCACTGCCAGGCCGGAGGGGCTGATGGAATAGGGAGGGAGAGGGGCAGGAATGAAGGGTTTGGAAGGAGCTGTCGAAGATCTTCACAATTCAGGATTTCACTGTAACCGGTGGAGCAGCAATGTTCAGAGATTGAAATGTTCACACTTTCACTCTCAGTCCCGATCTGAATCCCCGCAGCGACTCCAGCTGTCTCTCTCCATTTGGACTGAATTGATTCCTCTCCAGCCTGAAACAGATTAAAGATGAAACAGGAAATAAACAGATTGAACAACAGGGTAAATAACAGGAGACTGGAGTTAATGGGACAAATCTTCTGGTTTCTGGATCACCAGAGACCCAGACACACAACTGAAGATGAGCATCGGGACCCTGTGGATGTCCTGACACACTGATCTACCTGGGAATTGTCCCAGAGGTAGTAACTACTATTGGGGAATTCCCCTGCTGCAGTTAGAGTCAGAGACTTGGGACAGATCCACAAAATTTACCTGGATAGTTACTCAGGTAATGTTAGACAGCTCACAACCTGGGCTAATACCTGAATAGCACAACCGAGTCCCCCAATCACTTCCCACTGATCCCCCATACTACACCTCCCACAATCTGACTAGACCCACTCATCCCTACCTCCCCTCCAGCCTGGCAACCTCCCATGAGCCCTTAAACTAATCGGACTAACCCTCCCAACTTGGCCTCATCCTGAGCCAACCTCTCCTCACCTGACATAGAAACATAGAAGATTGGAGCAGGAGGAGGCCATTTGGCCCTTCGAACCTGCTCCACCATCCATCACCATCATGTCTGATCGTCCAACTCAATAGCCTCATCCTGCTTTCTTCCCATGACCTTTGATCCCGTTCGCCCCAAGTGCTCTATCCAGCTGCCTCTTGGATACATTCTTGACTAAACCTCTGACTTAAACTCATTCCCCCAGAACCAACCCCACCCCACTACCCTCTTCAAAGCTATTGACCAACCCCAACCCCCCACCACACAACCACATCTGTTTAGACCCCAACAACATGACCAACTCCCAGTCACCATCCAAACCCCCGATTAACCCTCCAACCCAACACAATACAACTCATCCACTCCCCCGATACCCAGAACTAATCCTCCAACCTCTCCCCAGCTCGCTGACTAACCATTCATCCAGCGACACACCAACCCATTCACTCCCCCCATCAACTAACACGGAGCTCCCCGGGATCACTGTGCTGTAAATAGGGTGTGTGCTCTCTCTTCCCCGACTCTGCTCTGATGGAGCTCCCCGGGGTCACTGTGCTGAAAATAGGGTGTGTGCTCTCTCTTCCCCGACTCTGCTCTGACGGAGCTCCCCGGGGTCACTGTGCTGTAAATAGGGTGTGTGCTCTCTCTTCCCCGACTCTGCTCTGACGGAGTTCCCCGGGGTCACTGTGCTGTAAATAGGGTGTGTGCTCTCTCTTCCCCAACTCTGCTCTGATGGAGCTCCCCGGGGTCACTGTGCTGTAAATAGGGTGTGTGCTCTCTCTTCCCTGACTCTGCTCTGATGGAGCTCCCCGGGGTCACTGTGCTGTTAATAGGGTGTGTGCTCTCTCTTCCCCGACTCTGCTCTGACGGAGCTCCCCGGGGTCACTGTGCTGTAAATAGGGTGTGTGCTCTCTCTTCCCCAACTCTGCTCTGATGGAGCTCCCCGGGGTCACTGTGCTGTAAATAGGGTGTGTGCTCTCTCTTCCCCGACTCTGACCCCGGGGAGCTCCGTCAGAGCAGAGTCGGGGAAGAGAGAGCACACACCCTATTTACAGCACAGTGACCCCGGGGAGCTCCATCAGAGCAGAGACAGGGAAGAGAGAGCACACACCCTATTTACAGCACAGTGACCCCGGGGAGCTCCGTCAGAGCAGAGTCGGGGAAGAGAGAGCACACACCCTATTTACAGCACAGTGACCCCGGGGAGCTCCATCAGAGCAGAGACAGGGAAGAGAGAGCACACACCCTATTTACAGCACAGTGACCCCGGGGAGCTCCATCAGAGCAGAGTCGGGGAAGAGAGAGCACACACCCTATTTACAGCACAGTGATCCAGGGGGAGCTCCGTCAGAGCAGAGTCGGGGAAGAGAGAGCACACACCCTATTTACAGCACAGTGACCCCGGGGAACTCCATCAGAGCAGAGTCGGGGAAGAGAGAGCACACACCCTATTTACAGCACAGTGTCCCCGGGGAGCTCCATCAGAGCAGAGTCGGGGAAGAGAGAGCACACACCCTATTTACAGCACAGTGACCCCGGGGAGCTCCGTCAGAGCACTGTGCTGTAAATAGGGTGTGTGCTCTCTCTTCCCCGACTCTGCTCTGATGGAGCTCCCCGGGGTCACTGTGCTGAAGATTCTGAGAGAAATATGCAGCAGTTTCAGGTTGGGGGAATTTTCATACATTCCGGTAATCTGTTTACCATTGCTGCTGCTTGGAAGATTCAGGCCCATTTATATTTTAAATCCATTTATATTTTAATTGTTAAACTAAAAATTAACACAAACACTCACAAGATCCATTCCAGACTCCTGCAGGTCAGTATGAGGCGGCGGAGAGCAGGGACAGATTGATCTGTGAAGGAGTTTGATTCCAGGTTCAGAAACCTCAGTGACTGTTTTGTACAGAGACCGGAGACGAGATCCTCAGCACAAGAATCTGTGAGAGTGTTCCTATACAGACTGGAGAGCAGAGAGAGAAATAACAGGAATCAGGCTCAATCCCCAGTGTTTTATATAATACTGTTAATAACAATAATAATGTATTGTAGGAGACATTCCAAAAACACAACTTGCATTTCTGTAGAATGAGGAAATACTCAATGCTGAAAATGAAATATAAATAAACTGGAAATGTTCAGCAGGTTAGGGAAATATTTGTGAAGAGAGAAACAGGGGTAAAGTTTGAGCTTCCATTGGAACTGGGAACTGGCAGTGAATTGACAGGTTTGAAGGGACAGCGGTGGGTGGCTGGGGATGAAACAAAGAAAGGACAAACTGGAATTACAGGAGTGATTAAATGGTAAAAGTGATGATGGGACAGGACCATAATCACAGGATCCCCATGTCCTTACTCGGAGTGGCTCGGGAGGGACATGGGATGGTCAGTGGTTTGGGAATGCAGTTTGTGGTGAGGGTGAAGATAATGGCTGTGATTTTCCCAGAAGCTGTGAATTCCCAACATGGGGATTGGAAATGGGTGGTGTGTCTGTGTGGGCAGGATAGGCAGAGTTATGAAGGTGATATTGTCAGAGGCGGACAATTAACGGCTGGCAGGCAGGGGGAGCTGCCCACTGAGGCAGCCTGGGCAGGGGGAAGTCCTGGTTCAGGCAATGCTGGCACCATCTCCAAAGGCAGCCAGCAGGACTTTCAAACACAGCAGCTCTGGAGGGAGCAGTGAGGGAGCTCTGCTTACTGAATGAGGGGCTGAAATGTCAGAAAGCAGAGCAAGGGTTACCCCCCAATCACTAATTCCTCCCTGGAGGGGCTCCTCCCGGCTGCTCAGGCTCGGAGGGAGGTCCTGTTCCCTCAGGATGGGAGGAGGTTATCCCATCATTACAAGCCAGTCTGGATGGAGATTGCTGGGAGGTGAGCAGGTTTCAGACACGTGTTACAGTGTGGAAAAGGATCAATGTCCTGATGTGTTCTGACACGGTGAGTGCAGCACAGCCTGATATGTGAATAAGGATGAGAGGGAAATTGTAGAAAGAACATCTCCACCCAGACACTGGCAATGCAAAGGCAGCAGCATTGACTGTCAGAGACATGTCCGTTAGGCTGGCACAAGCATAGGCTAGAGCAGGGTTCACCAACATATTCACTGGGCAAACACATGGCAATGTTTTTCTCACTCAAGGGGCCGATGAGTAAATTTCAGAATGATCAAGTTTGGCACAGCAGAAATTTCAATTAAAAACTAAACTGAGATATGAAAAGAAACAACTTGCTGAGCACAATAATGAGGAATAAATAAAGATGATGATTAGAGTTTAATCCTCATCAATCACAAATTGTTTCTCTCCCACATTTGCTGCAGTTTGGCTCAAAAACCCATCAGCAGCAAACATGGGAAAGAAACGGCCTGTGATTGGAGGAGCAGCTCCATACAGATTCTTCCATTCAAACTGAACTGTGTGACTGAGATTCTGGAAATTCGCTCCGGGGGCCGCATTGAGGGGCTTCGAGGGTCACATTCACCCCTGGGTCCACACGTTGGACACCCCTGGGCTAGAGCATGTGTTTGATGAGTGAGGAACAATGTGTGTGTTTGGAAAGAGAGCAAACACCATCAGGGAATGAGTGAAGAAGAGTGGAGACATCCAGGTCTTACCATCCTTACACCAATGGAAGATGAAGTGCTGGATCAGGAAGGCCTGGGGGCAGAGTGGGTAATTACTGCTGGTGAGATGGGTTGAGTGGGTGGCATAATGAATGGGCACAGGAGAGTGTCTGGTGAGGACAAAACATAGAGCTTGTGTATCCATCACTGGGCACAGAGAGCAGTCTGAAGGACGTATTGGCATAAGAACAAAATAACTAGGAGCAGCAGAAGGCCATTCAGCCCCTCGAGCAGACTCCATCATGGCTGATCGAATTGTAGTCACAATTATTTTCCCTCTCGCTCCTCTGTAACCCTTGATTCACTTCTCAATCCAAAATCATTCTTAACTCAGCCTTGAATATATTCAATGACTCTGCCACCACTCGTCTCCAGGAAAGAGAATTCCACTGACCAGCGACCATCTAAAAAATAAATTTCTCCTCCTCTCAGTCTTAAGGGACTGATAATTAAATTTGAAAATCTGTCCCCTTGTTCTGGTCTCTCTGACAAGAGGAAACAACCTCTCAGTAACTACTCTGTCTCATCCCCTCAATACGATCACCTTTTAATCTTCTGAACTTTCACAGATTTTGCTCCAATCGGCTCAAATTTTCCTCAAAATAAACCTCTCTATCCCAGGAATCAGCCGTGTGAACTTTCTCTGAACTGGTTCTAATACAATTCTATCCTTTAGGTAAATAGCTCAACATTATACACATTTCTCCAGTTGTGTTCCGATGAAGGTCGTGTAAAACTGCAGCAAAACCTTCCTACTCTTACCTTCCATTCCTATTGCAATAAGAACGTTAAGAAACAGGAGCAGGAATCATCCATTCTGTCCTTCAAATCCACTCCATCATTCAATGTGACCATTGGCTGATCCTCTGCTTCAACACCATTTCCAACATTATCCCTGCATTCCTTGATTCACCAGCATTCTAATGGGAAACAAATACCCCTCATCTCAGCCTAAATAACTGCCCCTTATTCTCAGACTGTGTCCCAGGTTTCAGACCCTCCAGCAAGGGGAAACATCCTTTCTGCATCTGCCCGATTGAACCCTGTAAAATAGTGTAGGTTTGAAAAAGTTCAGCTGTCATTCTTCTAAAGGCCTGAGAATAAAGTGTTTTTGTTCCTCAGAAGACAACCCATCTGTCCCTGGACCTATTTTAATAAACCTTCTTTACATTCCAAGTACATCTTTCCTTCGGTCAGGAGACCAAAACTGTCCCCAATACTCCAGGTTGGTCTCAGCAAGGCTGCATATAATTACAGGAAGACATCTTTTTCCTCAACTCAAATCCTCTGAGAATAATATCTACCATACCATTTGTTATCTTAACTGCTCTCATCTTCACTTTCAGTGCCTCATGAACAAGGACATCAAAATATCTTTATCATGGTGAACCCATCTACCATGTATATCTTTGGAGTTGTCTTAATGTCAGTTTTAGTTTCTAACAAAATTGGATAACCTCATATTTTTCCACCTTGTCATCCAGCTGGTAAACATTTGTCCACTCCGAGCCTCTCCACATCCCCTTGAAACATCACTGCATCCTCCTCACAATTCAGATTTCCACATGGTTTTCCATTCATCACAAATTTGGAAATATTATATTTGATCCCCACATCCATATCATTGATATAGATTCTGAATAGCTGAGACCCAAACACTGATCCCTGCCGTACTTCACTAGTTAGAGGCTGTCAATCCAAAAATAACCCATTTATTCCAACTCCTTGTTTCTGTCCACTACCCAGTTCTCAATCCATGCTGGTATATTTCACCCAATCCCATATGCTCCAATTTTCTTTCATAACCTCTTGTGTGTGAATCATCCAACTGTAAAATCCCGAGTGTAGGAGATTGTCATTCGGCCCATCAAGACAATCTGATGGAGTATCTTGACAAGGTCCGCTCCCCACAACATCACAATTTACTGGGGCTAATCCACCTAACCTACACATCTTGGGACACTATGGCCAATTCTACCATGGCCAATCCATCTACCATGCATATCTTTGGAGTGTGGGAGGAAACTGGAGCACCCAGAGGAAACACACACAGACACTGGGAGAATGGAGAAACTCCACACAGTCACCCAAGGCTGGAATTGAACCCGGGCCCCTGGCTGTGATACAACAATGTTAACCACTGTGTCACCGTGCCAGTCTTTCATAAATCCATGTTGTTCTGTCTAATCCTGACATTAATTTTGAAGTGTTCTGTTCTCACTTCCTTTATTATAGATTATTATTGGTGTTTCCATAATAAAATGTCAGACTAATTGACCTGCAGTTGTCTGGTTTCCAGTAACCCCATCTATTTATGCTGCTAATCCCCCTAACCTCCACAGCTTGGACAGTAATGGGTAATTTAGCATGGCCAGTCTACCTAACCTGCACATTTTTTGGACTGTGGGAGGAAACTGGAGCAGCCGAAGGAAACCCACACAGACACGGGGAGAAAGTTAAAACTCCACAGACAGTTGCCCAAAGATGGAATAAGTCCGGGTCCCTGACGCTGTGAGGCAGCAGGGCCAACCCCGGTGCCTCATCTTCATTTAATCTAATACATTCCTTGAATTAGTAACAGCTGGAACACTTCTGTTGCACTTGTGGACAGAAACGCCACACATTTCCACATCACCATGTCTAAAACAGCTTGTTTTGTGATTGGCTCTGGAATGTGCTTCACCAAGAAATTACTTGAATACATTCTGTGAACTAATCTTCTATTCAACTTTTGACAATCTGAGTGATTTATACAGTAAATGGAAGAACCCATAGGAACACTGACCTACAGAGGGATCTGTGTGTACAAGTCTACAGATCCCTAAAATGGCAACACAGGTGGATGAGGTAGTCAAGAAGGCAGACAGCATTGACTGGGCCATCGAGTATAAAACTTAGCAAGTTATGTTACAGCTGTATGAAACTTCAGTTGGCTACATTTAAATATAGCTTACAGTTCTGATTGCCACAATACCAGAAGGATGCGGATGCTTTGGAGAGGGTGTAAAGAATGTTCACCTGAATATAGCCTGGTCAAGGGCGGTTAAGGTATGAGGAGAGATTGTATAAACGCGGATTGCTTTCTTTACAAAAAGGGAGGCTGAGGGGTGACCTGATGGAGGTGAACACAATTATGAGAGGCATCGACATGGTGGACAGTCAGAAACTTTTCTCCAGTGTGGAATGATGAATGACAAGAGGTCACAGGATGAAGGTGAGAGGGACAAAGTTTAGGGGAGACGCTTGCGGAAACTTTTCACACAGAGAGTGGTGGGTGCCTGGAATGCACTGCCAATGGAGGAGGTGGAAGCAGGCATGTTACTAATGTCCAACATACATCTTTATAGATACAGGAACAGGAGATGAACAGAGGAACAGAAACCGCAAATGGGCAGTAAGTACTGGGTCTGAATAAGGATGAGGAGTCGTCACAAGCTTGGTGGGCCGAATGGCCTAATACTGTGTTGTGTGGCTCTTTGTTCTTCTTTGTATATGAAGGCTAAAATCACATGTGATTATTGCAGTTTGTTTTTACAAGACCCCAGTATTTTTCCTTTGTACTGTGTCAGAGATTCGGAATATTTTTTGGGCCAATAAATGATTCCCACAAGTGACCTTTTAACTTAATTAATTCTTATCTCTCCCCAAACTGATTCTGCATCTTGATCATTGGAACTAAGTTCACCTCTCGCTGCTGTACTGTCATCTGTTACTAACAGCGAGACTCCACCACCATGTCCTGTCCTCCATTTACTGTCATCTATTCACTCTCCCCCCTTTTCACAAATCAATGGATGCTGTGTCTGGGGAGAGCTGTGCACATCTGAGGAGCAGGAGAGAACCTCAGAGGGTGAACCATAACATTATTCCCCCACATCCTCAACAAAAGGATCTGTGGGACTGACATCCCATTGCTCAGGGATCAGAGAGAGAAGCAACAGGAGTCAGAGGAAAAACAATTTTCCTTATTCATAACTGACACCAATAGTAATGGGCAGTGTTTTTATACAAATACCAGTGGTGAAATTATATTGTTGAATATTCAGTTATTATAAACACAATCTCACACAGTCTGCTACTTACCCCAGTGTCTGTATTTTACAGTCCGGATTCCTCAGAGCCACAGACAGCCGTTTCACTCCTGAATCTCCCAGTTTATTGTAATTCAGATTCAGATCTGTCAGTGAGCGGTTTGTACTGAGAGCAGACGCCAGGTCCTCGGCACAAGAATCGGTGAGATCATTACCAAACAGACTGGAGATCAGAGAGAGAAAAATAACAGGAATCAGGGTAAATCCACAGTGTTTTTAAGAATAAGATCATTAACAATAATAATGTACAGCATGGGACATTCAAGAAACACAACTTCAGTTCACACGGAAGGCAAAATTATATTAATGCTGCAAATCTGAAATATGAATAAAAAATAAAGGAAATTCTCATCGGGTTAGGCAATATCTGTGAAGAGAGAAACAGATTTAGGTTCAGTTCAATTAGCTCAACTTAGAACTTGGAAATAGCAGTGAATTAAATTGTTTTAAGTGGCAGGGAGCTGGGGAGGGCGGGTGACAAAATGGAGATCCCGGAATGATTAAATATCAAAAAGGATGATGGTGAAAGAGAAAGCATAAAACATGTACAGACCCCTCGCCCCCTCCCCCCTCAATGTTGCGCTGAGCTATGTCTGAATCCAAGATCAAGCTCTCCCACTCCCTATCATCCTGGTGTGCTCCATGTGCCTATCCAATAACTGCTTGAAAGTTCCTAAAGTGTCTGACTCCACTATCACAGCAGGCAGTCCATTCCACACCCCAAACACTCCCTGAGTGAAGAATCTACCTCAGACATTCCTCCTATATCTCCCACCATGAACCTTATAGTTATGGCCCCCGAGAATCGGCTACATCCACCCGAGGACAATAGTCTCTGACTACAGATCCTGTACTGGAACGTGCAGGATTCCAATGTCCTTATCATGAGGGAGGGACATGGGACGGTTAGTGGCTCAGGATTGGATTTAGTGGTTTTGTTGAAGATAATGTGAGGGAAATCTTTTTCACAATGCCAGTGGTTCAGGTCTGGAATGTACAGCCTGGAAGTGTGGTGGAGGCAGGCTGATTCGAGGCATAACAGAGGGCAGTCAAAGAAATAAAGAACAAAGAACAACCCAGCACGGGAAACAGGCCCTTCGGCCCAACGAGCCCGTGCCGCCACATCACCCTACACCTATTCTACCCTGCATATCTACGAATAGAACCCTACTCAGTCAGATTCAGGGAAGAAATAGTGTCAATTTGGTAAAAACCGATTAGCCTGAGAGCACATCTTTGGGGTGTGGGAGGAAACCGGAGCGCCCGGAGGAAACCCACGCAACCACAGGGAGATTGCGCAAACTCCCACAGACACAGGCCCAAATCCATGTGCCTGCACAGCCAGCAGTGCTAGTCACTGAGCTGTTGTGGCGCCCGTCTACCGGTCCAGGATCAAGCACACACACACCGACATGAAGTACTCGGCCACTCCTGGAACTTCCAAGAGCAGCCCACGCACGACCCGCCATGTGCATGCCCCTCGTTTGACACGAGGTGGACCTCCACCTGTGGAATAAAGACAAAAATATTAATCTTACAGCCTGCCTTTCCGGTGTCTCCCGAGGTTTAACCCTATTTAATAGCCCCTACCATATCCCTCCATTCTCGTTTCACTCATGTGCCTATCTAACTGCATCTTAAACGAGTCCAATGTTCCTGCCTCCACCACCCTACTCGGTAGCGCGTTCCAGACCCTCACAACTCTCTGCGTAAAGAACCTTCTTCTCACCTCCAAATTATACCTCTCCCCCCTCACCCTTAAATGATGACCTCTCGTGTTCGTACCCAGTCTAGGGAGCAGTCTCTCACTATTAACTCTATCCATTCCCTTCATTATCTTATATACTTCTATCATGTCCCCTTTCAATCTCCGTTTTACCAAGGAGAATAGTCCCAGTTTCTTCAACCTCTCCTCGTAACCCAGTCCCCCCATGCCAGGCAACATCCTGGTAAACTTCCTCTGCACCCTTTCCAAAGACTCCACGTCCTTCCGGTAGTAAGGTGACCAGAACTGGACGCAGTACTCCAAATGCGGTCTAACCAACGTTCTGTACAACTGAAGCATTAGACGGCAGCTTTTATACTCTATGCCCCTTCCTATAAAGGCCAATATCCCATAAGCCTTCCTAACAACCTTCTCCACTTGTGATGCAACTTTCATGGATTTGTGAACCTGCACTCCCAGGTCCCTCTGTATGTCTATACTCCTAATTGGCCTCCCTTTTATCACATAGCTCCTCTCTGCATTATTCCGTCCAAAATGCATCACCTCGCATTCGTCAGGATTAAATGCCATCTGCCACCTATCTGCCCACTGCACCAACCTATCTATATCCTGTTGTATCACCTGACAATCCAGTTCCGTACCCGCCAACCCTGCCATCTTGGTGTCATCAGCAAACTTGCTGATCACACCACCTACGCCCTCTTCCAAGTCATTTATGTAGACTACAAAGAGGAGAGGTCCCAGTACTGAGCCCTGCGGCACACCACTGGTCACTGGCCTCCAGCCCGACAAGGTCCCCTCCACAGCTACCCTCTGTCTCCTATTTCCCAGCCAGTTCTCAATCCACCTAGCTCCCTGGCCTCGTATCCCATGCGCCTTAACCTTTTCTACCAGCCTACCGTGAGGGACTTTGTCAAACGCCTCACTGAAATCCATATAGATGACATCAACGGTTCTCCCATCGTCAACCGTTTTTGTCACCTCCTCAAAGAATTCCACCAGATTCGTAAGGCAAGACCTCCCTCTAACAAAGCCATGTTGCGTATCCCTAATCAGATCGCAACGCTCCAAATGCTCATACATCCTACCCCTAAGTATTTTTTCCATTAACTTCCCTACCACCGACGTCAAACTCCGGTCTATAATTTCCAGGGTTATCCCTACTACCTTTTTTGAACAACGGGACCACATTTGCTACCCTCCAGTCTTCTGGGACCTCACCTGTGTCCAAAGAAGAGACAAAGATTTGCGCCAGAGGCCCAGCAATTTCATCTTTCGCCTCCCTAAGCAGCCGTCGATGAACATTTGAATGAAACAATGTGTAAAGATACGAGGACAAGGCAGTAGAATGAGACAAATTCCTAATACTAGTTTGGTGAGCCGGGGCAGACACATTTCACCTCGTGGTGCTCTGCAATAATTCTGTGAAGATAATGTTTGGAAATGTATCGATATTTTAACTGGAAACTGGTGATGTTGCAGTGTTAACAGGGTTAGATAATTTAACCAGTGTCCACTAAGGGCCATTGGTATCTCTCTCAGGTAGAATCACAGAATTGTTACAGAGCAGAAGGAGACCATTCAGCCCACAGTCTGCACTGACTCTCTGAATGAACAATTTACTCTGTCATTCCCCCAAAATCTCCCCTTAGCCTCACATTATTCCTTTTCAGATAATAATCCAATTCCCTTTGGAAATTTTCAACTGAACGTGTCTCCACCACACTCTCAGACAGTGAATTCCAGCTGTTAACCATTCGCTGCAGGGGAAGTCCCGGTTCAGGCAATGCTGGCACCAGCAGCAATTTCATAGGCAGCAGCTCTGGAGAGAGCAGTGAGGAAGGCCTGGTTACTGAACACAGGGCTGAAATAGGAGGAGGAAGATTAAACTCAATTCAATGATGCACTTGGCAACACTTGGTCGTTTTCCCCAAGGCTACGTGAGTTTGGAGCAAATTTCTGTTCTCTCAGGACTGGAGAGTATCTGTCACATCAATCCAAGTATAACGGGATGGAGATTGTCGGAGACCTGAGCAGGCGTGGGTTATATGGTTGCAGTGAGGCAAAAGGATGAATAACCTGCTGTGTTCTGACAAGGTGGTGAAACATCCTACAACATGTAAGCAGAGGGATATAGGGTCAAATGAGGATGGAAGTGAAATAGTAGAAAGGTCATCCCCACACAGACACAGGAAATGCCCAGAGAGCAGCATCGACTGTCAGAGACATGTCAGTCTCTCTCTGCAGCGTTCTGGTCAGTCAGATAACTCTTGCACTGTGAGAATGGGATGGTCACATGCAGGAGACCTTTGCTCTGCAGACATGGTCAGTCAGGTTGTCACTAGCACAGGCTTGTGTCTTTGATGGGAGAGTAACAATGGAACTTTATATGTCTGTAGAAGAGAACACGAAATGTCAGGAAATGAATTAAAAATGGTGACAGCATCCACATCTTGCCATCCCTACACCTAGAATTCACAGCGCTGGAACTGTGTAAACAGCAGACAGGGTGGGAAATCACTGATTGTGATATTTGTTGTGGAGCTGAGAACGAGCGGTTGAGTGGATGGACACAGGAGACTCTCTGGTACCCGCAGCACCTGGGCAGGTGTGGGTTATACGGTTACACGAGGCAAAAGGATGAATAACTTGCTTTGTTCTGACAAGGTGGTGAATCATTTTATAGCACGTAAGGTTGAATCAGGGTAAATCCACCTGTTTGCTCATCACTGGTAACATGGAACCAGCTGAAGGATGTGTTGGAATGTACATTTTATTACAAACTAAACCCTCAAGAAATATACTGAATATTGAAGGATATTGAATTTGATGACCATCCATGAACAAAATGAATGGAGGAGCAGGCTCGAAGGGCCGAATGGCCGACTCCTGCTTCTAGTTTCTATTTTAATCATGTTTCTATGCAGGTTATACTGTCTGCACCGTGCTATCTGTAACCGGTTTCCTTTATTGTTACTGAAGCAGTATAATTGACATCATGTTGATTTTAATATGAACTAATGCAGTGTTCTGTTGTTTCAGTGTTCCCCTGGGATGGCAGAGTAGAACTTGATTGTGGGTGATTGACAGGTTATGTCATGTGACTGAGGGACAGCTATTTTTCACAGAACATTCTAGTTTTTATTCTGCGTTCAGAAGCTGCTTGAAGTTAAGACAAACAGCAGTGCTGTTTCCCTCTCTGAAGTTGGAGTTTTTGCTGTTGAAATGTTGCTGTGTTGGAAGCTGTCAGAGACTGGGGTTACCTCTCTGTGATTGGGCTGTTCAGAGGCTAAATCCTTCTCTGAAAACAATTGTCGGTTGGCTGTCTGGAAGTGTTAAAAAGCTGGAAAATCGGCAACACGTGAGCACACTTGTTTTTGTGCTAACTAATGTTGGAGAAGGGTGTGTGTATGCGGGTATTGCTTTATATTGGAACAACAGAGATAGCTAGCTGTTATGAGTTATACTGTGCCATGTTTAAGCCTTGCAATTGGTAAAGGTTATGCTAATTTTTGTTGTTACATTCTAACCGCATTCTTAAATAAACTGTTTGATAAAAGCATCCTAGTGGGTCACTTGATTCATACCTGGAGTGAAACATCTCATGCTCATCAATACCAAAATCAAATGTAAAACCAAAGGTCCAGGCTAACTTCACAAAACACCTTGGATTTTCTGGCCTGTGTCTCAACAATTGCCTCCATTCACGCTTTTCTCTTTCTCACAAAAGAGGGATTATGAGACTGGGTGACACCTGTCCCCCTGTAACCATGTGAACGGTTCCTCATGGGGTCACCGTTACATTATTCCCCTATACCCAGGGCACAAAAATCAATGTGACTGACATTCCATTGCATTGGGATCTGAGAGAGAAATAACAGGGATTAGTGAAGATTCAGGTTCTGGTTTATAACTTCCAATCCCTGGGCCTTTATAGAGGTTTTCAGCACAGAAAGAGGCCCTTCGGCCCACTGTGTCTGTGTCAGCCATCAAGCACCAATCTATTCTAATCCATTACCAGCACTTGCTCCATAGCCTTGTACGCTGCGGCATTTCAAGTGCTTCTCTGAATGCTTCTTAAATGTTGAGAGTGTTCCTGACTCCACCACCCTTTCAGACAGTGAGATCCAGATTCCCACTACCCTCTGGGTGAAAAAACATTTCCACAGAACCAGAGAATCCCCACTGTGCAGAAGGGGCCCAATCGCCCCATCCACTCTACACTGACTCTCCGAAGATGCATCTTAACCAGACCCACACAACTGCTTATCACTGGACATTTACCATGGCAAATCCACCAAAACTACACATCTTAGGACACTAAGGGATAATTTAGCATGGCCGATCCACCTAACCTACACTAGTTTGGACTGTGGGAGAAACCAGAGTACCTGACAGAAACCCGCACACACGGGGAGATCGTGCAAACTCCACAGGCAGTCACCAGAGGCTGGAATTAAACAAAGGTCCCTGATGTTGTGAGGCAGCAATGCTAACCACTGAGTCATCTTCAATTCTCCTCTGGAACTTCTGTTCAATGCCTTAAATCAATACAACTGGTTACTACCCCCTAAAACGAAGGAGAAAGGTTTCTTTCTATAATTTGATAGAACTCCACATGGTTGTCCCCCAGCCTTCCCTGTCTGAGTAAAACACCAGGAGCATTGACATAGAGGGATCTGTGCGTACTTGTCCACTGATCCCTGAAAGTGGTAACACAGGTGGATAACTTGGTCAACAAGGAATGCAGCATGCTCGCTTCACTGGCCGGGACATCGAGTATAAAAGTTGGCAAGTTATGTTACAGCTGTATTAAACCTTAGTTAGGCCCAATATGGAATATTGAGTGCAGTGCTGATCGCCAGACAACCAGAAGGATGTGGATGCTTTGGAGAAATGGAGAGTGAATAGATGACAGTAAATGGAGGACAGGACATGGTGATGGAGTCTTGCTGTTCGCAACAGATGATGTAAGTAGAGAGAGTTGAACTTAGTTCCAATGCTCAAGATGCAGAATCAGTTTGGGTACAGATAAGAATTAACAAAGTTAAAAGGTCACTTGTGGGAATGATTTATAGGCCCCTAACAATATTCAGAACCGAAGAGGGTTTACAAGGATGTTGCCTGGTCTGGTTAAGGTATGAAGAGAAGTTGAATAAACTCGGATTGTTTTCACTGGAAAGACAGAGGCTGAGGGATGACCTGATAGAGGCAGATATATGGTTGATAGTTGGAGTCTTTTCCCCAGGGTGGAAAGGTCAACTACAGGACGGGACAGTTTGAAGGCAAGAGGGGGAAAGTTTCGAGGAGATGTGCAGGGAAAGTTTTCACAGAGGGTGGTGGGTGCCTCGAATGAACAGCCAGTGAAGTTCACAGAAGCAGGCACGTTCCCAATGTTCAAGGTTTATCTCGATAGAAACATGAACGGGAGACGAACAGAGGAATAGAAACCGCGTATCAACAATAAGTACTGGATCTGAATAAGAATGAGTCGCTACAGGCTTGGTGGGCCGAAGGGCCTGTTACTGTGCTGTATGGCTCTTAATTCTTCTTTGTACATGAATGTTAAAATCACCCGTCATTATTGCAGGGTGTTTTTACAAGACCACATTATTTTTCCTGTGTCGGAGATTCTGAATATTGTTAGGGATCTATAAATGATTCTCACAAGTGATCTTTTAACTTTGTTAATTCTAATCTCTCTCCAAACTGATTCTGCATCTTGATCATTGGAACTAAGTTCACCTCTCGCTGCTGTACTGACATCTGTTACTAACAGCGAGATTCCACCACCATGTCCTGACCTCCATTTACTGTCATCTATTCTCTCCCCCTTTTTCACAAATCAATGGATGCTGTGTCCGGGGAGAGCTGTACACATCTGAGGAGGAGGAGGAGAGAACCTCAGAGGGTGAACCATAACATTATTCCCCCACACCCTCAACATAAGGATCTGTGGGTCTGACATCCCATTGCTCAGGGATCAGAGAGAGAAGCAACAGGAGTCAGAGGAAAAACAATTTTCCTTATTCATAACTGACACCAATAGTAATGGGCAGTGTTTTTATACAAATATCAGTGGTGAAATTATATTGTTGAATATTCAGTTATTATAAACACAATCTCACACAGTCTGCTACTTACTCCAGTGTCTGTATTTTACAGTCCGGATTCCTCAGAGCCACAGACAGCCGTTTCACTCCTGAATCTCCCAGTTTATTGTGACCCAGATTCAGATCCATCAGTGACCGGTTTGTACTGAGAGCAGAGGCCAGGTCCTCGGCACAAGAATCAGTGAGATCATTACCACCCAGACTGGAGATCAGAGAGAGAAAAATAACAGGAATCAGGGTAAATCCCCAGTGTTTTTAAGAATAATATCATTAACAATAATAATGTACAGCACTGGACATTCAAGAAACACAACTTCAGTTCATACAGAAGGAAAAATTATATTGATGCTGTAAATGAGATTGTGATTTCTATCCCTGGAAGGACAAGAGCAGCAGATAAATGGAGACATATCCACCTGGAAGTTCACTTCAAAGATACACATCATCCTGACATGGAAATATACCACTGTTCCCTCAGTGACGAGGTCAAATATCCCAGGATTCTCTTTCTCACAGCTCTGTGGGTGCACCGACACCACAGGAATTCCTAAATGGTGGTGATATAATATTGAGCATAGCTGCTTTCTAAGCAGTTGATATGAGTTTAATTCCCAGCTTTCTCGGTTTGTTGGCGCGGGTGAAGAAGGTGCCAGGAGGTAGTAACCACAACCTAAAAGAGTGGATGAATCCAATGTAGTCAAGTCTGTGGCTCCAGCCTGGATGTGGGTATGCCGGCGTTGGACTGGCGTAAACACAGTAAAAAGTCTGACAACACCAGGTTTTAGTCCAACCGATTTATTTGATAATATACTCACATGCTTTCGGGTTAGCCCCTTCGTCAGGTGAATGGAGAGTTCTGGTCTCAGACAGAGCATATGAAGCACAGACAGTTTACAGATTACTGATTAAAATGCGAATCCTTACACCTAACCTGCTGTTCAAGACCTGAAGTGGCTGACAATGTGAGTGGAAGGAGCACTGATCACAGTTTAAAGAGATGTGTATTGTCTCCACACAGTACAGTAAGTGAGGTTTTGCAAACCTGGAGCAGTGCTGTTAAACTTAGCTGATTGTCGGAGGGTCAGTTGATCATTTAACTACTCTGAGGCGGCCCACACTGAGTTCAAAAGGGAAATGGTGAATCTAATAGTGACACAGAGGAAAACTAAATTCATTGGTTGGTAAACAAAACATGCTGTTTGCTACTGGCTTTATATTGCGGTGAATTGGAGGAAGCAACAGAAAGTGTCAATGATGGTTCTGATGTTGATGTGGTGTACACGGATATTCAAAAATCATCTGATCCAGTGACACAACAGACTTGTGGCATAAGCTCATTAAATAAATGGGAAAGTATTAATGTGGGTACAAAATTGGATGAATAAAGAGTAATGGATATTTTCCAGGCTGGAGGATGTCTGTAGTGGAGAATCCTAGCGGTCAGTATTGGGATTCCTGCTTTTCCCTGATATATATGAATGATCTCGGTGTTTACAGTCTTGAGGAAAATTTCAAAGTTTGTTGATAACAGAAATCTTTGAGGCATCGGAAACTGTGAGGAGGAGAGCTTGGGACTGAAAAACAGACCATGGTGGAGTGTACAGATAGGAGGCAGATTAAGTTCAATGCAGAGACGGGTGAGGTGAGGGTCGTGGGTAGAGAGGGGGACTGGTGGTGTTGAGATGGCGGCGCGGGCTCGTTGTGAGAGTTGTAGAGGGTAAAAAAAACGGTTGCTGATATTCAGAGGCCCACAGTGAATGATAGAAACACTGAGTTTCAGTTGTAACCAGTTAACCCAAGAAGCAAGACAGTGTTCACAGAGGCTGCCAGTAGAGGCAGGGCAATGCAGGGACTCAGAAAGCAGAACCCAAAAAATAAATCACCGTCAGAAACCAAGGAGGAAAAGAGGAGTGTCAGGAAGATAGAAGTCAAAGTGACAATAAAACCTGAATCTGAATCTGAGCTACTGCTCCTGAAGTTAAAGAGAGGAGCAGAGAGAGGCTCCCAGTTACAGAGCTGCTCGGTGCGGACATGGTAAAGTTTGCACACGAGAATCCAGACATCTGATATCATCCTAAAGTTGATGACACCTTCGTACAGACTATAAAACACTGGTGTCTGTTGGCATGGCTGAGTGTGAAGGAATAATGAAACATTGAAATATTGAAAAATGTTGTTTGTGAAAAGATTCCAAAATCTGTTTTGTTTTCCAGAGTGGACTCAGAGACACTCGTGTGGAAGCAAGCGTTCCGGTGAGACTAGTTTTTTCAGTGTGACAAACATTGCGGGGGGATTTGAAGAAGAATTCACTGAAGTTACTTTGGGCAGCATCTGTCACTTAGTTTCAGAGAGTGATGTATCTGACCACAGGTGGCTTGTTGGTTTACACTGACTGTGTACTTATTGAGAACATTAAAGTATAAGATCTATTTTGTAACTTGTGTCATCCTTACAGATCTGTAGACATCTGTGAAGTTAGACGGGGTGCAGTAGTGGTGCATTGTAGTTATTTTTAGCAAAGATTTCAGTGCATTGTTAAAAGTTAATTGACTACCTTGTTATTCTGTTCATCTACATTTCTAAATATTAAAAAAAAGTTATGATCTACTGAGCCGACCTGGCTATCCAGTAGTCAGCTGGGAACTCAACAGGGGCATAGAGTACACGAGCAAGGAGGCTGTGCTGAACCTGGAAAATATATTAGTTAGACAGAATATAGAACATAGAAAAACTACAGCACAAACAGGCCCTTCGGCCCACAAGTTGCGCCGATCATATCTCTACCTACTCGGCTGACCTATAACTCTCAATCCTATTAAGTCCCATGTACTCATCCAGAAGTTTCTTAAAATAACTTATTGAATTTGCCTCCACCACCACCGAAGGCAGCCGATTCCACTCACCCACCACCCTCTGAGTGAAAAACTCACCACTGACCTATTCCCCAGCACCTTAACCTATGTCCTCTTTGGCAGCCCTGGGAAAAAGCCTCTGAGAATCCACCTGATCAATACCTCTCAACATCTTATACACCTCTATCAGGTCACCTCTCATCCTTCGTCTCTCCAAGGAGAAAAGACCGAGCTCTCTCAACCTGTCCTCATAAGGCATACCACCCAATCCAGGCAACATCCTCTGCACTCTTTCAATGGATTCCACGTCCTTCCTGTAGTGAGGTGACCAGAACTGCACACAGTACTCCAAGTGGGGTCTGACAAGGGTCTTATAAAGTTGCAGCATTACCTCCCGACTCCTAAACTCAATTCCTCGATTGATGAAGGCCAGTACACCATATGCCTTCTTGACCACATGCTCCACCTGCGAGGCCGATTTAAGAGTTCGCTGAACAGAGCTCCAAGATCCTTCTGATCCTCTACACTGCTCAGGGCTTTACCCTTAATATTATATTCCTTCATCCCATTTGATCTGCCAGAATGAACCACCACATATTTATCTGCGTTGAAGTCCATCCGCCATTTCTCCGCTCAGTTTTGCATCCTATCTATGTCACGCTGCAACTTCTGACATCCCTCCAAACTATCTACAACACCTCCAATCTTTGTGTCATCAGCGAATTTACTTACCCATCCCTCCACTTCCTCATCTAGGTCATTTATGAAAATCACAAACAGCAAGTGTCCTAGAACAGATCCCTGTGGTACTCCACTGGTGACTGACCTCCATGCAGAAAAAGACCCATCTACAACCACTCTCTGCCATATGTGGGCAAGCCAGTTCTGGATCCACAAGGCCAAAGGCCCTTGGATCCCATACCTCCTCACTTTCTCAACAAGTCTTGCATGGGGGACCTTATCAAACACCTTGCTGAAGTCCAAATAAACCACATCCACCGCTCTTCCTTCGTCAATGTGTTCAGTCACGTTTTCAAAGAACTCAACCAGGCTCGTAAGGCACGACCTGCCCTTGACAAAGTCGTGCTGACTACTTTTGATCATACTAAACTTCTCTAAATGTTCATAAACCCTGTCTCTCAGGATCCTCTCCATCAACTTACCAACCACTGAGGTTAGACTCACCGGTCAATAATTTCCCGGGCTATCCCTATTCCCTTTTTTGAAAATAGGAACCACGTCCCCAATTCTCCAGAACCTCTCCCGTCTCCATCGATGACACAAAGATCATCACCAGAGATTCTGCAATCGCTTCCCTGGCCTCCCACAGTAACCTGGGACACATCCTATTTGGTCCTGGTGACTTATCTATCTTGATGCTATTCAAAATTTCCAACACATCCTCTTTCTTAATGTCCACATATTCAATCCTTTCAGTCTGCTGCAAGCCTGCACCAAGATTGAGTACCGAAGTATTCGCTGAGCACCTCTGCTTTTTCTATCGGTTCTGTACAAATTTTCCCACCGTCACATTTTATAGGTCCTATTCCTTCACATCTCATCCTTTTACACTTCGCTTATTTATAGAACGCCTTGGGGTTTTCTTTAATCTTACCTGCCAAGGCCTTCTCGTGATCACTTCTGGCTCTCCTAATTTCCTTCTTAAGTTCCTTCCTATAAGCCGTATACTCCTCTAGATCCCTAACATTAGCTCCCTGAACCTTTTGTACGCTTTTCTTTTCTTTTTGATTAAATTCATTACAACATTCATGCACAACGGTTCCTGTAACCTACCAAAACCTCCCTGTCTCATCGGAACGTTGTCGTGCAGAACTCCAGACAAACATTCCTTGAAAATCCGCCACCTTACTTCGGTACACTTCCCCCAGAATACCTCCTTCCAATTTACTCCTCTAATTTCATGCCTGATGTCTTCATATCTCCCCTTACTCCAGATAAACACTTCCCTAACTTGTCTGATCCAATCTCTTTCCAATGCTAGTGTGAAGGAGATAATGTTATGATCAGTATTCCCAAGATGCTCTCTCACTGAGAGATCTGACACATGTCCTGGTTCATTAGCCAGCACCAGGTCAAGTACAGCCTCTCCTCTTGTAGGCTTATCCACGTACTGTGTCAGGAAACCCTCCTGAACACACCTAACAAACTCCTCCCCATCCAAACCCCTGACCATAGGGATATTCCAAACGATATTTGGGAAGTCTCCCATCACGACAACTCTGTTATTATTACATCTCTCCAGGATCTGTTTCCCTATCTGCCCCTCAACATCCCTGTCACTATTGGGTGGCCTATAGAAAACACCCAGTAAAGTTATCGACCCCTTCCTGTTCCGAACTTCCACCCACACAGACTCCACCGACAATCCCTCCACGGTGTCCACCTTCTCAACAGCCGCGACACAATCCCTGATCAACAGTGCCACTCCCTCACCTCTTTTACCTCCCTCCCTGTCCCTCCTGAAACCCGGCACTTGAAGTATGCAGTCTTGTCCTGAAGATCTCATTTCAGCATGTCATACTTTAAGAAGGCTTAGAGCATTGGAGAGAGACTGAAGAGGTTTACAAGATTGGTTTCAGAGATGTGAAATCTCAGCCACGAGGTTCAATTGGAGAGGTTTTGACTGTTCTTTTTGGAGGGAAAACACATGCGCTGCTGTAACATAACAAGGGGGTTTATTTTCACAAAGCTTACACACACCATAAGGTTTAGTACTTACCTGGCAGGGAGAGTCAATGATCAGGCAGGCTGATCTCCCAGGATAAGGCTATTACACTCTGGGAGTGCTGACCCCCTGCGATGTCCCAATGCCGGATATTCGACTGCAGAATTTGTGGTAGTGGGGGACTGTGTTCGCACTCTGCCCCATTTATTACAGGCAATGCTGGCACCATCTCCAAAGGCAGCCAGCAGGACTTTCAAACACAACAGCTCTGGAGGGAGCAGCGAGGGAGCTCTGCTTACTGAATGAGGGGCTGAAATGTCAGAAAGCAGAGCAAGGGTTACCCCCCAATCACTGATTCCTCCCTGGAGGGGCTCCTCCCGGCTGCTCAGGCTCGGAGGGAGGTCCTGTTCCCTCAGGATGGGAGGAGGTTATCCATCATTACAAGCCAGTCTGGATGGAGATTGCTGGGAGGTGAGCAGGTTTCAGACACGTGGTTACAGTGTGGAAAAGGATCAATGTCCTGATGTGTTCTGACACGGTGAGTGCAGCACAGCCTGATATGTGAATAAGGATGAGAGGGAAATTGTAGAAAGAACATCTCCACCCAGACACTGGCAATGCAAAGGCAGCAGCATTGACTGTCAGAGACATGTCCGTTAGGCTGGCACCAGCATAGGTTAGAGCAGGGTTCACCAACATATTCACTGGGCAAACACATGGCAATGTTTTTCTCACTCAAGGGGCCGATGAGTAAATTTCAGAATGATCAAGTTTGGCACAGCAGAAATTTCAATTAAAAACTAAACTGAGATATGAAAAGAAACAACTTGCTGAGCACAATAATGAGGAATAAATAAAGATGATGATTAGAGTTTAATCCTCATCAATCACAAATTGTTTCTCTCCCACATTTGCTGCAGTTTGGCTCAAAAACCCATCAGCAGCAAACATGGGAAAGAAACGGCCTGTGATTGGAGGAGCAGCTCCATACAGATTCTTCCATTCAAACTGAACTGTGTGACTGAGATTCTGGAAACTCGCTCCGGGGGCCGCATTGAGGGGCTTCGAGGGTCACATTCACCCCTTGGTCCACACGTTGGACAACCCTGGGCCAGTGCATGTGTTTGATGAGTGAGGAACAATGTGTGTGTTTGGAAAGAGAGCAAACATCATCAGGGAATGAGTGGTGAAGAGTGGAGACATCCAGTTCTTGCCATCCTTACACCAATGGAAGATGAAGTGCTGGATCATGAAGGCCTGGGGGCAGAGTGGGTAATTACTGTTGGTGAGATGGGTTGAGTGGGTGGCATAATGAATGGGCACAGGAGAGTGTCTGGTGAGGACAAAACATTAGTGCTTCAGAGACTTTTTTGTTTCTGTCTTCACGGAGGAGGACGTGAATAATTTGCCGGGTGTTAGCGATGGAAAGGTGGTAGGAATGGAGGGTCTTAATGACATTACTGTTACTAGAGAGGTGGTGCTCGACAGACTGGAGGGGCTGATTGTGTACAAGTAACCAGGACCGGATGGAATGCATCCGAGGGTCCTGAAAGAAACGGCGGAGGTGATAGTGGATGCCTTGGTGGTTATTTTCCAGACGTCGCTGGATTCCGGGGAAGTGCCGGAAGATTGGAAAACGGCTAATGTTACGCCGTTGTTTAAGAAGGGTGCCAGGCAAAAGGCGGGGAATTATAGGCCGGTTAGTTTAACGTCTGTGGTAGGTAAAATGTTAGAATCCGTCATTAAGGAGGAAATAGCGAGGCATCTTGAGGGGAATTGCTTGATAGGGCGGACGCAACACGGTTTCATTAAAGGGAAGTCATGTCTGACAAATTTACTGGAGTTCTATGAGGATGTGTCTAGGGCGGTGGATAGAGGAGAGCCGGTGGATGTGGTCTTTCTGGATTTTCAGAAGGCGTTTGACAAGGTACCTCACAAGAGGTTATTGCAGAAGGTCAGGGGACATGGAGTTGGGGGTAGGGTGTTAGCGTGGATAGAGGATTGGTTGTCAAATAGGAGGCAGAGAGTGGGGGGCAATGGATGCTATTCGGATTGGCGGTTGGTGACTAATGGGGTGCCCCAGGGGTCGGTGCTGGGCCCTCAGCTATTTACCATTTATATAGATGATCTGGAGGAGGGAACCGAGTGTAGGGTGTCGAAATTTGCTGATGACACCAAGATTGGGGGAAAGGCAAATTGTGCGGAGGGTGTGGAGAGTCTGCAGAAGGATCTAGATAGGCTGGGCGAATGGGCCAGGAAATGGCAAATGGAATTTAATGTTGGCAAGTGTGAGGTGGTCCACTTTGGTAGGAGGAATGGTAGGAAGGACTATTACTTACGGGGCGAAAAACTGCAGCAGGCGACGGTGCAGAGGGACCTCGGGGTCCTTGTGCATGAGTCGCAAAAACCCAGCTTGCAGGTGCAGCAGGTGGTCAGGAAGGCGAATGGGATGCTGGCCTTCATAGCGAGGGGGATTGAATATAAAAGTAGGGAGGTCTTGCTACAGCTGTATAGGGCATTGGTGAGGCCGCAGCTGGAGTACTGTGTGCAGTTTTGGGCGCCGCACCTGCGCAAGGATATTTTGGCCCTGGAGGGAGTGCAGAGGAGGTTTACTAGGCTGATACCGGAGTTGAGGGGATTGAGCTATGAGGAGAGGCTGAATAAACTAGGCTTGTACTCGTTAGAGTTTAGAAGAATGAGGGGAGATCTCATTGAGACGTATAAGATGATGAATGGGATGGATAGGATAGAGGTGGAGAGACTCTTCCCGCTCAAAAAAGACAGTAGGACTAGGGGGCACAGCCTCAAGGTAAAGGGGAGGCGGTTTAGAACGGAGTTGAGGAGGAACTTCTTCACTCAAAGGGTGGTGAATCTCTGGAATTCTCTGCCCGTTGAAGTGGTGGAGGCTGCCTCGCTAAATATTTTTAAGAAGCGGGTTGATGGGTTTTTGATAAGAGAAGGGATTAAGGGTTATGGGGAGAGGGCGGGAAGGTGGAGCTGAGTCACGACAGATCAGCCATGATTTTATTGAATGGCGGGGCAGGCTCGAAGGGCCAGATGGCCTACTCCTGCTCCTATTTCTTATGTTCTTAGAACAGTCTGAAGGACGTATTGGGATAAGAACAACATAACTAGGTGCAGCAGAAGACCATTCAGCCCCTCAAGCAGACTCCATTGCGGCTGATTGTAGACACAATTATTTTCCTGCTCGCTCCCCCATAACTCTCGATTTACTTCTCGTTATGGGTAAGTTTTTCACTCAGAGGGTGGTGAGTGAATGGAATCGGCCGCCGTCAGTGGTGGTGGAGGCGAACTCGCTGGGGTCTTTTAAAAGACTTCTGGATGGGTATATGGGGTTTAATGGGATTGGGGGTTACAGATAGGTCTATAGATTGGTAGGTATTGATGTGATCGGCGCAACTCGTGGGCCGAAGGGCCTGTTTGTGCTGTAGTGTTCTATGTTCTATTCCAAAATCATTCTTAACTCAGCCTTGAATATATTCAATGACTCTGCCACCAATAATGAAGGTTGTGTTCTAATGAAGGGCGTGTAATTCTGCAGCAAAACCTTCCTACTCTCACCTTCCATCCCTATTGCAATAAGAACGTTAAGAAACAGGAGCAGGAGTCATCCATTCTGTCCTTCAAATCCACTCCATCATTCAATGTGACCATTGGCTGATCCTCTGCTTCAACACCATTTCTAACATTATCCCTGCATTCCTTGATTCACCAGCATTCTAATAGGAAACAAATACCCCTCATCTCAGCCTAAATAACTGTCCCTTATTCTCAGACTGTGTCCCAGGTTTCAGACCCTTCAGCAAGGGGAAACATCCTTTCTACATCTGGTCTATTGAATCCTATAAAATAGTGTAGGTTTGAATAAGTTCAGCTATCATTCTTCTAAAGGCCTGAGAATAAAGTGTTTTTGTTCCTCAGAGGACAACCCATCTGTCCCTGGACCTATTTTAGTGAACCTTCTTTATATGCCAAGTACATCTTTGCTTCGGTAAGGAGAACAAAACAGTCCACAATACTCCAGGTTGGTCTCAGCAAGGCTGCATATAACTACAGGAAAACATCTTTTTCCTCAACACAAATCCTCTTAGAATAATGTCTAACACACCATTTGTTATCTTAACTGCTCTCATCCTAGCTTTCAGTGCCTTATTAACAAGGACATCAAAATATCTTTCGAGTTGTCTTAAAGTCTGGGTTTTTTTTGACAAAATTAGATAACTTCACATTTTTCCACCTTGTCATCCAGCTGGGAAACTTTTGGTCACTCCCTGAGCCTCTCCACATCCCCTTGAAACATCTTTGCATCCTCCTCACAGTTCAGATTTCCACATGGTTTTCTATTCATCACAAATATGGAAATATTATATTTGATCCTCACATCCATATCATTGATATAGATTCTGAATAGCTGAGACCCAAACACTGATCCCTGCTGTACTCCACTAGTTAGAGGCTGTCAATCCAAAAATAACCCATTCATTCCAACTCCTTGTTTCTGTCCACTAACCAGTTCTCGATCCATGCTGGTATATTTCACCCAATCCCATGTGCTCCAATTTTCTTTAATAACCTCTTGTGTGTAAATCATCCAACTGTAGAATCCCGAGTGTAGGAGGTTGGCATTCCGCCGATGGAAACTCTGACGGAGAATCTTACCAAGGTCCTCTCCCCATAATCTCGCAAATTTGCTCGGGCTGATTCACCTACCTACACATCTTGGGACACTAAGGGCAATTTTACCATGTCCAATCCATCTAACATGCATAGCTTTCAAGTGTGGAAAGAAACAGGAGCAGCCAGAGGAAACCCACACAGACACTGGGACAACGTGAAAACTCCACAGACAGTCGTCCAAGGTTGGAATGAATCCAGTCCCTGACGCTGTGAGGCAGCAGGGCCAACCCCAGTGCCACATCTTCACTTAATCTAATACAGTCCTCTAACTAGTAACAATTGGAACACTTCTGCTGATGTTTTTCAAATGCAAGAAATTGCTTGAATACATTCTGTGAACTAATCTTCTATTCAACTTTTGACAATCTGAGCGATTTATACAGTAAATGGAAGAACCCATAGGAACATTGACCTACAGAAGGATCTGTGTGTACAAGTCTACAGATCCCTAAAATGGTAACACAGGTGGATGAGGTGGTCAAGAAGGCAGATACCATGCTTGTCTTCATCGACTGGGATATCGAGTATAAAAGTTGGCAAGTTATGTTACAGCTGTATGAAACTTTAGTTGGCCACTTTTGAATATTGCTTGCAGTTCTGTTTGTCACACGACCAGAAGGATGTGGATGCTTTGGACAAGGTGTAAAGAAGGTTCACCAGAATGTTACCTGGTCAAGGAGGGTTAAGTTATGAGGAGCGGTTGTATAAACACAGATTGTTTTAACTACAGAAAGGGAGGCTGAGGGGTGACCTGATGGAGGTTACACAATTATGAGAGGCATCGACATGGTGGACAGTCAGAGACTTTTCTCCAGGGTGGAATGGTCAACTACAAGAGGGCACAGGATGATGGTGAGAGGGGCAAAGTTTCGGGGAGGTGCACGGGGAAGGTTTTCACAGAGGGTGGTGGTGCCTGAAATACACTGCCAAGGGGGATGGTGGAAGCAGACATGTTACCAATGTCCAACATACATCTTTACAGATACATGAACGGAAGCGAACAGAGAAATAGAAACCGCAAATGGGTAGTAAGTACTGGGTTTGAATAAGCATTGAGTCGCTGAAAGCTTGGTGGGCCGAAGTGTTTTGTGTGGTTCTTTGTTCTTCGTTGTATATGAAGATTAAAATCGCCTGTGATTATTGCGGTATGTTTTTACAAGACCCCATTATTTTTCCTGTGTACTGTGTCGGAGATTCTGAATATTGTTAACGGCCTATCAGTGATTCCCACAAGCGTTTTTTTTTTACTTTGTTAAATCTTATCTCTACCCAACCTGATTCTGCATTTTGAACTAAGTTCACCTCTCA
>CM075759.1:28289803-28475685 GCA_037974335.1 Prionace glauca
CAGATCACTATAGTTGCTTCACTGTTCAAAAATCTATCCTTGCCTTAAAAACATTCAATGAGACAGTCTCAACTGCTTCACTGGACAAGAAACTCCACAATTTGGCAGCCTTTTGGTGAACAGGTTTCACCTCAACTTAGTCCGAAAAAATGTCCCTCCTTATTTTGAGACCAATGCCCCCTAGTTCTTGTTTCCCCGTCTCCCTGTTGCTATCTAATCTATCCTCTTCATATTTTCATATGTTTATAAACCACCCTTCCCCTCAACCCTTCTAATTTCCAATGAGGATAGTCCCAGCCTCTCCTCGTAAGGCGAACCTCTCAACTCCGGAATCAGCCGACTGAATCTCCTCCCTTCCAGTGCTGGTACATCCTTCCTCAAAGAATGTGAACACAAGTGTGCACCGTGCGCCAGGTGTGGCCACACTAGCACCGTATACAGATGCAAAATAACATCCCTGTTTTTAAGCTCCATCTCTCTGGCAATGAAGGATAAAATTCGAATTGTCTTCTAAATTACCTACTGCACCTACAAACCAATGTTTCGTAATTATGTTCATGGCTCCCGGGCCCCTCAACACAGCAGCATTCTGTATTTTTTTTTACCATTTAAACAACAGTCCGTTTTGCTGTTATTCCTGCCAAAATTGATGCCATCCAATTTACCAACATTGTGCTCCATCTACCAGAGATATTTGCCCACAAACTTAAACGATCTTTAGGTTTTGAAGATTTTTAGTGTCCCTCCGTACTCGTTGCTCTATCACTCATCAAGCGACTCTAAATCCTCTCCATCTCCAATCCTACATCTTACCTCACTCACAACATCTATAGCATCCAGTCGTACTGAAGCCAATCTGCTGTGCCAACACTGTAAAAAGTCTGACAACACCAGGTTTTAGTCCAACCGATTTATTTGATAATATTCTCACAAGCTTTCGAGGGTGCTGCCTCTTTGTCAAGTGAATGGAGAGTTCTGGCCTCAGACAGACAGAGCATACAAAGTACAGACAGTTGCTGATTAGAATGCGAATCCTTACACCTAACCTGCTGTTCAATTCTTAAAGTGGCTGATAATGTGAGTGGAAGGAGCATTGATCACAGTTTAAAGAGATGTGTATTGTCTCCAGACAGTACAGTAAGTGAGGTTTTGCAAACCCAGGCAAGTCACGGGGGTTACAGATAGTGCGACATGAACCCAAGATCCCTGTTGAGACCGTCCTCATGTGTGCGGAACTTGGCTATCAGTCTCTGTTCAGCGACTCTGCGCTGTCGTGTGTCATGAAGGCCGCCTTGGAGAATGCTTACCCGAAGGTCAGAGGCTGAATGCCCGTGACCGCTGAAGTGTTCGCCAACAGGAAGGGAACAGTCTTGCCTGGTGACTGTCGAGCGATGTTCATTCATCCGTTGTCGTAGCGTCTGCATGGTCTCCCCAACGTACCATGCTTTGGGACATCCTTTCTTGCAACGTATCAGGTAGACAATGTTGGCCGAGTTGCAAGAGTATTTACCATGTACCTGGTGGATGGTATTCTCACGTGTGATGATGGTATCCATGTCGATGATCCGGCATGTCTTGCAGAGGTTGCTGTGGCAGGGTTGTGTGGTATTGTGGTCACTGTTCTCCTGAAGGCTGGGTAGTTTGCTGCGAACAATGGTTTGTTTGAGGTTGTGTGGTTGTCTGAAAGCAAGAAGTGGGGGTGTGGGGATAGCCCTGGCGAGATGTTTGTCTTCATCAATGATATGTTGAAGACTCCGGAGAAGATGTCGTAGCTTCTCCGCTCCGGGGAAGTACTGGACGACGAAGGGTACTCTGTCCATTGTGTCCCGTGTTTGCCTTCTGAGGAGATCGGTGCGGTTTTTCTCTGTGGCACATCGGAACTGCCGATCTATGAGTCGAGCACCATATCCTGTTCTTATGAGGGCTTCCTTCAGGGTCTGGAGGTGTCTGTCACGATCCTCCTCATCTGAGCAAATCCTGTGTATACGGAGGGCTTGTCCATAGGGAATAGCTTCTTTAACATGTTTAGGGTGGAAACTGGAGAAGTGGAGCATTGTGAGATTGTCTGTGGGTTAGACTGTTCCAGGCAAGACTGTTCCCTTCCTGTTGGCGAACACTTCAGCGGTCACGGGCATTCAGCCTCTGACCTTCGGGTAAGCATTCTCCAAGGCGGCCTTCATGACACACGACAGCGCAGAGTCGCTGAACAGAGACTGATAGCCAAGTTCCGCACACATGAGGACGGTCTCAACAGGGATCTTGGGTTCATGTCGCACTATCTGTAACCCCCGTGACTTGCCTGGGTTTGCAAAACCTCACTTACTGTACTGTCTGGAGACAATACACATCTCTTTAAACTGTGATCAATGCTCCTTCCACTCACATTATCAGCCACTTTAAGAATTGAACAGCAGGTTAGGTGTAAGGATTCGCATTCTAATCAGCAACTGTCTGTACTTTGTATGCTCTGTCTGTCTGAGGCCAGAACTCTCCATTCACTTGACAAAGAGGCAGCACCCTCGAAAGCTTGTGAGAATATTATCAAATAAATCGGTTGGACTAAAACCTGGTGTTGTCAGACTTTTTACTGTGTTTACGCCAGTCCAACGCCGGCATACCCACATCGTGCCAACACTTGTCAGTTCCTTTGCCCAATCCAGGCTGGATTTAAACAATAACACTCTGGCAATGACGGAATTCAGGGATCCTCACCGCCGTGAGTTCAGCCAGATTATCCAGCCGACCTCCATTACGGCACGGTGGGGTGTGACGGTGAGACGGCTGCATCCCAGCACCAAGGATCCGGGGTCGTTTCCCCGGCTCGAATCACTGTCTATGCGGAGTCAGCACCTCATCGCGGTGTCTGCCTGGCTTTCCTCCCACAATCCGAAATAAGTGCTGGTCAGGTGAATTGGCCGTGCTAACTTGTTCCTCAGCGTACACAAACAGGCGCCCAGCTTATGGCGCTGAGGGGACTTTCACAGTAACCTCACTGCAGTGTTACTGTGAGCCTACTTGTGACACTAATAAATAAACTTTAAAACTTTGCTGTTGTACAGATAGTATTTGAATTTATCATTTATGCACCGAAATCCGTTACAGTGCCATCCCTCCAAACTGTCACCTTCTCAACTGCATTTCAATTCTCCTGGAAATATTTATTAAACCGAGTCATTTTGTTTCCGCGCTTGCTTCAGAGAGTGAATTTATTTCCTTCTCTGTCTCTCTCCGTGGCTCTGAGTGCAATCTCCACTGATAGAGGCGCTGCGGAACCCTGGATCTATATAATGGTGAGAACCACCCTGCTGAGTAATTCCTGTCCCCGTGCTGGCGTTGGGTCCTCCCTGAATGTGCAGACTCTGAAGTCAGTGAGACTAATTCTGATAGCATCAGCAGATGGCTTGGGCCCTTCATTTGCCCAAGTACAGGTCAGATCGATCTCACTCATTCACAGCTACCGCAGTCGCAGGACATTGTGCATCCCGTCAAAGATTAAAAAAAAGCAATTAAAAGTGTTTGAAATCTGAATAATGCAAGGATGGAGGCTGCTTTCCCCATCGAGTCACTGGTCCATATTTTCAAAGAGATATCCTGAGGTGATACTGTGCCTTTTAGAATTATATTTTGTATCGTGTTTCTTGTTTAAAACTCAGCTCAATTTTTATAAATTACCAATTTCTCTGGGCAATTTCTCTGGGCAGCTTAGATTTTGAGACTGCAAGACAGTGGCTGTGATTAGCTAAAGATGTGCACATTTACATGGTGTTAATGCATTTGTATTTACTCTGGTTTCCTTTGGGGTAAGTGCGCAATTTTGGTTGGGTTGATTGACAGAGGAAAGACCGTGTTCTATTGGGAGGGAATTATCCTGCAGGAATAAACAGGTTTTTTTTTTAGTCATTTTCTCCCGGTTCTGAGAGAAGTAAGACATGTCTCTGTCTCTCACTTTCTCCAGAAAGTGACAAGGCGTAGACAAAGGTCATAGGTAGAGGAGGGCACTCAGTGTTAAAATGGGCGGTGCGGGCTCATTGGGCCAAAGGGCTGTTTCCCCTGCTGTGTTGTTCTTTGTTCTTATTTAGTCATTGTTCAAATGTTAAATGTTAAGCTAATTCATTTGATATCGTCATAACTGTGTTGCGAAATACATTTTGCTTTTATAAAATGTGCGTAGTTTTTCTGTAGAGTCCTGCCTGGTGTCAAACAACATATCCTCACATTAATACTAAAAATCGGAAATCGTTGACATCTAGTCTAAGTTTATAATACACTTCAGGGTTTCTCATCCATATCCAAACAACACCATGTTTCTTCACATTCACAACACTCCGCCGTTTTGTAGGGCTGAAGTTCCCATTTTGAATTGTATTGTTTAACCTTCTTCCATCGTGTTTCCAAGCTGTGAAACTGAATTCGATCCCTCCTCCACGTAAGGACTAGTCGGGAAATTTCTTCACCTTTCTCCCTGCTGTGTATTTTCCCTCCTCAATCATCCATTCGATTATACTACCCCAGCTCTCCGCCACTAACATTGAATGTTGAGATTCCCGATGCTATTGCGCATCAATTCCTTTGGGACAAACTGTGGGGTGAGTGAGAATGGAATGAGCTGTTCTGTGGCTGAGCATTTTATCACAGATTGTGATGTTTGGAATGAAATCCTTTTGGGACACAGAGTGAAAGGAGGGAATGGAGGATGGTGCTAAATATCGCAATCCACATTTTCAATGATCCCCTTCATTGGTCATCCACGCCTTCATTCCACCCAATTACAGATGTTGCCATTGCATTCAGAATAGAATCGATGCAGTGCAGGAGGCCGCCATTTGGTCCATCGAGTCTCACTGACAAGTATCCCACTTTGGCCTGTTCACACATAACCCCACATCTTTACGCCTCGAGCCTACACAGCTTGGGACACTGCGGGACAGTTTAGCACAGCCAATGGACACAGCTTTGGAGTGTGGGAGGAAAACAGAGCACCCCGAAGAAACTTACACAGACATCAAGAAGGCAAATGGAATGTTGGCCTTTACAGTGAGGGGGATAGAATATAAAAGCAAGGAGGTCTTGCTGCAACTGTACAGGGTACTGGTGAGGCCGCAACTGGAGTACTGAGTGTAGTTTTGGTCGCCGCATTTGCGGAAGGATATATTGACCTTGGAGGGAGTGCAGAGAAGGTTCACCGGGCTGATAACGGAGATAGGAGAGATTGAATAGACTGGGTCTGTACTCGTTGGAGTTTAGAAGGCTGAGAGGGGATCTTGTAGAGACGTATAATAATGAAAGGGATGGATAGGGTAGAGGTAGAGAGATTCTTCCCGCTTAGAAAGGATAGCAGGACTAGAGGGCACAGCCTCAAACTAAGGGCAGGGGGGGAGGGGGGCAGTTTAGATCAGAGTTGAGGAGGAACTTCTCCACTCAGAGGGTAGTGAATCTCTAGAATTCTCTGCCCGTTGAAGTGGTGGAGGCAACCTCGCTGAATATATTTAAGTCACGGGTAGATTGGTTTCTGATAGACAGGGGAATTAAGGGTTATGGGGAGAAAGTGGGAAAGTGGAACTGATCCACTATTAGATCAGCCATGATCTTATTGAATGGCTGGGCAGGCTCGAAGGGCTAGATGGCCCACTCCTTGCTCCTATTTCTTATGTTCTTACATCACAGGCAAGTGGGGGGGGTGGGGGGGGGGGACATTCAAACTCCGTACAGACAGTTATCAAGCCAGGAATCGAACCCAGCTCTCCGGATCTGTGAGGCAGCAGTGCTAACTGTACCAGCGCACTGCCCGTTTATTACACAATAATTTGTTCAATTTAAGACTGAAAGAGTGATAGTGTTTGAGCTGGCGCGAAAAGAGGTAAATTGGCAGCTTTGAACTGTGCATTGTGACATTGAAGTATTGATTTGATAAAATATCCCCAGATGGTCAACAGTGTTACGCCTGGAGTGAAACATCATATCCTCAGATTAACACATTTAACCATTTCCAGGGACATCATATTCCCGGGAAAACCATTCCGAAGCATCGCGTCACAGATTTAAAAATTCCAATTAGTCATTGATCCATTGGATAACTTGACCATCAGCCAAAAGCTTATGTTTGTTGCTTCTGTCCTGTCTCACAGCTAACTGTCTGACCATTGCAATCCTCTCGCGGGGAAGGTGTGGCCTCTCCAAATGTGTAACTCGCTACCTGGTGGCGATGTCCGCAGCCGATCTACTGGTTGTTGTCCTTGACGTTATACTGAGACACATTCCCATTGTTTACCAGGAAACCTTTATCTTCCTTCTGTATTCGATCCCCATCTGTAACATCCACGCCGTCCTGCTTTATGCAGCCACTGACTGTTCTGTCTGGTTCACCGTCGCCTTCACCTTCGACCGATCCGTTGCTATTGGCTGCCAGAAGCTGAAAAGCAAACTCTGCACCGAGAGAACGGCAGCCGTGGTTCTGGGAACGGTGACGGTGCTCAGCGGCTTAAAGAACACGTTCTGGTATTTTATGCTGCAAAGTTACTACTGGCTAATGAACAGCCCGTGGTTTTGTTCTTTAAATGTAATGGTTCAGCTGTCTCCAATCTGGGCCGCAATCGAGTTCGCTCATCACATCCTGACGCCGTGCGTCCCATTTCTCCTGGTTCTGCTGCTCAATGTTTTAACCGTCAGGCACATTCTAGTGAGCAGCAGATCCCGGAGGAGACTCCGCACTCAATGCAGTGGGCAAAGTCCCAAAGATCCCGAGATGGAGAGTCGAAAGAAATCCATTATTTTACTGGTTGTTATCTCGGCCAATTTTATCCTGTTATGGTCAGTCATTATGGTGTATTCTATATGGTGGCGGATGTATAATGCTGGATTTGGAGCGATATATCTGAATGAATTTGTTCGGGAGTTGGGCTTCATGATGCAGCTATTGAGCTGCTGCACAAACACTTGCATTTATGCCGTGACCCAGACAAAATTCAGGGAGAATCTGATGTACGTACTGAGATATCCCATCAGTCCAATTTTCCAATTTTTAAAATGTCACAGGCACTGCTCATCTCCAACAGCTGAGAATCTGCACATCATCCCATGACTTTGAGTTGTATTACTATCAATGAATATCACATGTTCAACAGTCAGGTGGTAACCATTTATCCGAAACTCAAAGGGACTATCCATTCAAAATCCATATAAAATACTACAGCTATATAAGCGTATCAGAGACCAGTAATCCTGCAGCAAGTAACACACCACCAGGCTCCTTCAAGACTGCGCATGATCTACACAAGACAAGAGTTTGATGTTATACCCCACACTTGCCAGGATGGGCCCAGTTCCATCAACCCTCAAGATGTTTGACACAATCTGCCATTGAAATCCCTTCCACATACATTCATTTTCTCCAGCGCTGGTGCACAGTTGCAGCAGTACCAGGTACTCCCCAAAATTTTTTTTTGCACACACAGGGACTACCAATTCCACGACCACTAATATCCAGAATAGCGTGCACAGCAGATAACTGGGAACGCCACAATCAGGAGGACCACATCTCAGTCTCTCACTATCTTGACTTGGCAATATATCCTCCGTAGCTTCACTTTCGCTTGGTAAAATCCTGGAACTCCCTCCTTAACAGCACTGTGGGTGTAACCACACCTCAGGAAAGCATCACTTCAAGATAAGCGGCAAAACCAAATCACATGAATGATTTTTTAAATAAAATTTATTCTCGACAAGCTCCAAAACTTTATGGCTACGTTTTGCATTTTGTTGGGGGGAGAGTGGGGGGGTCTCTGCATTAATGGGACTGAAAGATTGGGTCTGATCCCATTAGCTTCTGAATATGGAATGTAACTTTTTTGTATAACATCCCTGTCCCTTCAGGGAGTAAAGTTTCATGGAGACCGAATTGTCTTTTAACAGCAAAACTTGCCAAAAGACTGTCAGAGTCCACAGTCCGGGCAGTGCTGGCTGGACAGCATTTATTGCCCATCCCTACCTGCCCTTCGATTACATTTGAGAGTCATAGAGGTTGACAGCATGGAAACAGGCCCTTCGCCCAATCTGTCCATGCTGCCCATTTTAAAACCCCTAATCTAGTCTCAATTGCCTGCATTTGGCCCATATCTCTCTATACCCATCGCATCCATGTAACTATCTAGATGCTTTTTAAAAGACAAAATTGTACCAGCCTCTACTACTACCTCTGGCAGCTCGTTCCAGAAACTCACCACCCTCTGTGTGAAACAAATTGCCCCTCTGGGCACTTTTGTATCTCTCCCCTCTCACCTTAAACTTATGCCCTCTCGTTTTAGACTCCCCTACCTTTGGGAAAAGATATTGACTATCTCGCTGATCTGTGCCTCTAATTATTTTATAGACCTCTATAAGATCACCCCTCAGCCTCCTACACTCCAGTGAAAAATGTCCCAGTCTATCCAGCCTCTCCTTATAACTCAATCCATCAAGTCCCGGTAGCATCTTAATAAATCTTTTGGGCACTCTTTCTAGTTTAATAGTATCCCTTCTATAAAAGGGTGACCAGAACTAAACATAGTATTCCAAGTGTGGCCTTACCAATTTCTTGTACAACTTCAACAAGACATCCCAACCCCTGTATTCAATGTTCTGACCGATGAAATCAAGCATGCCAAATGCCTTCATCACCACTCTGTCCACTTTCAAGGAGCTATGAACCTGTACCCCTCGATCTCTTTTTTCTGTAACTCTCCCCAACACCGTACCATGAACTGAGTAAGTCCTGCCCTGGTTCAATCTACCAAAATGCATCACCTCGCATTTGTCTAAATTAAACTCCATCTGCCATTTGACAGCTCACTGGCCAATTGATCAAGATCCTGCCGCAATTGGAGATAACTTTCTTTACTGTCCACTATACCACCAATCTTATTCTCATCTGCAAACTTAATAACCGTGCCTCCTATATTCTCATCCAAATCATTAATTTAACTAACAAATAACTGTGGACCCAGCACTGATCCCTGAGGCACAGCACTGGACATAGGCCTCCAGTTTAAGAAAAATCTCTACAACCACCTCTGATTTCTATCAAGAAGCCAATTTAGATACCTCACCATGGATCCTGTGAAATTTAACTTCATGCAACAACCTACCATGCGGTACTTTGTCAAAGGCCTTGCTGAAGTCCATGTAGACAAAGTCAACTGAACTGCCCCCATCTACCTTCTTGGTTACACCTTCAAAAAACTCAATCAAATTTGTGAGACATGATTTTCCACTCACAAAGCCATGCTGACTGTCCCTAATCAGTCTTTGCGTCTCTAAATGCCTATAGATCCTGTCTCTCAAAATACCTTCCAACTACTTACCCACCACAGATGTGAGGCTCACAGGTCTGTAGTTCCCAGGCTTTTCCCTGCAGCCCTTTTTAAACAAAGACACAACATTTGCCACTCTCCAATCTTCAGGCACCTCACCCGTGACCATTGATGATTCAAGAATCTCTGCTAAGGGACCTGCAATTTCTTCCCTGGCCTCCCACAATGTCCTGGAATAAAGTTCATCAGGTCCCAGGGATTTATTTAACTAAATGCACTTTAAGACTTCCAGCACCACCTTCTCTGTAACACGTATACTCCTCAAGACATCACTATTTATTTCCCCAACTTCCTGAACATCCATGCTCTTCTCAACAGAAAACACTGTTGAAAAATATTCATTCAGGACCTCACAGTCTCTTGTGGATCTGCACAAAGGCATAGATGACCTTGTTGATCCTTAAGAGGCCTCCTCTCTCCCTTGTTACCCTTTTGCCCGTTGTGTAGGTACAGGCCACCGAGCAGACACACAGGTTAAGTATATTCTCCCCAGCAGAGACACACAGGTAAGCTTAGAACGCCCCAGCAGACAGACACAGTTCAGTACAGACCACCCCAGCAGAGACACACATGTAAGTATAGACTCCAACAGAGGAGACGCACAGCTAAGTTTAGACCCCCCGGCTGAGACACATATGCAAGTATGGACCGCCCAGTAGAGATACATCGCTAAGTATAGATCTTACCCAGTGGAGACACACATGTAAGAACATAGAACATAGAACATAGAACATTACAGCACAAACAGGCCCTTCGGCCCTCGAGTTGCACCGATCGCATCAACCCCACCAATCTATAGACCTATCTATAACCCCCAATCCCATTAAACCCCATATACTCATCCAGAAGTCTTTTAAAAGACCCCAGCGAGTTCGCCTCCACCACCGACGACGGCAGCCGATTCCAATCACTCACTACCCTCTGAGTGAAAAACTTACCCCTAACATCACCTCTGTACTTCCCTCCCCGCACCTTAAATCTGTGTCCTCTCGTAGCGACCATTTCAACCCGGGGAAATAGCCTCTGAGAGTCCACCCTATCTATTCTTCTCAACATTTTATAAACTTCTATCAGGTCGCCTCTCAACCTTCACCTCTCCAGGGAAAAGAGTCCCAGCTCCCTCAACCTATCTTCATAAGGCATGCCTCCCAGTCCAGGCAACATCCTTGTAAATCTCCTCTGCACCCTTTCAATAGCTTCTACGTCTTTCCTATAGTGAGGCGACCAGAACTGCGCACAGTACTCCAAATGAGGCCTGACAAGGGTCCTGTAAAGTTGCAGCATTACCTCCCGACTCCTAAACTCAATCCCTCGATTAATGAAGGCCAGTACACCATACGCCTTCTTGACCACCTCCTCCACCTGCGAGGCCGATTTAAGAGTCCTGTGAACCCGGACCCCGAGATCCTTCTGCTCTTCAACGCTACTAAGACCCCTGCCCTTAATAGTGTACTCGTTCATCCCGTTGGTTCTGCCGAAATGGACTACTACACATTTATCCGCGTTGAAGTCCATCTGCCACTTCTCCGCCCATTCCTGCATCCTATCTATGTCCTGCTGCAACTTTTGACATCCTTCCAGACCATCCACAACACCGCCGACCTTCGTGTCATCAGCGAACTTGCTAACCCATCCCTCCACTTCCTCATCCAGGTCATTTATGAAAATGACAAACAACAAGGGTCCCAGAACAGATCCCTGGGGCACCCCACTGGTGACTGACCTCCATTCCGAAAAAGACCCATCCACAACCACTCTCTGCCTTCTGCAGGCAAGCCAGTTCTGGATCCACAAGGCCAAAGGCCCTTGGATCCCATGCCCTCTCACCTTCTCAAGAAGTCTTGCATGGGGGACCTTATCAAAAGCCTTGCTGAAGTCCATGTACACTACGTCCACGGCACTTCCTTCGTCAATGTGTTCAGTCACATTATCGAAGAACTCAACTAGGCTCGTAAGGCACGACCTGCCCTTGACAAATCCATGCTGACTATTCCTGATCATGTCAAACCTCTCCAAATGGTCGTAAATCTTGTCCCTCAGAAGCCTCTCCATCAGCTTACCAACCACTGAGGTCAGACTCACCGGGCGGTAATTTCCCGGGCTATCTCTGTTCCCTTTCTTGAAAATAGGGACTACATCCGCAATCCTCCAATCTTCCGGAACCTCTCCCGTCTCCATTGACGACGCAAAGATCATCGCCAAGGGCTCTGCAATCACTTCCCTGGCCTCCCACAGTATCCTGGGGTACATCCCATCTGGATGTATCCTGGGGTACATCCCATCTGACCAGTTACAAAAACAATGACCCACTAGCCTAAACCAATTCCTTTTCGTCCATAAACCTATCCACGGATCTCTTAAATGCCCCCAAACTAGGCGTATTTACAACTGCAGCAGGCAGGGCATTCCAGTCCCTCACCACCCTCTGGGTAAAGAACCTACCCCTGACATCCGTCCTATAACTACCCCCCCTTAATTTAAAGCCATGCCCCCTTGTGCTAGATTTCTCCATCAGAGGAAAAAGGCTATTACTATCCACCCTGTCTAAACCTCTAATCATCTTATATGTTTCAATAAGATCCCCTCTTAACCGCCTTCTTTCCAGCGAAAACAACCCCAAATCCCTCAGCCTCTCCTCATAGGGCCTCCCCTCCATACCAGGCAGCATCCTGGTAAATCTCCTCTGCACCCTCTCCAAAGCCTCCACATCCTTCCTGTAATGTGGGGACCAGAACTGCACACAGTACTCCAAGTGCGGCCGCACCAGAGTTGTGTACAGTTGCAACATGATGCTGCGACTCCTAAATTCAATCCTCCTACCAATAAACACCAAGATGCCTTCTTAACAACCTTATCTACTTGATTCCCAACTTTCAGGGATCTATGTACATATACACCGAGATCCCTCTGCTCATCCACACTATTCAAAGTCCTCCCGTTAGCCCTATACTCGACACATCTGTTATTCCTACCAAAGTGAATTACCTCACACTTCTCCGCATTAAACTCCATCCGCCACCTCTCGGCCCAGCTCTGCAACCTGTCTAAGTCTTCCTGCAAACTATGACACCCTTCATCACTATCTACCACACCTCCGACTTTGGTGTCATCAGCAAATTTACTAATCCACCCAACTATACCCTCATCCAGATCATTAATAAAAATTACAAACAGCAGTGGCCCCAAAACAGATCCCTGAGGCACACCACTCGTAACCGAACTCCATGATGAATATTTACCATCAACCACCACCCTCTGTCTCCTATCCGCTAGCCAATTCCTGATCCAATTCCCTAGATCACCCCCAATCCCATACGTCTGCATTTTCTGAGAAGTCTACCATGGTGAACCTTATCAAATGTCTTACTAAAATCCATATACATCACGTCCACTGCCTTACCCCCATCCACCTCTTTGGTCACTTTCTCAAAAAACTCAATAAGGTTAGTAAGGCACGACCTACCCGCCACAAAACCATGCTGACTATCTCCAATCAATTCATTATTCTCCAAATAACTATAAATCCTATCCCAAATAATTTTTTCTAAAACCTTGCCCACAACAGAAGTGAGACTCACCGGTCTATAATTCCCGGGAAAGTCTCTGTTCCCCTTCTTAAACAATGGGACAACATTCGCTAACCTCCAATCTTCCGGTACTATACCAGAGGCCAACGACGACCTGAAGATCAGAGCCAGAGGCTCTGCAATCACTTCTCTTGCCTCCCAGAGAATCCTGGGGTAAATCCCATCTGGACCAGGGGACTTATCTATTTTCAGTCCCTCCAGAATATCTAGCACATCCTCCTTATCAACTGCAACACTGTCAATTCTACTCCCCTGCAACCCAGTGTCCTCCTCAGCTATATCCATGTCCCCCTGCGTGAACACCGAAGAGAAATATTGGTTCAATGCCTCTCCAATCTCCTCCGGTTCCGCACATAACTTCCTTCTGCTGTCTGTAACTGGCCCTAATCTTGCCCTAACCAACCTTCTGTTCTTGACATACCTATAGAACGCCTTAAGATTCTCCTTAATCCTATCAGCCAAAGTCATCTCATGTCCTCTTTTAGCCCTTCTTAGCTCACTCTTCAACTCCCTCCTAGCCAATCTAAAGTTTTCTAGTGCACTACCCGAGCCCTTACGTCTCATCCGGACATAAGCCTCCTTTTTCCTCTTAACCAACGAAAAAACGTTTTTGGTGCACCACGGTTCCCTAGCCCTACCAATTCCTCCTTGCCTGACAGGGACATACCTATCACGGACTCGCAGTAGCTGCTCCTTGAAAAAAGTCCACATTTCAGACGTTCCCAGTCCCTGTAATCTCCTAGTCCAACCTATGCTTCCTAATTCTCTCCTAATAGCCTCATAATTACCCTTCCCCCAGCTAAAACCACTAGCCCGAGGTTTATGCCTATCCCTTTCCATCACTAAGGTGAACATAACCGAATTGTGGTCACTATCACCAAAATGCACACCAACTTCCAAGTCTAGCACCTGGTCTGGCTCATTTCCCAGCACCAAATCCAATATAGCCTTACCTCTAGTTGGCCTATCTACATACTGAGTCAAAAAACCTTACTGCACGCTTTGTACAAAAACTGACCCCTCTAACGAGCTAGAGTTATAACAATTCCAATCAATATTAGTAAAGTTAAAATCCCCCATAACAATTACCCTATTACTTTCACTCCTAACCAGGATCGTCTCCGCAATCCTTTCCTCAACCTCTCTAGAACTTTTAGGAGGTCTATAAAAGACTCCCAACAGGGTTACCTCTCCACTCCTACTTCTAATCTCCGCCCATACTACCTCAACAGACAAGTCCTCATCAAACTTCCTCTCTGAAACTGTGATACAATCCCTGACCAATAATGCTACCCCTCCCCCCCTCCTACCTCCTTCTCTACTCCGACTAAAACATTTGAACCCCGGGACCTGCAGCAACCATTCCTGCCCCTGCTCTATCCATGTCTCTGAAATGGCCACAACATCGAAGTCCCAGGTACTGATCCACGCTGCAAGTTCATCCACTTTATTGCGAATACTCCTCGCATTAAATTATACGCATTTCAAACCCTGCTCCACCCCACCCCTGCGATGCTTTGCATTGCAGTCCCCATCTATACCCCCCTCACTTTCAACTTGGACAAATTTACTTGGACAAGTTACTTGGACAAATAAACTGGAAGGAGGCATTCTTAGGGAAAAGTACCGAAGGAAGGTGGCGGATATTCAAGGAATGTTTGTCTGGCGCTCTGCATGACAATGTTCCGATAAGGCAAGGGGGTTTTGGTAGGTCGCGGGAACCGTGGTGCACGAAGGCTGTGTTGAACCTAGTCAGGAGGAAAAGGAAGGTGTACTTTGTGCTCCTGATTTCCTAAGCATTTCCCATTTAGAAAATAGTCTACGCTTCCATTCCTCCTTCCAAAGTGCGTAACCTCACACTTTTCCACATTGTATTCCATCTGCCACTTCCTTGCCCACTCTCCTAACCTGTCCAAGTCCTTCTGCAGACCCCCTCCTTCCTCAATGCTACCCGCCTCTCCACATATCTTTGCACCATCTGTAAATTTAGCAACAGTGCCTTCAGCTCCTTCCCCCAAATCGTTAATACATCATTAATTAATGTTAATTAACACTGCAATGAAGTTACTATGAAAATCCCACGGACGCCATGCTCCGGCACCTGCTCAGCTACACTGAGGGAGAATTTAGCGCGGCCAGTGCACCCTAACTGTGCGCAGCTCTGGTCGCCTCACTATAGGAAAGACGTAGAAGCTATTGAAAGGGTGCAGAGGAGATTTACAAGGATGTTGCCTGGACTGGGAGGCATGCCTTATGAAGATAGGTTGAGGGAGCTGGGACTCTTTTCCCTGGAGAGGCGAAGGTTGAGAGGCGACCTGATAGAAGTTTATAAAATGTTGAGAGGAATAGATAGGGTGGACTCTCAGAGGCTATTTCCCCGGGTTGAAATGGTCGCTACGAGAGGACACAGATTTAAGGTGTGGGGAGGGAAGTACAGAGGTGATGTTAGGGGTAAGTTTTTCACTCAGAGGGTAGTGAGTGATTGGAATCGGCTGCCGTCGTCGGTGGTGGAGGCGAACTCGCTGGGGTCTTTTAAAAGACTTCTGGATGAGTATATGGGGTTTAATGGGATTGGGGGTTATAGATAGGTCTATAGATTGGTGGGGTTGATGCGATCGGCGCAACTCGAGGGCCGAAGGGCCTGTTTGTGCTGTAATGTTCTATGTTCTATAGTCGGTGCAACATCGTGGGCCGAAGGGCCTGTTCTGCGCTGTAATGTTCTATGTTCGATGTTCAACAGAGAGTCACAATGAAGTATAGACCCCACAGCAGACACATGCAGGTAAGTAAAGATCCCCCCAGCAGAGACACACTGGTAAGTATAGATCAAGCAGCAGAGACACACAGGTAAGTTTAGAACGCCCCAGCAGAGAGACACAGTTCAGTACATCCCAATGCCCCCACTCACTCCCTCTGAACGCACTCTTTATTCTATGTGTTCCCAGGAAATGAGAATTTCATTGGGAATGTTCCCCAGATTCAGTTACCTGAGGTTGGAGATCCTGCTGGGACTGACGATGATCTCTCAGTGGATTTTTCACTCGATGGATCGCTGTGTGACCGGGTTGGAGATGTTTGTGGATCTGAGGTAATTTCGGGCAAATGGGGAGAGAGCAGATTGAAGTTAAACAGAACACATCACTGTGTGGTTTCTAGATTCTCAACAATATCACACGATGAGATTGGAAACCCTTCCCTCCACCCGAGTAACACAAACCCCTTTCCCTTCATCCCCATCACTGGATCACAGCTCCCCGATTCTCTGAAACCCCTTCCCCTGGATTGCAGACACTCAATCTCCTCAAACAGGAATCTCCATCTCACTCAAGCCCTCCATTTCCCCATCACTCACTCACTCCCTCACTTTCCATCAGTAAATCCCTATTTCAGTCTCCGGGATTGCTGTCCCCTTGGGTCACGTTGAGGGAAGTGTTTGTGTTGAGTCTTCCTCACAGTGCTGCCTACCTGAGGTCGGAGTTCCGGCTGGGATAGAGGATGACTGATCGCCGGATTGTCCACTCGATTCTTCCTCGTGGGTGGGAGATGGGATTGTTCCTGAATCCAGAAAAGGTGAAAGAATATCACGTCAGTGAACTTTGGGGAACAACAGAACCAATCATCAAACTGAATTTACGGCGGGGTCACTGCAGGGAAGGCAGTGGTGCGGTGGGATTGTCAATGGACTAGTTATCCAGAATCCCAGTGGAATCCTCTGGGGTCCCGGGTTCAAATCACAGACGGTGAAATGTGAATTCAATAAAAAACGAGAATTACAAGTCTGATGATGAACACGGCCGATTGTCGTAAAAACCCATTCAGTTCACGAACGTCCATTCAGGAAAAAGGAAATCTGCTGTCCTTACCCAGCCTGGCCGAGCTGTGATTCCAGAAACACAGCAATGTGGGTGACTCACAAACACCCGTCTGAAATGGAGGGCAGTTAGGGGTGGGAAATCCCTCTCCCTTCACTCACTACATCCCACTCACTCTCACCTCAGTGATAATGTCCCTCTCCCCTCACTCACTAAATGCCATTGCCCTCAGTCACTACATCCCTCTTCCCTCTCAGTGTATCCCACACCCCTCACTCACTAAATGCTACCACTTGCCTCAGTCACTACATCCCATTCTCCTCTGTCCCTGCAGCCCACTCCCCTCACCCATTTCATTCCACACCCTTACTCGTGACTCACTACTTCAGCCCCCTCAGTCACTACATCCGTGCTTCCTCAGTCACTCTCTTGCTCCCCATCAGTGTGAGTTGGAGGGATGTACAGAGTGAGCTGTGATTGGTTCTGAGTGAGTGCAGAGCTGGTTTTGAAGTACTGAACCTGATACCTGAGGTTGGGGACACACCGACACTCGAGGAAACTTCCTTGTCCGCCTGTCGCGTGAATCCTTCCGCACCTCCCTGAACCTGGGCCGTTTTTGGATCTACAATGAATAGAGAATGAGGTAATTCCGTATTGAAAGGTCTTTCCATTCAGTGTCCCTGTGCCGGGCAGTGGGACACCTGGAACATCTCTATCACAGCCTTTAACAATCCACTGGCAGTGGTGACTTGTGCCTTGGCGCTGGGCTACGATCAACCTAACTCTAATCTCTGGGGTGAGGACTGGGGATGGGGGTGTGACAGAGATTGCAAACAGCGCCAGGAGCCAACGATCACTGGGGAGCGAGGGGTCGTGGGAGAGAGGGAGGGGGCAGGACCAAACCTCTGCTCCCTGAACCTTCCTCACTCCTTCTTCCCAAGAGACTGAGGTAACACAAGGGCCACCTCACCCCAGAGTCGGAGAATGGGAATCCTGCCAGTGGGATCTCATTGTCCAATTTTCCTCGTTCACTTGCCCAGGATATTTTTGATTATACATGTAGGTATGACCCCCAAGAGTGAACCCCAAGAGACAGACTAGTAAGTATAGACCCCCCAGCAGAGACACACAGGTAAGTATAAACCCCCCCAAGCAGAGACACACAGTAAGTATAGATCCCCCAGCAGAGACACACAGGTAAGTATAGATCCCCCCAGCAGAGACACACAGGTAAGTATAGATCCTCCCAGCAGAGACACACAGCTAAGTATAGATCCCCCAGCAGGCACACACAGGTAAGTATAGATCCCCCCAGCAGAGACACACAGGTAAGTATAGATCCCCCAGCAGAGACACACAGGTAAGTATAGATCCCCCCAGCAGAGACACACAGGTAAGTATAGATCCCCCAGCAGAGACACACAGGTAAATATTGTTCCCCTCGCACAACAGAGACGTCGAACTTTCTTTATCTGTATTTGTGACGTTTCCAAGTCACTTCTCTTGATCTTTTGGAAGGAACAGCTTACCCGTGCAATAGGCATCACAATATCGTAAGGACTTCAACTCATAAACGATGTAATGGCTGCAGTTTTTAATCTTTATCTGGTGGCGCTGGTGACAGAGTTTCCCTTTCCAGCTTCAACAAACTGTCCTGGTCACCACTCCCTGTTCCAGGGTGGGATGTGATCCTGAAATGAGATGTATAAATATTGGAGAGTGTAAGCGATGTGAACAGTGCTGGACAGTGAGAGTAAATCTGATATTGTAAAGTCTGACTTACCGTTTAACCAGCCTGAACCATTTGTTGAGCAGTGTCCCTGTGGGATAGGAGTCTCCGGAATCTTCCATCCATCAGAACTGGAACAACAAATAAACACAGACACAATCAGCTCCTGAACTGTGAACTTCAATAACAATATCTCCAATACTCCTTCCTGGAAGTCCGATAGGGGGGATATAGAGAGATTTTAGTTGGTTGGCAATGCTAAATTTCCCCTTAGTGTCAGGGGGAACAGTTACTGTAAATGCGTGGTGGTTATGGGGATACGGCCTGGATGGGACTGTGTTAGGTGCAGATTCATAATTCTGTGACTCCATCCCACAGCAAATCCTGCTTCCGCCCCCCCCCCCAACCCCTCTCCAGTTTGTTCTCTACGCTCCACCCCTAATTTCAACTCCCAGCCCTAACCCCTCCCTTCCAGACCCAATGTGTCATTTAACGTGCTGCCCCGGGACCATGTTCCCCAACCCCGTTTATTATCTCCTCGCTGCTCTCGCTCCGTCTATCCAGTATTATCTCCCTCTACTCTCTCTCTCTTCTCAGTCTCTATCTCTCTGTCTCTCTCTCTCCTCTGTTCTCTTTCTCTATCCAGTATTATCTCCCTTTACTCTGTCTCTCTCTTCCACCTCTCTCTATTTATCCAGCTTTATCTCATTTTACTCTCACTCTATTCTCTCTGTCTATCCGGTGTTAGCCCTGTTTACTTTCTCTCTGCTCGCTCTCTCTATCAAGTGTTAACTCGCGTAATTCCATCTCTGTGTTTTCTCTCTCTCTATCCAGTGTTGTTTACATTCACATACACTCCCTCTGTCCAGTGTTATCTGCCTTTACACATTCTCTCTCTTCTCCCTATTTCCATTGTTATTTGTCTTTACTTTCTCTGTTTAATCTCTCTCTCTGCACTGTATTTCACTCTATCCAGTGTTATCTCCCTTTACACTCTTTCTCTGTTCTTTCTTTCTCTCTCTTCCTCTCTCTATCGATTGTTATCTCCCTTTACACGGTCCCTCTGCTCTTTCTCTCTCTCTCTCTATCCAGTGTTATGACATTTTTAGTGGTCCATTTGTTCTTTCTCTCTCTCTGTCCAGTGTTAGCTCCCTTTACACTTTCTCTCTCTCTCTCTATGCAGTCTTATGGCCTTTTACACAAGTCCCTCTGTTCTTTCTCTCTCTCTATCCAGTGTTGTCTTCATTTACTCTCTCTCTGTTTTCTCTCTATCCAGTTATATCTCCCTTTACTCTTTCTCTCTCCCTCTATCTGTATCCAGTGTTTTTACCTTTTACTCTTTGTCTCCCTTCTGCCACCCAACATGGTTTTGTGCTGTTTCTATCCCTCCTCATGTCCCCTCCCCCACCGCTGCTCCACTCTAATAGCCGACATCAATCCCTTACCTTTTAAATCGATACCACCCGTGGTTGAGTTCATTGTCGCATTTTCGAGTAGAGCAAACTGTCCTGTTACACTCTGCACTCCTCCAGGGCTGGTCCAGGACGGTGTGATTTACACATGGGTCAGCGATTGACAGGTCTGCGACTGGTTGGCAGAGAGAGGATTCATCTTAATATTAAGCCCATTTATTGTTGTAGAGATTTGGAAATCTGGGGGTGTCAGTAACATCAGATTGAACCTTTCCCCCCAATAACAAATCCACATTGTTTCCCATCAGTCCCCCAGTACAGCCTGTTCCCCGCTCCCTCCTCTCCGGTGTAACTCAGTAACTCACAACAGGAATCGCTTCCACATCAATCCCACTCCCCAGAAAGCAGCAACCAAACCTACAATCTATTGCTTCAGTAGAAACTGGTTCAGTTTGGACATCTCTCCTTCCCTTCGGAAAACTGAGCTGGGGGCAGCTGTTGGGGGAGTGGGGGTGTTGCCCGAAGCTCGTTGTCCAATTCGGGTCGGGGGCATACCCATCCAAACAGCATATTCCGTTCATGTTCCTCTTCCTGGAACATACGATGCACTGAGATGGACTCGCATTTCCCAGAACAGTTTGCGAGGCAGGTCACGGGGGTAATAGGGGTGTAAAGCTTGAGGAAGGAGCATGTGGTGGGGGCACACTCCATTAAACCCTTAGAGAGGGGACTCGAGCACGGACCTTCTGCCCGAGATGCACAGTGGTTAACATTGCAGCCTCACAGAGCCAGGGGCCCGGGTTCAATTCCCGGCTCGGGTCACTATCTCTGCATAGACTGCATGTTCTCCCCGTGTCTGCCTGGGTTTCCTCCAGTTTCTTCGCACAACCCAAAGATGTGCTGGTGAGGTGCACTGGCCATGCTAAGTTCACCCTCAGTGTACATTACAAGGCGCCAGAGTGTAGCGACTTGGGGATTTTCACAGTAACTTCATTGCAGTGTTAATGTCAGCTGACTTGCGACCAATAGAAAAACGTTAAAAAGTAACTGAAAGATGCAAGGATGGTAACCCATATGCCAGAACCCCCCCCTCCCACCCCCCACTCAGGCATCTCATAATAATCTCTGCAACCAGCAGAAGGAGCACACAGAACTCACATCCACACATGGGCGCTGTCGAGTTCCACAGACATTGTAAACCAGTGTCTGACTTCGTCCAGTGTCGCCTTGGCCACAAGCTCACTTTCCAAGTTGCCTTGGTCACAACACCACTTAATGTTTCAGACACTTAGCCATGGTGTTCCTTACAACACTGAGGGACATTACGTTCTGTCAGTGTCCCGGTTTATCCAGTCTCGACCTCCTGTGTCATTTTGAAACAGCAATGTACCTGTGCAATAAGTAGCGTTACAGCCTGGTGTCAGTTTCAGCTCATAGACAAAGTAACTGCTGCAGTTTTTAATCTTTATCGCTCACTCCCGGTTGCAGAGGTTCCCCTTCTGGTTAAAACAAACCATTCGGTTTACTGTTCCCTGTTCCAGGGTGGGATGTGATCCTGAAATTAGGTGTATAAATATTGGAGAGTGTAAGCGATTTGAACAGCGCTGGACAGTGAGAGTAAATCTGATATTGTAAAGTCTGACTCTACCTTGAAACCAGCCTGGACGACCTGTCGAGCAATGACTCACTGGGACCGCAGTCTCCGGAATCTTCCATCCGCCGGAACTGGAACAACAATCACAGAGTCACTTTGAGCTTCTGCACAAGCCTCGGGATGAAGGATGTTGAGGAATTCCCCCCAGGACACACTCGCTTTAATTTCGCCCAACCAACACCACCACCCTGTCACCTGTCTTTGAATCAGTGTGTCTGATCGCCTTAACGATCGAACTTTTGAGTTCCAACTTCCCTCATACTTCGACTTCAGAAGAGAAGGAGGACTCCAGGTAACTCACTGACATTTACCATCTCAGGGCTTGTAGTGATACGGGCTGGCACAGTCTGACCCCATCGCAGTGGGGCTACTGTGGGCCTCGGAGCTAAGTCCGCTGGGCCTCTGGCCAGATTGGACAATCGAGGGAGTGGACAGCACAAAACCACACCCATCATCGCCACTACCTGCCGCTAACACCCACATTCCCAGCTGGTTGGGCTTGGTGTGTCATAAGAACATAAGAAATAGGAGCAGGAGCAGGCCATCTAGCCCCTCGAGCCTGTCCCGCCATTCAATAAGATCATGGCTGATCTGTCGTGGCTCAGTTCCACATTCCCGCCCTCTCCCCATAACCCTTAATCCCCTCGCTTATCAAAAACCCATCAACCCGCGTCTTAAAAATATTTAGCGAGGCAGCCTCCACCACCTCAACGGGCAGAGAATTCCAGAGATTCACCACCCTTTGAGTGAAGAAGTTCCTCTTCAACTCCGTTCTAAACCGCCTCCCCTTTATCCTGAGGCTGTGCCCTCTAGTCCTGCTGTCCTTTCTGAGCGGGAAGAGCTCTATCCTCCTCTATCCTATCCATCCCATTCATCATCTTATATGTCTCAATGAGATCTCACTCTTCTAAACTCTAACAAGTACAAGCCTAGTTTACTCAGCCTCTCCTCATAGTTCAACCCCCTCAACTCTGGGGGCCTAGTAAACCTCCTCTGCACTCCTTCCAAGGCCAAAATATCCTTGCGCAAGGTGTGGCGACCAAAACTGCACACAGTACTCCAGCTGCGGCCTCACCAGTGCCCTATACAGCTGCAGCAAGACCTCCCTGCTTTTATAGTCAATCCCCCTCGCTATAAAGGCCAGCATCCCATTTGTCTTCCTGACCACCTGCTGCACCTGTAGGCTGGGTTTTTGTGACTCATGCACAAGGACCCCGAGGTCCCTCTGCACCGTTGCCTGCTGAAGTTTTTCACCATGTAAGTAATAGTCCTTCCTACCATTATTCCTACCAAAGTGCACAACTTCACATTTGCCAACATTAAATTCCATTTGCCAGTTCCTGGTCCATTCGCCCAGCCTATCTAGATCCTTCCGCAGACTCTCCACACCCTCCGCACAATTTGCCGTTCCACCAATTTTGGTGTCATCAGCAAATTTCGACACCATACAATCGGTTCCCTCCTCCAGATCATCTATATAAATGGTGAATAGCTGAGGCCTCAGCACCGACCCCTGGGGCACTCCACTAGTCACCAACCGCCAATCCGAATAGCACCCATTGACCCCCACTCTCTGCCTCCTACTTGACAGCCAATCCTGTATCTACGCTAACACCCTACCCCCAACTCCATGCCCCCTGACCTTCTGCAATAACCTCTTGTGAGGCACCTTGTCAAACGTCTTCTGAAAATCAAGAAACACCACATCCACCAGCTCTCCTCTATCCACCGCCCTCGACACATCCTCATAGAACTCCAATAAATTCGTCAGACACAACTTCCCCTTAACGAAACCGTGCTGCGTCTGCTCTACCAAACAATTCTCCTCAAGATGCCTCGCAATTTTCTCCTTGATCACGGATTCTAACATTTTTCCTACAACAGACGTTAAACTAACTGGCCTTTCATTTTCCACATTTTGCCTGCCACCCTTCTTAAACAATGGCGTAACATTAGCCATTTTCCAATCTTCTGGCACTTCCCCAGAATCCAGTGACATTTGGAAAATTATCACCAAGGCATCCACTATCACCTCCACCATTTCCTTCAGAACCCTTGGATGCATTCCATCCGGTCCTGGGGACTTATCCACAATCAGTCCCTCCAGTCTGTCCGGCACCACCTCTCTGGTAACAATAATGTCATTCAGGCCCTCCACTCCTACCATCTTTCCATTGCTAACACTCAGCAAATTATTCACGTCCTCCTCCGTGAAGACCGAAACAAAAAAGTTATTCAGGGCCTCAGCCATATCCCCATCCCCTACCACTAAGCCCCCTTTCTCATCCTCTCAGGGTCCAACGTTCACCCTAGCCAGCCTCTTCCTTTTTATGTTTTTATAAAAACTCTTGCTATCCATTTTTATATTAAGCGCTAGCCCAGCTTCATAGTTTCTCCTACCCTTCTTTATCAACTTCTTTGTCATTCTTTGTTGACATTTAACACTCTCCCAGTCCTCTTCTCGCCCACTACTCTTAGCTACTCTAAACGCATCCACTTTTAATTTAACACTTTCCTTCACCTCCTTCGTTATCCACGGCTGATTATCTCTCCTCTTACGATCCATTTTAACCATCGGAATAAATTTCTGCTTAGCACCAAGAAAGATCTCCTTAAAGATCCTCCACTGTTCCTCAGCAGACCTCCCTTCCAACACACTCCCCCAATCAACGTTCGCCAATTCCTCTGTCATCCTACCATACTCCTCTCTGTTCAAACAAAGGACACATGTCCGGGAACCCACTTTCTCCTCCTTCATCTGCATCAGAAACTCCACCATACAATGATCACTCTTCCCAAGAGGATCCTTCACCACAAGGTCCCTAACTCAACCCGCCTCATTACATAGCACCAGATCCAAGATAGCTCACTCCTTCGTCAGCTCCAACACACATTGTTCGAGGAAACTATCCCGGCAGCATTCCAAGAACTCCTCCTCAAGCCCACCGCGTCCAATATGGGTCGACCAATCAATATGTAGATTGAAATCCCCCATAACTACGGCCGTCCCATTCCTGCACGCCGCACTTATTTGCACGTTAACAGCCCACCCCACCTCCAGATCATTATTCGGGGGCCTATAAACGACACCCACCAGTGTCTTCCTCCCTTTGCTGTTCCTAATCTCCATCCACAACGATTCCACGTTCCTCTCTTCGGTTCCTATATCATCCCTTACTACCACCCTGATGCTATCCTTAATCAGCAGAACTACGCGCCCCCATTTTCGCTCCTGCCTATCCTTCCTAAACACTTGATACCCCTGGACATTCAGCTCCCAGTCCCTGTCACCTTGCAGCCACGTCTCTATAATGGCCACCAGATCATATCCATTTGTGCTGATCTGCGCCACCAGCTCATTCACTTCATTCCGAATGCTTCGTGCATTCAGATAAAGTACTTTCATCCCAGCCTTCACCTGGACCCTATTTGCCAGAACGCCACCAAACATACTCACGCCCCCTACTCCCTCTATTATTGGGGCATCCTTGGCCTCCTCCCTTACCTGGACCCTCTCCTTTACTTTCGACCCCGTAATGTCACCGACCCTCGCACCCTCCCCCCCCCCCCAATTAGTTTAAAGCCCTAACTACAGTCCTATTTACACGATTAGCCAGGTGTCCCTACACCTTACCTGTTGAACCTGTACCATCCGTAGACAAGATCCTTGTCACACTGCAGCTCTCCCACACGCTCTGTCCCAGTATAATTGCTGCTTTTCCATGGCTGGTTCAGCACCGTGTGATCTACACATGTGTCAGTGAGCGTTGAGTTTGGGTCTGAGTGACAGAGAGATGTTTAACGTTAACAGATAAAGTACAGTCAATCTCACACAGACACACACGACCCTCCCCCTCAATAAGACAACACAACCTCAACGCAGGTTGAGAGAGTTAGACTGTTACCCAGAAGAGGAATGTGCCAAGGTCACACCCCAGTCCCCTCAGTCACTCCGTCCCTCTCTCCGTCAGGCACTCTAACCCTCTCCCCCTCAGTCACTCTGTCCCTCTCCCCCTCAGTCACTGGGTGTGTCAGTGTCCCGGTATATCCAGTCTCACCCTCCTGGGTTCAACAAATACAGAGTACCCCGGGGGATACCTGAGAGTTCTCCTCGAACCACATGGGTACATGGGACTGGGATATTATAGTTAACACTGAAACATGGCTAGCAGGGACAGAACTGGCAACTCAGTGTTCCAGGATCCAGATGCTATAGGGAAGATAGATCAGGAGGTAAGAGAGGAAGGGAGATGCATTTTTGTTGAAAGAGAACATCACAGCAGTACTGAGAGGGTATATTGGAGAGTGTAAGCGATTTGAACAGTGCTGGACAGTGAGAATAAATCTGATATTGTAAAGTCTGACTCTACCCTGTAACCAGCCTGGACGACGTATGGAGCAGTGTCTCTCTGCGACTGGAGTCTCCAAATCTTCCATCTGCCCGAAGTGGAAGAACAATCAGAGAATCACTTCACATTATCCCCACTCCACTTGGGTGTGAGTCCCACATTCCCCTGCATTCCCTGTGGGAGTGAGTCCCAAATTCTCTCCCACTCCCTGTTGGAATGAGTCCCACATTATCATACCTCCCCATGGGAGTGAGTCCCCAATTTGCCCCCACTCCCTGCGGGACGGAGTGGCACATTTTCTTCACTTCCCGTGGGAGCGACTCCCACATTCCCCCATTCCATGTGGGAACGAGTCCCACATTCTCCCTAATCCATGTAGGAGCAAGTCCCACATTCTCCCCATTCCTGGTGAACGTGTCCCATATTCTCCCACGCTCCACCTGCGAAGCCGATTTAATCGACACAAAAGGACATGATCTGGTGGCCATTACAGAGACGTGGCTGCAAGGTGACAGGGACTGGGAGCTGAATGTCCAAGGGTATCAAGTGTTTAGGAAGTATAGGCGGGAGGGAAAAGGGTGGAGCGTAGCTCTGCTGATTAAGGATAGCATCAAGGTGGTAGCAAAGGATGATATTGGAGCCAAGGAGCAGAACGTGGAATCGTTGTGGGTAGAGATTAGAAACAGCAAAGGGAGGAAGACGCTGGTGGGTGTCGTCTATAGGCCCCCGAATAATGATCTGGAGGTGGGGCGGGCTGTTAACGCGCAAATAAGTGCGGCGTGCAGGAATGGGACGGCCGTAGTTATGGGGGATTTCAATCTGCATATTGATTGGTCGACCCATGTTGGACGCGGTGGGCTTGAGGAGGAGTTCTTGGAATGCTGCTGGGATAATTTCCTTGAACAGTGTGTGTTGGAGCCGACGAGGGAGCGAGTTATCTTGGATCTGGTGCTATGTAATGAGGCGGGTAGAATTAGGGACCTTGAGGTGAAGGATCCTCTTGGAGAGAGTGATCATTGTATGGTAGAGTTTCTGGTGCAGATGGAGGAGGAGAAAGTGGGTTCCCGGACACACGTCCTTTGTTTGAATAGAGGGGAGTGCGGTAGGATGAGAAGAATTGGCAAATATGGACTGGGGGAGTGCGTTGGAGGGAGGGTCTGCTGAGGATCTTTAAGGAGATCTTTCTTGGTGTTCAGCAGAAATTTATTCCGATGGTCAAAAAGGACTGTAGGAGGAGAGTAATAAGCCGTGGATAACGAAGGAGGTGAAGGAAAGTGTTAAATTAAAAGCGGAGGAGTTTAGAGTAGCTAAGAGCAGTGGGCGAGAAGAGGATTGGGAAAGGTTTAAATGTCAACAAAGATTGACAAAGAAGTTGATAAAGAAGGGTAGGAGAAACTATGAAGCTGGGCTAGCACTTAATATAAAAAAGGATAGCAAGAGTTTTCATAAATATATAAAAAGGAAGAGGCTGGCTAGGGTGAACGTTGGTCCTTTAGAGGATGAGAAAGGGGACCTAGTGGTAGGGGATAGGGATATGGCTCAGGTATTGAATAACTTTTTTGTTTCCGTCTTCACGGAGGAGGATGTGAATAATTTGCCGGGTGTTAGCGATGGAAAGGTGGTAGGAATGGAGGGTCTTAATGACATTACTGTTACTAGAGAGGCGGTGGTCGACAGACTGGAGGGGCTGATTGTAGACAAGTCCCCAGGACCGGATGGAATGCATCCGAGGATTCTGAAAGAAATGGCGGAGGTAATAGTGGATGCCTTGGTGGTTATCTTCCAGACGTCGCTGGGTTCCGGGGAAGTGCCGGAAGATTGGAAAACGGCTAATGTTACACCGTTGTTTAAGAAGGGTGCCAGGCAAAAGGCAGGGAATTATAGGCCGGTTAGTTTAACGTCTGTGGTAGGTAAAATGTTAGAATCCGTCATTAAAGAGGAAATTGCGAGGCACCTTGAAGGGAATTGATTGATAGAGCAGACGCAGCATGGTTTCATTAAAGGGAAGTCGTGTCTGACAAATTTACTGGAGTTCTCTGAGGATGTGTCTAGAGCGCTGGATAGAGGAGAGCCGGTGGATGTGGTCTTTCTGGATTTTCAGAAGACGTTTGACAAATTACATCATAAGAGGTTATTGCAGAAGGTCAGGGGACTTGGAGTTGGGGGTAGGGTGTTAGCATGGATAGAGGATTGGTTGTCAAATAGGAGGCAGAGAGTGGGGGTCAACGGGTGCTATTCGGATTGGCGGATGGTGACTAGTGGAGTACCCCAGGGGTCGGTGCGGGGGCCTCAGCTTTTTACCATTTATATAGATGATCTGGAGGAGGGATCCGAGTGTAGGGTGTCGAAATTTGCGGATGACACCAAGATTGGGGGAACGGCAATTTGTGCGGAGGGTGTGGAGAGTCTGCAGAAGGATCGAGATAGGCTGGGCAAATGGGCCAGGAAATGGCAAATGGAATTTAATGTTGGCAAATGTGAGGTGGTCCACTTTGGAAGGAAGAATGGTAGGAAGGACTATTACTTACGTGGAGAAAAACTGCAGCAGGCGACGGTGCAAGAGGGACCTCGGGGTCCTTGTGCATGAGTCGCAAAAACCCAGCTTGCAGGTGGTCAGGAAGGCGAATGGGATGCTGGCCTTCATAGCGAAGGGGATTTAATATATAAGTAGGGAGGTCTTGCTGCAGCTGTATAGGGCATTGGTGAGGCCGCAGCTGGAGTACTGTGTGCAGTTTTGGGCGTCGCACCTGCACAAAGATATTTTGGCCTTGGAGGGAGTGCAGAGGAGGTTTTCTAGGCTGATACCGGAGTTGAGGGGGTTGAGCTATGAGGAGAGGCTGAATGAACTAGGCTTGTACTCGTTGGAGTTTCGAAGAATGAGGGGAGATCTCATTGAGACGTATAAGATGATGAATGGGATGGATAGGATAGAGGTGGAGAGACTCTTCCCGCTCAAAAAAGACAGTAGGACTAGGGGGCACAGCCTCAAGATAAAGGGGGGGGTCGTTTTAGAACGGAGTTGAGGAGGAACTTCTTCACTCAAAGGGTGGTGAATCTCTGGAATTCTCTGCCCGTTGAAGTGGTGGAGGCTGCCTCGCTAAATATTTTCAAGAAGCGGGTTGATGGGTTTTTGATAAGAGAGGGGATTAAGGGTTATGGGGAAAGGGCCGGAATGTGGAACTGAGCCACGACAGATCAGCCATGATCTTATTGAATGGCGGGGCAGACTCGAAGGGCCAGATGGCATACTCCTGCTCCTATTTCTTATGTTCTTAAGAGTCCTATGGACCCGGACTCCAAGATCCTTCTGCTCTTCAACACAGCTAAGACTCCTACCCTTGATACTGTATTCCTTCATCCCATTGGTCCTGCCAAAATGGACCACTACACATTTATCTGCATTGAACTCCATCTGCCACTTCTCCGCCCAATCTTGCACCCTATCTATGTCCCGCTGCAACTTCTGACATCCTTCCAGACCACCCACAACACCACCAACCTTCGTATCGTCTGCGAACTTACTAACCTATCCCTCCACTTCCTCATCCAGGTCATTTATGAAAATGACAAACAGCAAGGGTCCTAAAACAGATCCCTGGGGCACTCCACTGGTGACCGACCTCCATGCAGAAAAAGACCCATCCACAATGACTCTCTGCCTTCTGCAGGCAAGATGTGGGTGTGCCGGCGTTGGACTGGGGTAAACACAGTACAAAGTCTGACAACACCAGGTTTTAGTCCAACCGATTTATTTGATGGTAAAGTCACAAGCTTTCGAGGGGTGTCCCTCTTCGTCAGGTAAAAGAGGGAGGGAGTCTGACGAAGAGGGAGTCCCCTCGAAAGCTTGTGAGTTTACTATCAAATAAATCGGTTGGACTAAAACCTGTTGTTGTCAGACTTTTTTCTGCAGGCAAGCCAGTTCGGGATCCACAAGGCCGAAGCCGCGTGGATCCCATGCCCTCTCACCTTCTCAAGAAGTCTTGCATGGGGGACCTTATCAAATGCCTTGCTGAAGTCCATGTAAACCACATCTACCGATCTTCCTTCGTCAATGTGTTCAGTCACATTCTCAAAGAACTCAACAAGGCTCGTAAGGCATGATCTGCCCTTGACAAAACCATGTTGACTATTTCTGATCATTCTAAACTTCTCCAAATGCTCATAAATCTTGTCCCTCAGAAACCTCTCCATCAACTTACCAACCACTGAGGTCACACTCACCGGTCGGTAATTTCCCGGGCTATCCCTGTTCCCTTTCTTGAAAATAGGAACCACATCTGCAATCCTCCAATCCTCTGGAACCTCTCCCGTCTCCATCGACGATGCAAAGATGATCGCCAGGGGCTCTGCAATCACTTCTCTCACCTCCCACAGTAACCTGGGGTACATCCCATCCGGTCCTGGAGACTTGTCTATCTTAATAGAGTTTAAAAGTTCTAACACATCCTCTTCCTTAACATCCACATAACTCAATCTTTTCAGACTGCCGCAAACCTGTACTACAACCTCCCAGATCACTTTCCACCGTGAATACCGAGGCAAAGTACCCATTAAGCACCTCTGCCATTTCTTCCGGTTCCACACAGACTTTTCCCCCTTCATCTTTTATAGGTCCTATCCCTTCTCTTCTCATTAGTGGGTAGAATATGTCGGGATACGGGGATAGGGACTGGGTGGGATTGTGGTCAGTGCAGACTCAATGGGCTGAAGGGCCTCTTCCTGCACGGTAGAGTTTCTACGTGTAGGTATAATCCCTGAATACTCAATGATTCCCAATGTGTCCTGGACTCCCCAGTTAGACTGCCTATTCCTGCTGCTGTCCCACAGAACCTCTCGCAGCCCAGAGTTGAGTTCTTTCTGACCCAGATCAGATGCCTGACCCTCCACAACTACAACCATCTTCCCACGTGTCGGGTATGACTCCAACCAGTGGAGAGTTTGTGCCCTGATACCCACTGATTCCAGTTTCACTGGGGTTCCCTGATACCACATTGCAGCCTTGATGTCAGGGGCTGTCACTCTCATCCATGTTTGAACCAAGACTGTGATTAAGTCAGGAGCTGAGTAACCTTGGAGAGACCCAAGCTGGAAGTCACTGAGTAGGTTATACAAAGAACAAAAACAGCCCGGGAAACAGGCCCTTCGGCCCATCGAGCCCACGCCGCCATTTTAACATTACCAGTCCCCCCTCCACCCATCACCCTTATCTATGCTTATGGCATTCCACATTGAGAGAAACTAATTTAGGGACAATTTATTACCTCCAATCAGCCTAATAGCACATCTTTGGTGTGTGGGAGGAAACCAGAGCACCCGGAGAAAACCCACGCAAGCACGGGGAGAATGAGCACAGACACTGGCCCAAATCCATGTGTCTGCACAGCAAACAGTGATAGTCACCGACCTGTCGTGTTGCCCAGTATCTGGTCCAGTTTAAGCGTACACTAACGACATCAAACACTCGGCTACTCTCGAACATCCAAAAGCAGCCCTTGTACGACCCATCGCGTGTACGCCCCTCGTTGGACAACAAGGCGAACCGACTTAAAACCTGCGAATTAAAAGAGAAAAACGTTATTCTCATCCCACATCCTTTTACATTACCAGGGACGTCCCAATGCTAATGAACCTAATTTAAAACAATCTCCTCTATCCTCCCATCTCCAACCCACTAATGTGTTTGACCAAGTAACTTTTAAACATCTCCAGCGTGCCTACCTCCACCACCTTGCTTGGCAGAGCATTCCATACCCTCACGACCTTCTGTGTGAAAAACCTCCCTCTAATATCCGTGTTATACCTCTCCCCCGTCACCTTAAGTCCGTGGCCCCTCTTACTGTGTGTCTCTAACACAGGAAATAGCTTCCCACTGTTTACTCTATCTATACCCTTCATAATCTTACATACCTCTATTAGATCCCCCCTCAGTCTCCGTCTTTCAAGGGAAAACAGCCCCAATTTGCTCAATCTTTCCTCATAACCCAGTCCTTCCATACCAGGCAACATCCTGATAAACCTCCTCTGCACTCTCTCCAGTCTCCACGTCCTTCCGGTATTAAGGCGACCAGAACTGGATGCAGTACTCCAAATGCGGCCTAACCAACGTTCTATACAACTGCAACATTAGACTCCAGCTCTTATACTCTATCCCCCTTCCTATAAAGGCTAACATCCCATAAGCTTTCTTCACAACCTTCCTCACTTGGACCTTCAAAGACTTGTGCACTTGCACCCCCAGGTCCCGCTGCATTGTTGTACTCTTTATGGGTTTATCCTTTATCATATTACTCCCCCCTACATTATTCCGGCCAAAATGCATCACGTCACATTTATCAGGATTAAACTCCATTTGCCATATATCTGCCCAATATACCAGTATATCTATATCCTGTTGTATTCCCAGACACTGCTCCTCACTGCCCACTGCTCAGTCAGAATTCCCACAACACCAGGTTAAAGTCCAACAGGTTTATTTGGGAGCAAAATCCACCAGCTTTCGGAATGCTGCCCCTTCGTCAGTTGAGTGGGGAGCTCTGTTCACAAACAGGGCATATAAAGACACAAACCCAATTTACAAAATAATGGTTGGGATGCGAGTCTTTATAGGTCATCAAGTCTCAAAGTACAGACAATGTGAGTGGAGAGAGGGTTAAGCACAGTTTAAAGAGATGTGTATTGTCTCCACACAGGACAGTGAGTGAGATTTTGCAAACCCAGGCAAGTCATGGGGGTTACAGATATTGTAATGAACCCAAGATCCCTGTTGAGACCGTCCTCATGTGTGCGGAACTTGGCTCTCAGTCTCTGCTCAGCGACTCTGCACTGTTGTGTGTGGTGAAGGCCGCATCGGAGAACGCTTACCCGAAGGTCAGAGGCCGAATGCCCGTGAAGTGTTCACCAACAGGAAGGGAACAGTCTTGCTGGTGATTGTCAAACGATGTTCATTCATCCGTCGTCATAGCGTCTGCACGGTCTCCCCAATGTACCATGGTCTCGGGACATCCTTTCCTGCAACGTATCAGGTAGACAATGTTGGCCGAGTTGCAAGACTGTGTACCGTGTACCTGGTGGATGGTGTTCTCACGTGAGATCCGTGCCGATGACCCGGCATGTCTTGCAGAGGTTGCTGTGGTAGGGTTGTGTGGTGTTGTGGTCACTGTTCTCCTGAAGGCTGGGTAGTTTGCTGCGGACAATGGTCTGTTTGAGGTTGTGCGGTTGTTTGAAGGGAAGAAGTCGGGGTGTGGGGACGGCCCTGGCGAGATGTTGATCTCCATTGATGACACGTTGAAGACTCCGGAGAATATGTGATTGTTGAGTGGGTGCTGCCTGATAGAACAGTTGAGGACGCCTTTCCAGCACTTCACTGCTGATCGAGAGTAGGCTGATTGGGTGGTAATTGGCCAGGTTGGATCTGCTTTTTGTGTATCGGACATAGCTGAGCAATTTTCCACATTGTTGGGGTACATGCCTGTGTAGCCATTGTGCTGGACGTGTTGACTAGGGGAGTGGCATGTTCTGCAGCACAAGTCTTCAATACTATTTCCAGAATGTTATCAGGGCCCATTGCCATCGCAGTGTCTGGGGGAGGGATATGAGGGACCTCATTGGTGCATTCTGGCAGAAGTCGGGCCAGCAACATTTACCAAGAATTGGGGAGCGGAAGATCACCTTCAGTGATAAACAAGAGTTGGAGAATCCCAGATAAACAGCTGAGGGATCTCACTGGTGCGATGCAGCTGAGTGAGTGGTGAGCAGGGCACTCCCCGTCAGATCCTTTAGACAAGCTCGAGGTCTCAGCATCACCGCACGCTGCCCTTCAAGCAGTCGTGGGGCTGATGAGATGGTCGCGCACCTCCTTGTGGAACATGCCTTTGTAAAGAAGGCCTGGAGTGAGATGCAGTGGGGTTACCATTTATATAGATGAACTGGAGGAGGGAACCGGGTGTATGGTGTCGAGATTTGCTGATGACACCAAGATTGGTGGAACGGCAAATTGTGCGGAGGGAGTGGAGAGTCTGCAGAAGGATCAAGATAAGCTGGGCAAATGGGCCATGAAGTGGCAAATGGAATGTAATGTTGGCAAGTGTGAGGTGGTCCACTTTGGTAGGAATAAAGGTAGGAAGAAATATCACTTACGTGGCGAAAAACAGCAGCAGGCGACGGTGCAGAGGGACCTCGGGGTCATTGTGCATGAGTCGCAAAAACCCAGCCTGCAGGTGCAGCAGGTGGTCAGGAAGGCGAATGGGATGCTGGCCTTCATAGCGAGGGGGATTGAATATAAAAGTAGGGAGGCCTTGCTGCAGCTGTATAGGGCATTGGTGAGGCCGCAGCTGGAGTACTGTGTGCAGTTTTGGTCGCCGCACTTACGCAAGGATATTTTGGCCTTGGAGGGAGTGCAGAGGAGGTTTACTAGGCTGATGCCTGAGTTGAGGGGGTTGAGATATGAGGAGAGGCTGAATAAACTAGGCTTGTACTCATTAGAGTTTAGAAGAATGAGGGGAGATCTCATTGAGACGTATAAGATGATGAATGGGATGGATAGGATAGAGGTGGAGAGACTCTGCCCGCTCAGAAAGGATAGTAGGACTAGGGGGCACAACCTCAAGATAAAGGGGGGGGTACAGTTTAGATCGGAGTTGAGGAGGAACTTCATCACTCAAAAGATTGGAGAATCTCTGGAATTCTCTGCCAATTGAAGTGGTGGCGGCTGCCCCGCTAAATATATTTAAGTCACGGGTAGATAGGTTTCTGAAAGACAGGGGAATTAAGGGTTCTGGGGAGAAAGTGGAACTGATCCACTTCAGATCAGCCATAATCTTATTGAATGGCGGGGCAGGCTCGAAGGGCTAGATGGCCCACTGCTGCTCCTATTTCTTATGTTCTGTGTTCCCCCCAGAGTAGATTCATGATTACCTGTAATGACTTGTAATTCAGCCTGCCTTACATTGCCCTGTCTGTATTTATCTGTCAACACCCTTGATTTGCTGTGTGTCGGACTAGCATTACTCGACCAATATATTCTGTGCCTGCTCGCCTCTCTCCTGACGAAGGAGCAGCACTGTGAAAGCTCATGATTTCCAATTAACCTGTTGACTATAATCTGGTGTGGTGTGACTTCTCATCCTGTCCACCCCCAGTCCATCTCTGGCACCTCCCAATCTCAGGAAGGGTGGAGGAGAGCGGATGAGGACCCCCTCCTCCTCCTCCCCCAACCTGAGTTGGTAACTCAGGAATACTACATTCAATAGGGCAGTGACATTCAGAAAAATGTTGGAGCCGGGGACTGATAAATCTCTTGGTCCAAATTCATTTCAAGCAAATTTCTCAGAGGAAGGGCTAAGTGAAATATTTACTGGGTTGGTTTTAATTCCTGAGTTCGGGAAAAGCGCCTTCAGATGGAAAATAGCAAAAGCACCTCTTACATTGTATATTGGAGTGGAAACAGAAAGCAGGAAATCACGGAACACTTATCTTCAGATCCGTCACAGGGAAATTGCTGGGAGCTATTATTAAATAAGTAACACAGTAAGGAGTCTAACAACACCAGGTTTAAGTCCAACAGGTTTATTTGGAATCACGAGCTTTCGGAGCGCTGCTCCTTTATCAGTGGTGCAGAGAGGTGAGTTTATAAACATCGTGTAAAGAAGTAAAGTCACAATTACAAAATAATGCTTCAAATGCGACTCTTTTCAGGTAATCGTATCTTTTCAGGGACAGACTCGCACTGTCTGTCTTCATGTCCATTGGAACTAAATTGGATCTTTAAGTGCAAGTTTAATTTGTTTCTCTGCTGTTGGGTGTTAAGGAGACGAGAGTTTGTGTTTCCCACTGAAGGAAGCCGACATTTTAATGAGAGATTGATGATTCGAAAGTTAAAACAGTGTTGAAAAACCCCACTGTTCCCTTTTGCAATGTGTATACATCACACCCACAACTGGGGACAGGTTTCCATTTTTTTTGTGGTTAAAAAAAGTGTGCGGGTGGAACCGGTGAAGCGAACCCTGTTTGTTGAGTGACTGTAAGTGATTGAAGTCCCCTTGGGGCCTGACTGAATCACTGGAGGGTTTTCCCTCGTACATTAATAAGAGATTCCCCATCAGTGAGCTATCATGTGTTGTGAGTAGGAGCATCATTTTCAGAACAGAGAGACGGGAGCAACTGCTGCAGGCAGAGAGAGCGGGAGAGAGTGACAGAGACAGAGAGAGAGAGAGAGAGAGACAGAGAGACAGAGAGATTCTGAGAACAATGGACTGGAATATTACAAACATGGATCAGAATCTGAGAACAATGGACTGGAATGTTCCAACAATGGATCAGAATCTGGGAACAATGGACTGGAATGTTACGAACATGGATCAGAATCTGAGAACAATTTACTGGAATGTTCCAACAATGGATCAGAATCTGGGAACAATGGGCTGGAATGTTACAAACATGGATAAGAGTTTCTTCTGGGCGTTATTCCATCTTTCCTTCCTTTACAATCATCTGCCATTAAAACACAGGATATTGTACGCACTCCAGGTTATCCAAGCAGGTTATTATCCTTTCCTCGCTATAGTGGGCATCCCTGGTAAGTGTTTCTATCTGAACATTAATTCTATAAACCAGATTGAGATGTGTGATTTTTTTTCCCCTTGTTTGAATTGAGTGAAGTGTGACGCCATCGGTTTTCAGTTCCCTCTCGCGCACTCTGTCACAGAAATCGCTGAATCCACGTTCCAATCTCTACATGACTGGGCAGGAAACTCCACAATTTGGCAGCCTTTTGGTGAACAGGTTTCACCTCAACTCAGTCCTAAAAAATGTCCCCCTTATTTTGAGACCAATGCCCCCTAGTCCTTGTTTCCCCGTCTCCCTGTTTCTATCTCATCTATCCTCTTCATATTTTCATATGTTTCTCAACCACCCTTCCCCTCAACCCTTCTAATTTCCAATGAGGATAGTCCCAGCCTACTCAGCCTCTCCTCGGAAGCCGAACCTCTCAACTCCGGAATCAGCCGACTGAATCTCCTCCGTTCCAGTGCTGGTACATCCTTCCTCAAAGAATGTGAACACAAGTGTGCACCGTGTGGCCACACTAGCACCGTGTACAGATGCAAAATAACATCCCTGTTTTTAAGCTCCATCTCCCTAGCAATGAAGGATAAAATTCGAATTGTCTTCTAAATTACCTACTGCACCTACAAACCAATGTTTCGTGATTATGTTCATGGCTCCCGGGCCCCTCAGCACAGCAGCATTCTGTATTTTTTTACCATTTAAACAACAGTCCGTTTTGCTGTTATTCCTGCCAAAATTGATGCCATCCAATTTACCAACATTGTACTCCATCTACCAGAGATATTTGCCCACAAACTGCAACGATCTTTAGGTTTTGAAGATTTTTAGTGTCCCTCCGTACTGGTTGATCTATCACTCATCAAGTGACTCTAAATCCTCTCCATCTCCAATCCTACATCTTACCCCACTCACAACATCTACAGCACCCAGTCGTACTGAAGCCAATCTGCTGTGCCAACACTTGTCAGTTCCATTGCCCAATCCAGGCTAGATTTAAACAATAACACTCTGGCAATGACGGAATTCAGGGATCCTCACCGCCGTCAATTCAGCCAGATTATCCAGCCGACCTCCATTACGGCACGGTGGGGTGTGACGGTGACACGGCTGCATCCCAGCGCCGAGGATCCGGGTTTGTTTCCCCGGCTCGAATCACTGTCTGTGCGGAGTCAGCACCTCATCGCCGTGTCTGCCTGGCTTTCCTCCCACAATCCGAAATAAGTGCTGCTCAGGTGAATTGGCTGTGCTAACTTGTTCCTCAGCGTACACAAACAGGCGCCCAGCTTATGGCGCTGAGGGGTCTTTCACAGTAACCTCACTGCAGTGTTACTGTGAGCCTACTTGTGACACTAATACATAAACTTTAAAACTTTGCTGTTGTACAGATAGTATTTGAATTTATCATTTATGCACCGAAATCCGTTACAGTGCCATCCCTCCAAACTATCACCTTCTCAACTGCATTTCAATTTTCCTGTAAATATTTATTAAACCGAGTCCTTTTGTTTCCGCGCTTGCTTCAGAGAGTGAATTTATTTCCTTCTCTGTCTCTCTCCGTGGCTCTGAGTGCAATCTCCACTGATAGAGGCGCTGCGGAACCCTGGATATATATAATGGTGAGAACCACCCTGCTGAGTAATTCCTATCCCCGTGCTGACGTTGGGTCCTCCCTGAATGTACCGTGCAGACTCTGAAGTCAGTCAGACTAATTCTGACAGCATCAGCAGATGGCTTGGGCCCTTCATTTGCCCAAGTACAGGTCAGATCGATCTCACTCATTCACAGCTACCGCAGTCGCAGGACATTGTGCATCCCATCAAAGATAAAAAAAAACAATTAAAAGTGTTTGAAATCTGAATAATGCAAGGTTGGAGGTTGATTTCCCCATCGAGTCACTGGTCCATATTTTCAAAGAGATATCCTGAGGTGATACTGTGCCTTTAAGAATTATATTTTGTATCGTGTTTCTTGTTTAAAACTCAGCTCAATTTTGATAAATTACCAATTTCTCTGGGCAGCTTAGATTTTGAGACTGCAAGACAGTGGCTGTGATTAGCTAAAGACATGCACATTTACATGGTGTTAATGCATTTGTATTTACTTTGGTTCCCTTTGGGGGGAGAGTACACTTTTGGTTAGGTTGATTGACAGAGGAAAGACCGTGTTCTGTTGGGAGGGAATGATCCTGCAGGAATAAACAGTTTTTTAAAAAAACTCATTTTCTCCCGGTTCCTGAGAGAAGTAAGACATGTCTCTGTCTCTCACTTTCTCCAGAAAGTGACAAGGCGTAGACAAAGGTCACAGATACAGGAGGGCACTCAGTGTTAAAATGGGCGGTGCGGGCTCATTGGGCCGAAGGACTATTTCCCCTGCTGTGTTGTTCTTTGTTCTTATTTAGTCATTGTTCAAATGTTAAATGTTAAGCTAATTCATTTGATATAGTCATAACTGTGTTGCTAAATACATTTTGCACTGATAAAATGTGCCTAGTTTTTCTGTGGAGTCCTGCCTGGTGTCAAACAACATATCCTCACATTAATACTAAAAATCGGAAATCGCTGACGTCTAGTCTAAGTTTATAATACACTTCGGGGTTTCTCATCCATATCCAAACAACACCATGTTTCTTCACATTCACACCACTCCGCCGTTTTGTAGGGCTGAAGTTCCCATTTTGAATTGTATTGTTTAACCTTCTTCCATCGTGTTTCCAAGCTGTGAAACTGAATTCTATCCCTCCTCCACGTAAGGACTATTCAGGAAATTTCTTAACCTTTCTCCCTGCTGTGTACTTTCCCCCCTCGATCATCCATTTGATTATACTACCCCAGCTCTCCGCCACTAACATTGAATGTTGAGATTCCCGATGCTATTGCTCCATCAATTCCTTTGGGACAAACTGTGGGGTGAGTGAGAATGGAATGAGCTGTTCTGTGGTTGAGCATTTTGTCACAGATTGTGATGTTTGGAATGAAATCCTTTTGGGACACAGAATGAAAGGAGGGAATGGAGGATGATGCTAAATATCGCAATCGACATTTTCAATGATCCCCTTCATTGGTCATCCACTCCTTCATTCCACCCAATTACAGATGTTGCCATTGCATTCAGAATACAATCGCTGCAGTGCAGGAGGCCGCCATTTGGTCCGTTGAGTCTCACTGACAAGTATCCCACTTTGGCCTGTTCACACATAACCCCACATCTTTACTCCACTAATCCCTCGAGCCGACACAGCTTGGGACACTGCGGGACAGTTTAGCACGGCCAATGGACACAGCTTTGGAGTGTGGGAGGAAAACAGAGCACCCCGAAGAAACTTACACAGACATCAAGAAGGCGAATGGAATGTTGGCCTTTACAGTGAGGGGGATAGAATATAAAAGCAAGGAGGTCTTGCTGTAACTGTACAGGGTACTGGTGAGGCCGCAACTGGAGTACTGTGTGTAGTTTTGGTCGCCGAATTTGCGGAAGGATATATTGACCTTGGAGGGAGTGCAGAGAAGGTTCACCGGGCTGATACCGGAGATAGGAGAGATTGAATAGACTGGGTCTGTACTCATTGGAGTTTAGAAGGCTGAGAGGGGATCTTGTAGAGACGTATAATAATGAAAGGGATGGATAGGGTAGAGGTAGAGAGATTCTTCCCGCTTAGAAAGGATAGCAGGACGAGAGGGCACAGCCTCAAACTAAGGGCAGGGGGGGAGGGGGGCAGTTTAGATCAGAGTTGAGGAGGAACTTCTCCACTCAGAGGGTAGTGAATCTCTGGAATTCTCTGCCCGTTAAAGTGGTGGAGGCTACCTCACTAAATATATTTAAGTCACGGGTAGATAGGTTTCTGATAGACAGGGGAATTAAGGGTTATGGGGAGAAAGCGAGAAAGTGTAACTGATCCACTATCAGATCAGCCATGATCTTATTGAATGGCGGGGCAGGCTCGAAGGGCTACATGGCGAGCTCCTGCTCCTATTTCTTATGTTCTTACAACACAGGCAGGTGGGGGGGTGGGGTGGGGACTTTCAACCTCCGTACAGACAGTTATCAAGCCAGGAATCGAACCCAGCTCTCCGGATCTGTGAGGCAGCAGTGCTAACTGTACCAGCGCACTGCCCGTTTATTACACAATAATTTGTTCAATTTAAGACTGAAAGAGTGATAGTGTTTGAGCTGGCGCGAAGCGAGGTAAATTGGCAGCTTTGAACTGTGCATTGTGACATTGAAGTATTGATTTGATAAAATATCCCCAGATGGTCAACAGTGTAACGCCTGGAATGAAACATCACATCCTCAGATTAACACATTTAACCATTTCCAGGGACATCATATTCCCGGGAAAACCATTCCGAAGCATCGCGTCACAGATTTAAAAATTCCAATTAGTCATTGATCCATTGGATAACTTGACCATCAGCCAAAAGCTTATGTTTCTTGCTTCTGTCCTGTCTCACAGCTAACTGTCTGACCATTGCTATCCTCTCGCGGGGAAGGTGTGGCCTCTCCAAATGTGTAACTCGCTACCTGGTGGCGATGTCCACAGGCGATCTACTGGTTGTTGTCCTTGACATTATACTGAGACACATTCCCATTGTTTACCGGGACACCTTTACCTTCCTTCTGTATTTGATCCCCATCTGTAACATCCACGCCGTCCTGCTTTACGCAGCCACTGACTGTTCTGTCTGGTTCACCGTCGCCTTCACCTTCGACCGATCCGTTGCTATTGGCTGCCAGAAGCTGAAAAGCAAAATCTGCACCGAGAGAACGGCAGCCGTGGTTCTGGGAACAGTGACGGTGCTCAGCGTCTTAAAGAACACATCCTGGTATTTTATGCTGGGAAGTCAGTACTGGCTAATGAACCACCCGTGGTTTTGTTCTGTAACGGTAACTGATCAGCAGTCTCCAATCTGGGCCGCAATCGAGTTCGCTCATCACATCCTGACGCCGTGCGTCCCATTTCTCCTGGTTCTGCTGCTCAATGTTTTAACCGTCAGGCACATTCTAGTGAGCAGCAGATCCCGGAGGAGACTCCGCACTCAATGCAGTGGGCAAAGTCCCAAAGACCCAGAGATGGAGAGTCGAAGGAAATCCATTATTTTACTGTTTGTTATCTCGGCCAATTTTATCCTGTTATGGTCAGTCTTTATGGTGAATTCTATATGGTGGCGGATGTATAATGCTGGATTTGGAGCGATATTTCTGCATGAGTTTGTTCGGGAGTTGGGCTTCATGATGCAGCTATTGAGCTGCTGCACAAACACTTGCATTTATGCCGTGACCCAGACAAAATTCAGGGAGAATCTGATGTATATACTGAGATATCCCATCAGTCCAATTTTCCAATTTTTAAAATGTCACAGGCACTGCTCATCTCCAACAGCTGAGAATCTACACATCACCCCATGACTTTGAGTTGCATTACTATCAGTGAATATCACATGTTCAACAGTCAGGTGGTAACCATTTATCCGAAACTCAAAGGGACTATCCATTCAAAATCCATATAAAATACTACGGCTATATATGCGTATCAGAGACCAGTAATCCTGCAGCAAGTAACACACCACCAGGTTCCTTCAAGACTGCACATGACCTACACAAGATTTTGATGTTATACCCCGCACTTGCCAGGATGGGCCCACTTCCATCAACCCTCAAGATGATTGACACAATCTGCCATTGAAATCCCTTCCACATACATTCATTTTCTCCAGCGCTGGTGCACAGTTGCAGCAGTACCAGGTACTCCCAAAAAGTTTTTTTTGTACACACAGGGACTACCAATTCCACGACCACTAATATCCAGAATAGCATGCACAGCAGATAACTGGGAACACCACAATCAGGAGGACCACATCTCAGTTTCTCACTATCTTGACTTGGCAATATATCCTCCGTAGCTTCACTTTCGCTTGGTAAAATCCTGGAACTCCCTCCTTAACAGCACTGTGGGTGTAACTGCACCTCAGGAAAGCATCATTTCAAGATAAGCGGCAAAACCAAATCACATGGATGATTTTTTAAATAAAATTTATTCTCGACAAGCTCCCAACACTTTATGGCTACGTTTTTCATTTTGTTGGGGGGAGAGTGGGGGGGTCTCTGCATTAATGGGACTGAAAGATTGGGTCTGATCCCATTAGCTTCTGAATATGGAATGTCACTTTTTTGTATAACATCCCTGTCCCTTCAGGGAGTAAAGTTTCATGGAGACCGAATTGTCTTTTAACAGCAAAACTTGCCAGAAGACTGTCACAGTCCACAGTCCGGGCGGTGCTGGCTGGACAGCATTTATTGCCCATCCCTACCTACCCTTCGATTACATTTGAGAGTCATAGAGGTTGACAGCATGGAAACAGGCCCTTCGCCCAATCTGTCCATGCTGCCCATTTTAAAACCCCTACTCTAGTCTCAATTGCCTGCATTTGGCCCATATCTCTCTATACCCATCGCACCCATGTAACTATTTAGATGCTTTTTAAAAGAAAAAATTGTACCAGCCTCTACTACTACCTCTGGCAGCTCGTTCCAGACACTCACCATCCTCTGTGTGAAAAAAATTGCCCCTCTGGACACTTTTGTATCTTTCCCCTCTCACCTTAAACTTATGCCCTCTCGTTTTAGACTCCCCTACCTTTGGGAAAAGATATTGACTATGTTGCTGATCCAGGTATGTATAGATCCCCCAGCAGGGACACATAGGTAAGTATAGATCCCCCACCAGGGACACACAGGTAAGTATAGACCCCTCAGCAGAGACACACAGGCAAGTATAGATCCCCCAGCAGGCACACACAGGTAAGTATAGATCCCCCACCAGGGACACACAGGTAAGTATAGATCCCCCCAGCAGAGACACACAGGTAAGTACAGATCCCCCAGCAGAGACACACAGGTAAGTATAGATCCCCCAGCAGGGACACACAGGTAAGTATAGATCCCCCAGCAGAGACACACAGGTAAGTATAGATCCCCCAGCAGGGACACACAGGTAAGTATAGATCCCCCAGCAGAGACACACAGGTAAGTATAGATCCCCCAGCAGGGACACACAGGTAAGTATAGATCCCCCAGCAGAGACACACAGCTAAATATTGTTCCCCTCGCACAACGGAGAGAGACATCGAACTTTCTTTATCTGTATTTGTGACATTTCCAAGTCACTTCTCTTGATCTTTTGGAAGGAACAGCTTACCCGTGCAATAGGCATCACAATATCCTAAGGACTTCAACTCATAAACGATGTAATGGCTGCAGTTTTTAATCTTTATCTGGTGGCGCAGGTGACAGAGTTTCCCTTTCCAGCTTAAACAAACTGTCCTGGTCACCACTCCCTGTTCGAGGGTGGGATGTGATCCTGAAATGAGGTGTATAAATATTGGAGAGTGTAAGCGATGTGAACAGTGCTGGACAGTGAGAGTAAATCTGATATTGTAAAGTCTGACTTACCGTTTAACCAGCCTGAACCATTTGTTGAGCAGTGTCCCTCTGGGATAGGAGTCTCCGGAATCTTCCATCTGTCAGAACTGGAACAACAAACACACACAGACACAGACACACGCACACGCACACAGACACACACACACACCATCAGCTCCTGAACTGTGAACTTCAATAACAATATCTCCAGTACTCCTTCCTGGAAGTCCGATAGGGGGGATATAGAGAGATTTTAGTTGGTTGGCCATGTTAAATTTCCCCTTAGAGTCAGGGGGAACAGTTACTGTAAATGCATGGTGGTTATGGGGATACGGCCTGGATGGGACTGTGTTAGGTGCAGATTCATAATTTTGTGACTCTATCCCACAGCAAATCCTGCTTCCGCCCCCCCCCCCCCCCTCCAGTCTGTTCTCTACGCTCCACCCCCAATTTCAACCCCCAGTCCTAACCCCTCCCTTCCAGACCCAATGTGTCATTTAACGTGCTGCCCCGGGACCATGTTCCCCAACCCCGTTTACTATCTCCTCGCTGCTCTCGCTCTGTCTATCCAGTATTATCTCCCTCTACTCTCTTTCTCTCTTTCTTCTCAGTCTCTATCTCTCTCTCTCTCCTCTGCTCTCTCTATCCAGGTTATCTCCGTTTGCCTCTATCTATTCAATGCTATGTCTCTTTACTCTTTTTTCCCTCTTTTGAGCGATATTTCCCTTTACTTTCTCTCTGTTCACTCTCTATCCAGTGTTATTTCCTTCACACTGTCCCTCTGTTCTCTCTCTCTATCCAGTATTATCTCCCTTTACATCTGTCTCTGTCTTCCGCCTCTCTCCATTTATCCAGCTTTATCTCATTTTACTCTCACTCTATTCTCTCTGTCTATCCGGTGTTAGCTCTGTTTACTTTCTCTCTGCTCTCTCTATCAAGTGTTAACTCGCGTAATTCCATCTCTGTGTTTTCTCGCTCTCTATCCAGTGTTGTTTACATTCACATACACTCCCTCTGTCCAGTGTTATCTGCCTTTACACGTTCTCTCTCTTCTCCAATTTCCATGTTATTTGTCTTTACTTTCTGTGTTCCTTATCCCTCTATTCAATGTTATCTTGTTTAATCTCTCTCTCTGCACTGTATTTCTCTCTATCCAGTGTTATCTCCCTTTGCACTCTTTCTCTGTTCTTTCTTTCTCTCTCTTCCTCTCTCTATCGATTGTTATCTCCCTTTACACGGTCCCTCTGCTCTTTCTCTCTCTCTCTATCCAGTGTTATGACATTTTAAGTGGTCCATTTGTTCTTTCTCTCTCTCTATCCAGTGTTAGCTCCCTTTACACTTTCTCTCTCTCTCTCTCTCTATGCAGTCTTATGGCCTTTTACACAAGTCCCTCTGTTCTTTCTCTCTCTCTATCCAGTGTTGTCTTCATTTACTCTCTCTCTGTTTTCTCTCTGTCCAGTTGTATCTCCCTTTACTCTTTTTCTCTCCCTCTCTCTGTATCCAGTGTTTTTACCTTTTACTCTATGTCTCCCTTCTGCCACCCAACATAGTTTTGTGCTGTTTCTATCCCTCCTCATGTCCCCTCCCCCACCGCCGCTCCACTCTAATAGTCGACATCAATCCCTTACCTTTTAAATCGATACCACCCGTGGTTGAGTTCATTGTCGCATTTTCGAGTAGAGCAAACTGTCCTGTTACACTCTGCACTCCTCCAGCGCTGGTCCAGGACGGTGTGATTTACACATGGGTCAGCCACTGACAGGTCTGCGACTGGTTGGCAGAGAGAGGATTCATCTTAATATTAAGCCCATTTATTGTTGTAGAGATTTGGAAATCTGAGGGTGTCAGTAACATTAGATTGAACCTTTCCCCCCAATAACAAATCCACATTGTTTCCCAACGGTCCGCCAGTACAGCCTGTTCCCCACTCCGTCTTCTCCGGTGTAACTCTGTAACTCACAACAGGAATCGCTTCCACTTCAATCCCACTCCCCAGAAAGCAGCAACCAAACCTACAATCTATTGCTTCAGTAGAAACTGGTTCAGTTTGGACATCTCTCCTTCCCTTCGGAAAACTGAGCTGGGGGCAGCTGTTGGGGGAGTGGGGGTGTTGCCCGAAGCTCATTGTCCAATTCGGGTCAGGGGCGTACCCATCCAAACAGTATATTCCGTTCATGTTCCTCTTCCTGGAACATACGATGTGCTGAGATGGACTCGCATTTCCCAGAACAGTTTGCGAGGCAGGTCACGGGGGTGGAAAACTTGAGGAAGGAGCGTGTGGTGGGGGCACACTCCATTAAACCCTTAGAGAGGGGACTCGAGCACGAACCTTCTGCCCGAGATGCACAGTGGTTAACATTGCAGCCTCACAGAGCCAGGGGCCCGGGTTCAATTCCCGGCTTGGGTCACTATCTCTGCGTAGTCTGCATGTTCTTCTCCGTGTCTGCCTGGGTTTCCTCCAGTTTCTTCGCACAACCCAAAGATGTGCTGGTGAGGTGCACTGGCCATGCTAACTTCACCCTCAGTGTACATGACCAGGCGCCAGAGTGTAGCGACTTGGGGATTTTCACAATAACTTCATTGCAGTGTTAATATAAGCTGACTTGAGACCAATAGAAAAACTTTAAAAAGTAACTGAAAGATTCAAGCATGGTAACCCATGTGCCAGAGCCACCCCCTCCCATCCCCCACTCAGGCATCTCATAATAATCTCTGCAACCAGCAGAAGGAGCACACAGCACTCACATCCACACATGGGCGCTGTCGAGTTCCACAGACATTGTAAACCAGTGTCTGACTTCGTCCAGTGTAGCCTTGGTCACAAGCTCACTTTCCAAGTTGCCTTGGTCACAACACCACTTAATGTTTCAGACACTTAGCCATGGTGTTTCTTACAACACTGAGGGACATTACATTCTGTCAATGTCCCGGTTTATCCAGTCTCACCCTCCTGGGTCATTTTGAAATAGCAATGTACCTGTGCAATAAGTAGTGTTACAGCCTGTTTCGGTGTCGGTTTCAGCTCATAGACAAAGTAACTGCCACAGTTTTTAATCTTTATCGCTCACTCCCTGTTGCAGAGGTTCCCCTTCCAGTTCAAAGAAATCATTCGGTTTACTGTTCCCTGTTGCAGGGTGGGATGTGATCCTGAAATGAGGTGTATAAATATTGGAGAGCGTAAGCGATGTGAACAGCGCTGGACAGTGAGAGTAAATCTGATATTGTAAAGTCTGACTCTACCCTGTAACCAGCCTGGATGACCTGTCGAGCAATGTCTCACTGGGACAACAGTCTCCGGACTCTTCCATCCGCCGGAACTGGAGCAACAATCACAGAGTCACTTTGAGCTTCCCCGGCAAGTCTCGGGATGAAGGATGTTGAGGAATTCCCCCAGGACACACCCGCTTTAATTTCACCCGCCCAACACGACCACCCTGTCACCCGTCCTTGAATCAGTGTGTCTGATCGCCTTAACGATCGAACGTTTGAGTTCCACCTTCCCTCATACTTCGACTTAAGAAGAGAAGGAGGACTCCAGGTAACTCAGTGACATTTACCACCTCAGGGGTTGCAGTGATCCGGGCTGGGACAGTCTGACCCCATCGCAGTGGGGCTATTGTGGGCCTCGGAGCTAAGTCCACTGGGCCTCTGGCCAGAATGGACAATCGAGGGAGTGGTCAGCACAAAACCACACCCATCATCGCCACTCCCTGCCCCTAACACCCACACTCCCAGCTGGTTGGGCTGGGTGTGTCATAAGAACATAAGAAATAGGAGCAGGAGTAGGCCATCCAGCCCCTCGAGCCTGCCCCGCCATTCAATAAGATCATGGCTAATCTGTCGTGGCTCAGTTCCACCTTCCCGCCCTCTCCCCATAACCCTTAATCCCCTCTCTTATCAAAAACCCATCAACCCGCGTCTTAAAAATATTTAGCGAGGTAGCCTCCACCACCTCAACGGGCAGAGAATTCCAGAGATTCACCACCCTTTGAGTGAGGTTTCTCCTCAACTCCGTTCTAAAACGCCCCCCCCCCTTTATATTGAGGCTGTGCCCCCTAGTCCTCCTGTCCTTTCTGAGCGGGAAGAGTCTCTCCACCTCTATCCTATCCATCCCATTCATCATCTTATATGTCTCAATGAGATCTCATTCTTCTAAACTCTAACGAGTACAAGCCTAGTTTACTCAGCCTCTCCTCATATTTCAACCCCCTCAACTCCAGCATCAGCCTAGTAAACCTCCTCTGCACTCCCTCCAAGGCCAAAATATCTTTGCGCAGGTGCGGCGCCCAAAACTGCACACAGTACTCCAGCTGCGGCCTCACCAATGCCCTATACAGCTGCAGCAAGACCTTCCGACTTTTATATTCAATCCCCCTTGCTATGAAGGCCAGCATCCCATTCGCCTTCCTGACCACCTGCTGCACCTGCAGGCTGGGTTTTTGTGACTCATGCACAAGGACCCCGAGGTCCCTCTGCACCGTCGCCTGCTGAAGTTTTTCGCCACGGAAGTAATAGTCCTTCCTACCATTATTCCTACCAAAGTGCACAACCTCACATTTGCCAACATTAAATTCCATTTGCCAGTTCCTGGGCCATTCGCCCAGCCTATCTAGATCCTTCTGCAGACTCTCCACACCCTCTGCACAATTTGCCGTTCCACCAATCTTGGTGTCATCAGCAAATTTTGACACCCTGCACTCGGTTCCCTCCTCCAGATCATCTCTATAAATGGTGAATAGCTGAGGCCTCAGCACCGACCCCTGGGGCACTCCAGTAGTCACCAATCGCCAATCCGAATAGCACCCATTAACCCCCACTCTCTGCCTCCAACTTGACATCCAATCCTCTATCCATGTTAACACCCTACCCCCAACTCCATGTCCCCTGACCTTCTGTGATAACCTCTTGTGAGGCACCTTGTCAAACGCCTCTGAAAATCAAGAAACACCACATCCACCGGCTCTCCTCTATCCACCGCCCTAGACACATTCTCATAGAACTCCAATAAATTCGTCAGACACGACTTCCCCTTAAGGAAACCATGCTGCGTCTGCTCTACCAAACAATTCTCCTCAAGATGCCTCACTATTTTCTCCTTCATCACGGATTCTAACATTTTTCCTACCACAGACGTTAAACTAACCGGCCTATAATTCCCCACCTTTTGCCTGCCACCCTTCTTAAACAACGGCGTAACATTAGCCATTTTCCAATCTTCCGGAACTTCCCCGGAATCCAGTGACGTTTGGAAATTAATCACCAAGGCATCCACTATCACCTCCGCCATTTCCTTCAGTACCCTTGGATGCATTCCATCCGGTCCTGGGGACTTGTCCACAATCAGTCCCTCCAGTCTGTCGAGCACCGTCTCCCCAGTAACAATAATGTCATTCAGGCCCTCCACTCCTCCCATCTTTCCATCGCTAACACCCGGCAAATTATTCACGTCCTCCTCCGTGAAGACAGAAACAAAAAAGTTATTCAGGGCCTCAGCTATTTCCCCATCCCCTACCACTAAGTCTCCCCTCTCATCCTCTCAGGGTCCAAAGTTCACCCAAGCCAGCCTCTTCCTTTTTATGTTTTTATAAAAACTCTTGCTATCCATTTTTATATTAAGCGCTAGCCCAGCTTCATAGTTTATCCTACCCTTCTTTACCAACTTCTTTGTCATTCTTTGTTGACATTTAAACCTCTCCCAGTCCTCTTCTTGCCCACTACTCTCAGCTACTCTAAACGCATCCGGTTTTAATTTAACACTTTCCTTCACCTCCTTCGTTATCCACGGCTGATTATCTCTCCTCCTACGATCCATTTTAACCATCGGAACAAATTTCTGCTGAGCACCAAGAAAGATCTCCTTAAAGATTCTCTACTGTTCCTCAGCAGACCTACCTTCCAGCACACTCCCCCAATCAACGTTCGCCAATTCCTCTGTCATCCTACCGTACTCCCCTCTGTTCAAACAAAGGACACATGTCCGGGAACCCACTTTCTCCTCCTCCATCTGCATCAGAAACTCCACCATACAATGATCACTCTTCCCAAGAGGATCCTTCACCACAAGGTCCCTAACTCTACCCGCCTCATTGCATAGCACCAGATCCAAGATAGCTCGCTCCTTCGTCGGCTCCAACACACACTGTTCGAGGAAACTATCCCGGCAGCATTCCAAGAACTCCTCCTCAAGCCCACCACGTCCAAGATGGGTCGACCAATCAATATGCAGATTGAAATCCCCCATAACTACGGCCGTCCCATTCCTGCACGTCGCACTTATTTGCACGTTAACAGCCCACCCCACCTCCAGATCATTATTCGGGGGCCTGTAAACGACACCCACAAGCGTCTTCCTCCCTTTGCTGTTCCTAATCTCTACCCACAACTATCCCACGTTCCTCTCTTCGGTTCCTATATCATCCATTTCTACCACCCTGATGCCATCCTTAATGAGCAGAGCTACGCCCCCTTTTCCCTCCTGCCTATCCTTCCTAAACACTTGATACCCCTGGACATTCAGCTCCCAGTCCCTGTCACCTTGCAGCCACGTCTGTGTAATGGCCACCAGATCATATCCATTTGTGCTGATCTGCGCCACCAGCTCATTCACTTCATTCCGAATGCTTCGTGCATTCAGATAAAGTACCTTCATCCCAGCCTTCACCTGGACCGTATTTGCCAGAACGCCACCAAGCATACTCACGCCCCCTACTCCCTCTATTATTGGGGCATCCTTGGCCTCCTCCCTTACCTGCACCCTCTCCTTTACTTTAGACCCCGTAATGTCACCTACCCTCGCACCCTCCCCCCCCCCATTAGTTTAAAGCTCTAACTGCAGTCCTATTTACACGATTAGCCAGGTGTCCCTACACCTTACCTGTTGAACCTGTACCATCCGTAGACAAGATCCTTGTCGAACTGCAGCTCTCCCACACACTCTGTCCCAGTATAATTGCTGCTTTTCCATGGCTGGTTCAGCACCGTGTGATCTGCACACGTGTCAGTGAGCGCTGAGTTTGGGTCTGAGTGACAGAGTTGTTTAACGTTAACAGATAAAGTACAGTCAATCTCATACAGACACACGCGACCCTCCCCCTCAATAAGACAGCACAACCTCAACGCAGGTTGAGAGAGTTAGACTGTTACCCAGAAGAGGAATGTGCCAAGGTCACACCCCAGTCCCCTCAGTCACTCCGTCCCTCTCCCCCTCAGGCACTCTAACCCTCTCCCCCTCAGTCACTCTGTCCCTCTCCCCCTCAGTCACTGGGTGTGACAGTGTCCCGGTATATCCAGTCTCACCCTCCTGGGTTCAACAAATACAGAGTACCCCGGGGGATACCTGAGAGTTCTCCTCGAACCACATGGGTACATGGGACTGGGATATTATAGCTAACACTGAAACATGGCTAGCAGGGACAGAACTGGCAACTCAGTGTTCCAGGGTCCAGATGCAATAGGGAAGATAGAACAGGAGGTAAGAGAGGAAGGGAGTTGCATTTTTGTTGAAAGAGAACATCACACTAGTACTGAGAGTGTATATTGGAGAGTGTAAGCGATGTGAACAGTGCTGGACAGTGAGAATAAATCTGATATTGTAAAGTCTGACTCTACCCTGTAACCAGCCTGGACGACGTATGGAGCAGTGTCTCTCTGCGACTGGAGTCTCCGAATCTTCCATCTGCCAGAAGTGGAAGAACAATTAGAGAATCACTTCACATTATGCCCACTCCTCTTGGGTGTGAGTCCCACATTCCCCTGCATTCCCTGTGGGAGTGAGTCCCAAATTCTCTCCCACTCCCTGTAGGAATGAGTCCCACATTATCATGCCTCCCCATGGGAGTGAGTCCCCAATTTGCCCCCACTCCCTGCGGGACGGAGTGGCACATTTTCTTCACTTCCCGTGGGAGCGACTCCCACATTCCCCGATTCCATGTGGGAACGAGTCCCACATTCTCCCTAATCCATGTAGGAGCAAGTCCCACATTCTCCCCATTCCTGGTGAACGAGTCCCATATTCTCCCCCGCTCCACCTGCGAAGCCGAATTAATCGACACAAAAGGACATGATCTGGTGGCCATTACAGAGACGTGGCTGCAAGGTGACAGGGACCGGGAGCTGAATGTCCAAGGGTATCAAGTGTTTAGGAAGTATAGGCGGGAGGGAAAAGGGGGGAGCGTAGCTCTGCTGATTAAGGATAGCATCAAGGTGGTAGCAAAGGATGATATTGGAGCCAAGGAGCAGAACGTGGAATCGTTGTGGGTAGAGATTAGAAACAGCAAAGGGAGGAAGACGCTGGTGTGTGTCGACTATAGGCCCCCGAATAATGATCTGGAGGTGGGGCGGGCTGTTAACGCGCAAATAAGTGCGGCGTGCAGGAATGGGACGGCCGTAGTTATGGGGGATTTCAATCTGCATATTGATTGGTCGACCCATGTTGGACGCGGTGGGCTTGAGGAGGAGTTCTTGGAATGCTGCTGGGATAATTTCCTTGAACAGAGTGTGTTGGAGCCGACGAGGGAGCGAGCTTTCTTGGATCTGGTGCTATGTAATGAGGCGGGTAGAGTTAGGGACCTTGAGGTGAAGGATCCTCTTGGAGAGAGTGATCATTGTATGGTGGAGTTTCTGGTGCAGATGGAGGAGGAGAAAGTGGGTTCCCGGACACACGTCCTTTGTTTGAATAGAGGGGAGTGCGGTAGGATGAGAAGAATTGGCGAATATGGACTGGGGGAGTGCGTTGGAGGGAGGGTCTGCTGAGGATCTTTAAGGAGATCTTTCTTGGTGCTCAGCAGAAATTTTTTCCGATGGTCAAAAAGGACTGTAGGAGGAGAGTAATAAGCCGTGGATAACGAAGGAGGTGAAGGAAAGTGTTAAATTAAAAGCGGAGGCATTTAGAGTAGCGAAGAGGAGTGGGCGAGAAGAGGATTGGGAGAGGTTTAAATGTCAACAAAGATTGACAAAGAAGTTGATAAAGAAGGGTAGGAGAAACTATGAAGCTGGGCTAGCACTTAATATAAAAAAGGATAGCAAGAGTTTTCATAAATATATAAAAAGGAAGAGGCTGGCTATGGTGAACGTTGGTCCTTTAGAGGATGAGAAAGGGGACCTACTGGTAGGGGATAGGGATATGGCTCAGGTATTGAATAACATTTTTTTTTCCGTCTTCACGGAGGAGGATGTGAATAATTTGCCGGGTGTTAGCGATGGAAAGGTGGTAGGACTGGATGGTCTTAATGACATTACTGTTACTAGAGAGGCGGTGGTCGACAGACTGGAGGGGCTGATTGTGGACAAGTCCCCAGGACCGGATGGAATGCATCCGAGGGTTCTGAAAGAAATGGCGGAGGTTATAGTGGATGCATTGGTGGTTATCTTCCAGACGTCGCTGGGTTCCGGGGAAGTGCCGGAAGATTGGAAAACGGCTATTGTTACGCCGTTGTTTAAGAAGGGTGCCAGGCAAAAGGCAGGGAATTATAGGCCGGTTAGTTTTACGCCTGTGGTAGGTAACATGTTAGAATCCATCATTAAAGAGGATACTGCGAGGCATCTTGAAGGGAATTGCTTGATAGAGCAGACGCAGCACGGTTTCATTAAAGGGAAGTCGTGTCTGACAAATTTACTGGAGTTCTCTGAGGATGTGTCTAGAGCGCTGGATAGAGGAGAGCCGGTGGATGTGGTCTTTCTGGATTTTCAGAAGGCGTTTGACAAATTACCTCATAAGAGGTTATTGCAGAAGGTCAGGGGACTTGGAGTTGGGGGTAGGGTGTTAGCGTGGATAGAGGATTGGTTGTCAAATAGGAGGCAGAGAGTGGGGGTCAACGGGTGCTATTCGGATTGGCAGATGGTGACTAGTGGAGTGCCCCAAGGGTCGGTGCTGGGGCCTCAGCTTTTTACCATTTATATAGATGATCTGGAGGAGGGATCCGAGTGTAGGGTGTCGAAATTTGCGGATGACACCAAGATTGGGAGAACGGCAATTTGTGCGGAGGGTGTGGAGAGTCTGCAGAAGGATCTAGATAGGCTGGGCAAAGGGCCAGGAAATGGCAAATGGAATTTAATGTTGGCAAATGTGAGGTGGTCCACTTTGGAAGGAAGAATGGTAGGAAGGACTATTACTTCCGTGGAGAAAAACTGCAGCAGGCGACGGTGCAAGAGGGACCTCTGGGTCCTTGTGCATGAGTCGCAAAAACCCAGCTTGCAGGTGCAGCAGGGGGTCAGGAAGGCGAATGGGATGCTGGCCTTCATAGCGAAGGGAATTTAATATATAAGTAGGGAGGTCTTGCTGCAGCTGTATAGGGCATTGGTGAGGCCGCAGCTGGAGTACTGTGTGCAGTTTTGGGCGTCGCACCTGCACAAAGATATTTTGGCCTTGGAGGGAGTGCAGAGGAGGTTTTCTAGGCTGATACCGGAGTTGAGGGGGTTGAGCTATGAGGAGAGGCTGAATGAACTAGGCTTGTACTCGTTGGAGTTGAGAAGAATGAGGGGAGATCTCATTGAGACCTATAAGATGATGAATGGGATGGATAGGATAGAGGTGGAGAGACTCTACCCGCTCAAAAAGGACAGTAGGACTAGGGGGCACAGCCTCAAGAGAAAGGGGGGGGGGGCGTTTTAGAACGCAGTTGAGGAGGAACTTCTTCACTCAAAGGTGAATCTCTGGAATTCTCTGCCCGTTGAAGTGGTGGAGGCTGCCTCGCTAAATATTTTCAAGAAGTGGGTTGATGGGTTTTTGATAAGAGAGGGGATTAAGGGTTATGGGGAAAGAGCCGGAATGTGGAACTGAGCCACGACAGATCAGCCATGATCTTATTGAATGGTGGGGCAGACTCGAAGGGCCAGAAGGCCTACTCCTGCTCCTATTTCTTATGTTCTTAAGAGTCCTATGGACCCGGACTCCAAGATCCTTCTGCTCTTCAACACAGGTAAGACTCCTACCCTTGATACTGTATTCCTTCATCCCATTGGTCCTGCCAAAATGGACCACTACACATTTATCTGCGTTGAACTCCATGTGCCACTTCTCCCCCCAATCTTGCATCCTATCTATGTCCCATGCCATCTCACCTTCTCAAGAAGTCTTGCATGGGGGACCTTATCAAACGCCTTGCTGAAGTCCATGTAAACCACGTCTACCGCTCTTCCTTCGTCAATGTGTTCAGTCACATTCTCAAACAACTCAACAAGGCTCGTAAGGCATGATCTGCCCTTGACAAAACCATGTTGACTATTTTTGGTCATTCTAAACTTCTCCAAATGCTCATAAATCTTGTCCCTCAGAAACCTCTCCATCAACTTACCAACCACTGAGGTCACACTCACTGGTCGGTAATTTCCCGGGCGATCCCTGTTCCCTTTCTCGAAAATAGGAACCACATCTGCAATCCTCCAATCCTCTGGAACCTCTCCCGTCTCCATCGACGATGCAAAGATGATCGCAGGGGCTCTGCAATCACTTCTCCCACCTCCCACAGTAACCTGGGTACATCCCATCCGGTCCTGGAGACTTGTCTATCTTAATAGAGTTTAAAAGTTCGATCACATCCTCTTCCTTAACATCCACATAACTCAATCTTTTCAGACTGCCGCAAACCTGTACTACAACCTCCCAGATCACTTTCAATACCGAGGCAAAGTACTCATTAAGCACCTCTGCCATTTCTTCCGGTTCCACACAGACTTTTCCCCCTTCATCTTTTATAGCTCCTATCCCTTCTCTTCTCATTAGTGGGTAGAATATGTCGGGATATGGGGATAGGGCCTGGGTGGGATTGTGGTCAGTGCAGACTCAATGGGCTGAAGGGCCTCTTCCTGCACTATAGAGTTTCTACGTGTAGGTATAATCCCTGAATACTCAATGATTCCCAATGTGTCCTGGACTCCCCAGTTAGACTGCCTATTCCTGCTGCTGGCCCACAGAACCTCTCGCAGCCCAGAGTTGAGTTCTTTCTGACCCAGATCAGATGCCTGACCCTCCACAACTACAACCATCTTCCCACGTGTCGGGTGTGACTCCAACCAGTGGAGAGTTTGTCCCCTGATACCCACTGATTCCAGTTTCACTGGGGTTCCCAGATACCACATTGCAGCCTTGATATCAGGGGCTGTCACTCTCATCTCACCTCTGGGATTCAGCTCATTAGTCCATGTTTGAACCAAGAGTGTGATTAAGTCAGGAGCTGAGTAACCTTGGAGAAACCCAAGCTGGAAGTCACTGAGTAGGTTATACAAAGAACAAAAACAGCCCGGGAAACAGGCCCTTCGGCCCATCGAGCCCACGCCGCCATTTTAACATTACCAGTCCCCCCTCCACCCATCACCCTTATCTATGCTTATGGCATTACACATTGAGGGAAAACTAATTTAAAGACAATTTATTACCTCCAATCAGCCTAATAGCACATCTTTGGGGTGTGGCAGGAAACCGGAGCATCCAGAGAAAACCCACGCAAGCACAGGGAGAATGCGCAAACTTCCACAGACACTGGCCCAAATCCACGTGTCTGCACAGCAATTAGTGATGGTCACTGAGTTGTCGTCTTGCCCAGTATAAGAACATAAGAACATAAGAAATAGGAGCAGGAGTAGGCCATCTAGCCCTTCGAGCCTGCCCCGCCATTCAATAAGATCATGGCTGATCTGTCGTGGCTCAGTTCCACCTTTCCGCCCTCTCCCCATAACCCTTAATCCCCTCTCATCAAAAACCCATCAACCCGTTTCTTAAAAATATTTAACGAGGCAGCCTCCACCACTTCAACGGGCAGAGAATTCCAGAGATTCACCACCCTTTGAGTGAAGAAGTTCCTCCTCAACTCTGTTCTAAACCGCCTCCCCTTTATCTTGAAGCTGTGCCCCCTAGTCCTACTGTCTTTTTTGAGCGGGAAAAGTCTCTCCACCTCTATCCTATCCATCCCATTCATCATCTTATACGTCTCAATGAGATCTCCCCTCATTCTTCTAAACTCCAACGAGTACAAGCCTAGTTTCTTCAGCCTCTCCTCATAGCTCAATCCCCTCAACTCTGGTATCAGCCTAGTAAACCTCCTCTGCACTTCCTCCAGGGCCAAAATATCCTTACGCAGGTGCGGCGCCCAAAACTGCACACAGTACTCCAGCTGCGGCCTCACCAATGCCCTATACAGCTGCAGCAAGACCTCCCTACTTTTATATTCAATCCCCCTCGCTATGAAGGCCAGCATCCCATTCACCTTCCTGACCACCTGCTGCACCTGCAAGCTGGGTTTTTGCGAGTCCAGTTTAAGCGTACACTAACGACATGAAGCACTCGGCTACTCTCGAACATCCAAGAGCAGCCCCAGTACGACCCATCGCGTGTACGCCCCTCGTTGGACAACAGGGCGGACAGATTTAAAACCTGTGAATTAAAAGAGAAAAACATTAGTATCATTCCACATCGTTATACATTCCCAGGGACGTCCCAATGCTAATGAACCTTATTTAAAACAATCTCCTCTATCCTCCCATTTCCAACCCACTCATGTGCTTGACCAAGTAACTCTTAAACAACTCCAGCGTGCCTGCCTCCACCACCTTGCTTGGCAGAGCATTCCATACCCCCACGACTTTCTGTGTGAAAAACCTCCCTCTAATATCCGTGTTATACCTCTCCCCACTCACCCTAAGCCCGTGGCCCCTCTTACTGTGCGTCTCTAACACAGGAAATAGCTTCCCACTGTTGACTCTATCTATACCCTTCATAACCTTATATATCTCTGTTAGATCCCCCCTCAGTCGCCGTCTTTCAAGGGAAAACCGCCCCAATTTGTTCAATCTTTCCTCATAACCCAGTCCTTCCATACCAGGCAGCATCCTGATAAACCTCCTCTGCACTCTCCACAGAGTCTCCACGTCCTCCCGGTATTAAGGCGACCAGAACTGGATGCAGTACTCCAAATGCGGCCTAACCAACGTTCTATACAACTGCAACATTAGACTCCAGCTCTTATACTCCATCCCCCTTCCTATAAAGGCTAACATCCCATAAACTTTTTTCACAACCTTCTCCACTTGTACTGCCACCTTCAAAGACTGGTGCACTTGCAATCCCAGGTCCCGCTGCGTTTTTGTACTCTTTATGGGTTCATCCTTTATCATATTACTCCCCCCAACATTATTCCGGCCAAAATGCATCACGTCACATTTATCAGGATTAAACTCCATTTGCCATATATCTGCCCAATATACCAGTATATCTATATCCTGTTGTATTCCCAGACACTGCTCCTCACTGCCCACTGCTCAGTCAGAATTCCCACAACACCAGGTTAAAGTCCAACAGGTTTATTTGGTAGCAAAATCCACCAGCTTTCGGAAGGCTGCCCCTTCGTCAGTTGAGTGGGGAGTTCTGTTCACAAACAGGGCATATAAAGTCACAGACCCAATTTACAAAATAATGGTTGGGATGCGAGTCTTTACAGGTAAACAAGTCTCAAAGGTACAGACAATGTGAGTGAAGAGAGGGTTAAGCACACGGTAAAGAGATGTGTATTCTCTCCACACAGGACAGTGAGTGAGATTTTGCAAACCCAGGCAAGTTACAGGGGGTTACAGATAGTGTAAGGAATCCAAGATCCCGGTTGAGACCGTCCTCATGGGTGCGGAACTTGGCTCTCAGTCTGTGCTCAGCGACTCTGCACTGTTGTGTGTGGTGAAGGCCGCCTCGGAGAACGCTTACCCGAAGGTCAGAGGCCGAATGCCCGTGAAGTGTTCGCCAAGAGGAAGGGAACAGTCTTGCTGGTGATTGTCAAACGATGTTCATTCATCCGTTGTCGTAGCGTCTGCACGGTCTCCCCAATGTACCATGGTCTCGGGACATCCTTTCCTGCAGCGTATCAGGTAGACAACGTTGGCCGAGTTGCAAGAGTATGTACCATGTACCTGGTGGATGGTGTTCTCACGTGAGATCCCTGTCGATGATCCGGCATGTCTTGCAGAGGTTGCTGTGGCAGGGTTGTGTGGTGTTGTGGTCACTGTTCTCCTGAAGGCTGGGTAGTTTGCTGCGGACAATGGTCTGTTTGAGGTTGTGCGGTTGTTTGAAGGCAAGAAGTGGGGGTGTGGGGGCGGCCCTGGCGAGATGTTCATCTCCATCGATGACATGTTGAAGAGTCCGGAGAAGATGTGATTGCTGAGTGGGTGATGCCTGATAGAACTGTTGAGGACCCCTTTCCATCACTTTACTGATGATCGAGAGTAGGCTGATTGAATGGTAATTGGCCAGGTTGGATCTGCTTTTTGTGTGTCGGACATTGCTGAGCAATTTTCCACATTGTTGGGTAGATGCCTGTGTAGTCATTGTGCTGGAAGTGTTGACTAGGGGAGCGGCACGTTCTGGAGCACAAGTCTTCAATACTATTTCCAGAATGTTATCAGTGCCCATTGCCCTCGCAGTGTCTGGGGGAGGGATATGAGGGACCTCACTGGTGCATTCTGGCAGAAGTCGGACCAGCGACATTGACCAAGAATTGGGGAGCGGAAGATCACCTTCAGTGATAAACAAGAGTTGGAGAATCCCAGATAAACAGCTGAGGGATCTCACTGGTGCGATGCAGCTGAGTGAGTGGTGAGCAGGGCACTCAGATCCTTTATGCAAGCTCGAGGTCTCAGCATCACCGCACGCTGCCCTCGAAGTGGCCGTGGGGCTGATGAGACGGTCGCGCATCTCCTTGTGGAACGTGTCTTTGCAAAGAAGGCCTGGAGTGAGATGCAGTGGGGTATTTGTCGAGGTTCGTCCCGAGCAGCTCGGTGACGCAGGACTCTGTGCTCTACGGGCTGTTTCCGAGGACGCACACCCAGAGAAAACATCAACTGCTGCTGGAAGGTTCATCAACTCGGTGAAGGACACACTTTGGTCCGCCCGAAACTTGATCTTCCAGCTGAAAGAACTGTCCTCAACCGAGTGTTGCAGACTGGCGCATTCCAAGATCCAGGACTACGTGCTGAGGGACAGCCGCTGCAAAGGCACAATGGGGAAAGGCCACACTGTGAGGCCTGTTAATGGAGGCAGACCGAGGGCCTGGGAACTACAGAACACTCTCGACCTGTGTAACTGTGTGCCAATCTGAGCAATAACCGCACACAGAAATTTTTGAGGCATGGATATAGCTTTAAGTTTTGCAATGTAATGACTGTAATCTGTATAGAAATGTAAAAAAAGTTTTAGTTCTGCACTGTATGCAATTCAGACATGTAGATTTGCAATGGTTTATTTGAGATTTTTATGCATAAAGTATACTTTTGAAAATAAAACAACGAAAGGGCAGTGACGTGCTCCTACTGCCGGAGGTTGTTCATTAGGGAGCAATCTCCTCTCCCTGACAATGTTGTCTGGGGGAAGTGTGTACTGTTGCAGTTCCTCACAAGCCGCAGTATTCGGATAGAACAGCAGGTGGATGGACTGCGGAGTGGAGGCAAAGAGTGTGATAGACTTTATAGCGAGGGGGATAGAATATAAAAGCAGGGAGGTCTTGCTGCAACTGTACAGGGCACTGGTGAGGCCGCTGTTGGAGTACTGTGTGCAGTTTTGGTCACCGCTCTTGCAGAAGGATATACTGGAGGGACTGCAGAGGAGGTTCACTCGGCTGATACCAGAGATGAGGGGGTTGGACTATGAAGAGAGACTAAATGGACTGGGTCTGTACTCGTTGGAGTTTAGAAGGATGAGGGGGGATCTTATAGAGACCTATAAGATAATGATGGGGATGGATAGGGTAGAGGTAGAGAGATTCATCCCGCTTCTAAAGGATAGCAGGTCTAGAGGGCACAGTCTCAAGATAAGGGGGGGTGCAGTTTAGATCGGAGTTGAGGAGGAACTTCATCACTCAAGGGGTGGTGAATCTCTGGAATACTCTGCCCATTGAAGTGGTGGAGGCTACCTCACTAAATCTCTTTAAGTCACGGGTAGATAGGTTTCTGACAGACAAGGGAATTAAAGGTTCTGGGGAGAAAGTGCAAAAGTGGAAATGATCCACTTCAGATCAGTCATGATCTTGTTGAATGGCAGGGCAGGCTCGAAGAGCTAGATGGCCGACTCCTGCTCCTATTTCTTATGTTATTATGTTCACTCATACTCATTCACTCATGGAGTTGGGGGTAGGGTGTTAGCGTGGATAGAGCATTGGTTTTCAAATAGGAGGCAGAGATTGGGGGTCAATGGGTGCTATTCGGATTGGCCGTTGGTGACTAGTGGGGTGCCCCAGGGGTCGATGCTGGGGCGTCAGCTATTTACCATTTATATAGATGATCTGGAGGAGGGAACCGAGTGCAGGGTGTCGAAATCTGCTGATGACACCAAGATTTGGGGAAAGGCAAATTGTGAGGAGGGTGTGGTGAGTCTGCAGAAGGATCTAGATAGGCTGGGCGAATGGGCCAGGAAGTGGCAAATGGAATTTAATGTTGGCAAGTGTGAGGTGGTCCACTTTGGTAGGAGGAATGGTAGGAAGGACTATTACTTACGTGGCGAAAAACTGCAGCAGGCGACGGTGCAGAGGGACCTCGGGGTCCTTGTGCATGAGTCGCAAAAACCCAGCTTGCAGGTGCAGCAGGTGGTCAGAAAGGCGAATGGGATGCTGGCCTTCATAGCGAGGGGGATTGAATATAAAAGTAGGGAAGTCTTGCTGCAGATGTATAGGGCATTGGTGAGGCCGCAGCTGGAGTACTGTGTGCAGTTTTGGGCGCCGCACCTGCGCAAGGATATTTTGGCCCTGGAGGGAGTGCAGAGGAGGTTTACTAGGCTGATACCGGAGTTGAGGGGATTGAGCTATGAGGAGAGGCTGAATAAACTAGGCTTGTACTCGTTAGAGTTTAGAAGAATGAGAGGAGATCTCATTGAGACGTATAAGATGATGAATGGGATGGATAGGATAGAGGTAGAGACATTCATCCCGCTTAGAAAGGCTAGTAGGACCAGGGGGCACAGCCTCAAGATAAAGGGGAGGCGGTTTAGAACGGAGTTGAGGAGGAACTTCTTCACTCAAAGGGTGGTGAATCTCTGGAATTCTCTGCCCGTTGAAATGGTGGAGGCTGCCTCGCTAAATATTTTTAAGAAACGGGTTGATGGGTTTTTGATAAGAGAAGGGATTAAGGGTTATGGGGAGAGGGCGGGAAGGTGGAACAGAGCCACGACAGATCAGCCGTGATCTTATTGAATGGCGCGGCAGGCTCGAAGGGCCAGATGGCCCACTCCTGCTCCTATTTCTTATGTTCTTATGTTCTTACGAACATCAGAAATTGGAGCAGGAGACTCGTGATTATCTGTAATGACTTGTAATTCAGCCTGCCTTACACTGCACTGTCTGTATTTATCCGTCAACACTCTTGTTTAGCTGCGTGTCGGGCTACCGTTACTCCACCCATATATTCTGTGCCTGCTCGCCTCTCTCCTGACCAAGGAGCAGCACTGTGAAAGATCATGATTTCCAATTAACCTGTTGACTGTAACCTGGTGTGGTGTGACTTCTCATCCTGTCCACCCCCAGTCCATCTCTGGCACCTCCCAATCTCAGGAAGGGTGGAGGAGAGCGGATGAGGACGCCTTCCTCCTCCCGACACCCGAGTTGGTAGCTCGGGAATACTACATTCAATAGGGCAGTAACATTCAGAAAAATGTTGGAGCCGGGGACTGATAAATTTCTTGGTCCAAATTCATTTCAAGCAAGTTTCTTAGAGGAAGGGCTTCGTGAAATATCTACTGGGTTGGTTTTAATTTGACAACATTCCTGAGTTCGGGAAAAGCGTCTTCAGATGGAAAATAGCAAAAGCACCTCTTACATTGTAAATTGGAGTGGAAACAGAAAGCAAGAAATCACGGAACACTTATCTTCAGATCCGTCACAGGGAAAATGCTGGGAGCTATTATTAAATAAGTAACACAGTAAGGAGTCTCACAACACCAGGTTTAAGCCCAACAGGTTTATTTGGAATCACGAGCTTTGGGAGCGCTGCTCCTTTATCAGTGGTGCAGAGAGGTGAGTTTATAAACATGGTGTAAAGAAGTAAAGACACAATTACAAAATAATGGTTCAAATGCGAGTCTTTTCAGGTAATCGTATTTTTCAGGGACAGACTCGCACTGTCTGTCTTCATGTCCATTGGAACTAAATTGGATCTTTAAGTGCAAGTTTAATTTGTTCCTCTGCTGTTGGGTGTTAAAGAGACGAGAGTTTGAGTTTCCCTCTAAAGGAAGCCGACATTTTAATGAGAGATTGATGATTCGAAAGTTAAAACAGTGTTGAAAAACCCCACTGTTCCCTTTTGCAAGGTGTATACATCACACCCACAACTGGGGACAGGTTTCCATTTTATTTGTGGTTAAAAAAAGTGTGCGGGTGGAACCGGTGAAGCGAACCCTGTTTGTTGAGTGACTGTAAGTGATTGAAGTCCCCTTGGGGCCTGACTGAATCACTGGAGGGTTTTCCCTCGTACATTAATAAGAGATTCCCCATCAGTGAGCTATCATGTGTTGTGAGTAGGAGCATCATCTTCAGAACAGAGAGACGGGAGCAACTGCTGCAGGCAGAGAGAGCGGGAGAGAGTGACAGAGACAGAGAGAGAGACAGAGACAGACAGAGAGAGAGAGAGAGAGAGAGACAGAGACAGAGAGACAGAGAGACTCTGAGAACAATGGACTGGAATATTACAAATATGGATCAGAATCTGAGAACAATGGACTGGAATGTTCCAACAATGGATCAGAATCTGAGAACAATGGACTGGAATGTTCCAACAATGGATCAGAATCTGGGAACAATGGACTGGAATGTTACGAACATGGATCAGAATCTGAGAACAATTTACTGGAATGTTCCAACAATGGATCAGAATCTGGGAACAATGGGCTGGAATGTTACAAACATGGATAAGAGTTTCTTCTGGGCGTTATTCCATCTTTCCTTCCTTTACAATCATCTACCATTAAAACACAGGATATTGTACGCACTCCAGGTTATCCAAGCAGGTTATTATCCTTTCCTCGCTATAGTGGGTGTCCCTGGTAAGTGTTTCTATCTGAACATTAATTCTATAAACCAGATTGAGATGTGTGATTTTTATTCCCCTTGTTTGAATTGAGTGAAGTGTGACGCCATCGGTTTTCGGTTCCCTCTCGCGCACTCTGTCACAGAAATCGCTGAATCCACGTTCCAATCTCTACATGACTGGGCAGGAAACTCCACAATTTGGCAGCCTTTTGGTGAACAGGTTTCACCTCAACTCAGTCCTAAAAAATGTCCCCCTTATTTTGAGACCAATGCCCCCTAGTCCTTGTTTCCCCGTCTCCCTGTTTCTATCTCATCTATCCTCTTCATATTTTCATATGTTTATAAACCACCCTTCCCCTCAACCCTTCTAATTTCCAATGAGGATAGTCCCAGCCTACTCAGCCTCTCCTCGGAAGCCGAACCTCTCAACTCCGGAATCAGCCGACTGAATCTCCTCCGTTCCAGTGCTGGTACATCCTTCCTCAAAGAATGTGAACACAAATGTGCACCGTGTGGCCACACTAGAACCGTGTACAGATGCAAAATAACATCCCTGTTTTTAAGCTCCATCTCCCTAGCAATGAAGGATAAAATTCGAATTGTCTTCTAAATTACCTACTGCACCTACAAACTAATGTTTCGTGATTATGTTCATGGCTCCCGGGCCCCTCAGCACAGCAGCATTCTGTATTTTTTTACCATTTAAACAACAGTCCGTTTTGCTGTTATTCCTGCCAAAATTGATGCCATCCAATTTACCAACATTGTACTCCATCTACCAGAGATATTTGCCCACAAACTGCAACGATCTTTAGGTTTTGAAGATGTTTAGTGTCCCTCTGTACTCGTTGCTCTATCACTCATCAAGCGACTCTAAATCCTCTCCATCTCCAATCCTACATCTTACCCCACTCACAACATCTACAGCACCCAGTCGTACTGAAGCCAATCTGCTGTGCCAACACTTGTCAGTTCCATTGCCCAATCCAGGCTAGATTTAAACAATAACACTCTGGCAATGACGGAATTCAGGGATCCTCACCGCCGTCAATTCAGCCAGATTATCCAGCCGACCTCCATTACGGCACGGTGGGGTGTGACGGTGACACGGCTGCATCCCAGCGCCGAGGATCCGGGTTTGTTTCCCCGGCTCGAATCACTGTCTGTGCAGAGTCAGCACCTCATCGCCGTGTCTGCCTGGCTTTCCTCCCACAATCCGAAATAAGTGCTGCTCAGGTGAATTGGCCGTGCTAACTTGTTCCTCAGCGTACACAAACAGGCGTCCAGCTTATGGCGCTGAGGGGTCTTTCACAGTAACCTCACTGCAGTGTTACTGTGAGCCTACTTGTGACACTAATACATAAACTTTAAAACTTTGCTGTTGTACAGATAGTATTTGAATTTATCATTTATGCACCGAAATCCGTTACAGTGCCATCCCTCCAAACTATCACCTTCTCAACTGCATTTCAATTTTCCTGGAAATATTTATTAAACCGAGTCCTTTTGTTTCCGCGCTTGCTTCAGAGAGTGAATTTATTTCCTTCTCTGTCTCTCTCCGTGGCTCTGAGTGCAATCTCCACTGATAGAGGCGCTGCGGAACCCTGGATCTATGTAATGGTGAGAACCACCCTGCTGAGTAATTCCTGTCCCCGTGCTGACGTTGGGTCCTCCCTGAATGTACCGTGCAGACTCTGAAGTCAGTCAGACTAATTCTGACAGCATCAGCAGATGGCTTGGGCCCTTCATTTGCCCAAGTACAGGTCAGATCGATCTCACTCATTCACAGCTACCGAAGTCGCAGGACATTGTGCATCCCATCAAAGATAAAAAAAAACAATTAAAAGTGTTTGAAATCTGAATAATGCAAGGTTGGAGGTTGATTTCCCCATCGAGTCACTGGTCCATATTTTCAAAGAGATATCCTGAGGTGATACTGTGCCTTTAAGAATTATATTTTGTATTGTGTTTCTTGTTTAAAACTCAGCTCAATTTTTATAAATTACCAATTTCTCTGGGCAACAGGCAGCTTAGATTTTGAGACTGCAAGACAGTGGCTGTGATTAGCTAAAGACATGCACATTTACATGGTGTTAATGCATTTGTATTTACTTTGGTTCCCTTTGGGGTGAGAGTACACTTTTGGTTAGGTTGATTGACAGAGGAAAGACCGTGTTCTGTTGGGAGGGAATTATCCTGCAGGAATAAACAGTTTTTTTAAAAAACTAATTTTCTCCCGGTTCCTGAGAGAAGTAAGACATGTCTCTGTCTCTCACTTTCTCCAGAAAGTGACAAGGCGTAGACAAAGGTCACAGATACAGGAGGGCACTCAGTGTTAAAATGGGCGGTGCGGGCTCATTGGGCCGAAGGACTATTTCCCCTGCTGTGTTGTTCTTTGTTTTTATTTAGTCATTGTTCAAATGTTAAATGTTAAGCTAATTCATTTGATATAGTCATAACTGTGTTGCTAAATACATTTTGCATTGATAAAATGTGCCTAGTTTTTCTGTGGAGTCCTGCCTGGTGTGAAACAACATATCCTCACATTAATACTAAAAATCGGAAATCGTTGACGTCTAGTCTAAGTTTATAATACACTTCAGGGTTTCTCATCCATATCCAAACAACACCATGTTTCTTCACATTCACACCACTCCGCCGTTTTGTAGGGCTGAAGTTCCCATTTTGAATTGTATTGTTTAACCTTCTTCCATCGTGTTTCCAAGCTGTGAAACTGAATTCTATCCCTCCTCCACGTAAGGACTATTCAGGAAATTTCTTAACCTTTCTCCCTGCTGTGTACTTTCCCCCCTCGATCATCCATTTGATTATACTACCCCAGCTCTCCGCCACTAACATTGAATGTTGAGATTCCCGATGCTATTGCTCCATCAATTCCTTTGGGACAAACTGTGGGGTGAGTGAGAATGGAATGAGCTGTTCTGTGGTTGAGCATTTTGTCACAGATTGTGATGTTTGGAATGAAATCCTTTTGGGACACAGAATGAAAGGAGGGAATGGAGGATGATGCTAAATATCGCAATCGACATTTTCAATGATCCCCTTCATTGGTTATCCACTCCTTCATTCCACCCAATTACAGATGTTGCCATTGCATTCAGAATACAATCGCTGCAGTGCAGGAGGCCGCCATTTGGTCCGTTGAGTCTCACTGACAAGTATCCCACTTTGGCCTGTTCACACATAACCCCACATCTTTACTCCACTAATCCCTCGAGCGTACACAGCTTGGGACACTGCGGGACAGTTTAGCACAGCCAATGGACACAGCTTTGGAGTGTGGGAGGAAAACAGAGCACCCCGAAGAAACTTACACAGACATCAAGAAGGCGAATGGAATGTTGGCCTTTACAGTGAGGGGGATAGAATATAAAAGCAAGGAGGTCTTGCTGTAACTGTACATGGTACTGGTGAGGCCGCAACTGGAGTACTGTGTGTAGTTTTGGTCGCCGAATTTGCGGAAGGATATATTGACCTTGGAGGGAGTGCAGAGAAGGTTCACCGGGCTGATACCGGAGATAGGAGAGATTGAATAGACTGGGTCTGTACTCATTGGAGTTTAGAAGGCTGAGAGGGGATCTTGTAGAGACGTATAATAATGAAAGGGATGGATAGGGTAGAGGTAGAGAGATTCTTCCCGCTTAGAAAGGATAGCAGGACGAGAGGGCACAGCCTCAAACTAAGGGCAGGGGGGGAGGGGGGCAGTTTAGATCAGAGTTGAGGAGGAACTTCTCCACTCAGAGGGTAGTGAATCTCTGGAATTCTCTGCCCGTTGAAGTGGTGGATGCTACCTCACTAAATATATTTAAGTCACGGGTAGATAGGTTTCTGATAGACAGGGGAATTAAGGGTTATGGGGAGAAAGCGAGAAAGTGTAACTGATCCACTATCAGATCAGCCATGATCTTATTGAATGGCGGGGCAGGCTCGAAGGGCTACATGGCGAGCTCCTGCTCCTATTTCTTATGTTCTTACAACACAGGCAGGTGGGGGGGTGGGGTGGGGACTTTCAAACTCCGTACAGACAGTTATCAAGCCAGGAATCGAACCCAGCTCTCCGGATCTGTGAGGCAGCAGTGCTAACTGTACCAGCGCACTGCCCGTTTATTACACAATAATTTGTTCAATTTAAGACTGAAAGAGTGATAGTGTTTGAGCTGGCGCGAAGCGAGGTAAATTGGCAGCTTTGAACTGTGCATTGTGACATTGAAGTATTGATTTGATAAAATATCCCCAGATGGTCAACAGTGTAACGCCTGGAATGAAACATCACATCCTCAGATTAACACATTTAACCATTTCCAGGGACATCATATTCCCGGGAAAACCATTCCGAAGCATCGCGTCACAGATTTAAAAATTCCAATTAGTCATTGATCCATTGGATAACTTGACCATCAGCCAAAAGCTTATGTTTCTTGCTTCTGTCCTGTCTCACAGCTAACTGTCTGACCATTGCTATCCTCTCGCGGGGAAGGTGTGGCCTCTCCAAATGTGTAACTTGCTACCTGGTGGCGATGTCCACAGGCGATCTACTGGTTGTTGTCCTTGACATTATACTGAGACACATTCCCATTGTTTACCGGGACACCTTTACCTTCCTTCTGTATTTGATCCCCATCTGTAACATCCACGCCGTCCTGCTTTACGCAGCCACTGACTGTTCTGTCTGGTTCACCGTCGCCTTCACCTTCGACCGATCCGTTGCTATTGGCTGCCAGAAGCTGAAAAGCAAAATCTGCACCGAGAGAACGGCAGCCGTGGTTCTGGGAACAGTGACGGTGCTCAGCGTCTTAAAGAACACATCCTGGTATTTTATGCTGGGAAGTCAGTACTGGCTAATGAACCACCCGTGGTTTTGTTCTGTAACGGTAACTGATCAGCAGTCTCCAATCTGGGCCGCAATCGAGTTCGCTCATCACATCCTGACGCCGTGCGTCCCATTTCTCCTGGTTCTGCTGCTCAATGTTTTAACCGTCAGGCACATTCTAGTGAGCAGCAGATCCCGGAGGAGACTCCGCACTCAATGCAGTGGGCAAAGTCCCAAAGACCCAGAGATGGAGAGTCGAAGGAAATCCATTATTTTACTGTTTGTTATCTCGGCCAATTTTATCCTGTTATGGTCAGTCTTTATGGTGAATTCTATATGGTGGCGGATGTATAATGCTGGATTTGGAGCGATATTTCTGCATGAGTTTGTTCGGGAGTTGGGCTTCATGATGCAGCTATTGAGCTGCTGCACAAACACTTGCATTTATGCCGTGACCCAGACAAAATTCAGGGAGAATCTGATGTATATACTGAGATATCCCATCAGTCCAATTTTCCAATTTTTAAAATGTCACAGGCACTGCTCATCTCCAACAGCTGAGAATCTACACATCACCCCATAACTTTGAGTTGCATTACTATCAGTGAATATCACATGTTCAACAGTCAGGTGGTAACCATTTATCCGAAACTCAAAGGGACTATCCATTCAAAATCCATATAAAATACTACGGCAATATATGCGTATCAGAGACCAGTAATCCTGCAGCAAGTAACACACCACCAGGCTCCTTCAAGACTGCACATGACCTACACAAGATTTTGATGTTATACCCCGCACTTGCCAGGATGGGCCCAGTTCCATCAACCCTCAAGATGATTGACACAATCTGCCATTGAAATCCCTTCCACATACATTCATTTTCTCCAGCGCTGGTGCACAGTTGCAGCAGTACCAGGTACTCCCAAAAAGTTTTTTTTGTACACACAGGGACTACCAATTCCACGACCACTAATATCCAGAATAGCGTGCACAGCAGATAACTGGGAACGCCACAATCAGGAGGACCACATCTCAGTTTCTCACTATCTTGACTTGGCAATATATCCTCCGTAGCTTCACTTTCGCTTGGTAAAATCCTGGAACTCCCTCCTTAACAGCACTGTGGGTGTAACTGCACCTCAGGAAAGCATCATTTCAAGATAAGCGGCAATACCAAATCACATGGATGATTTTTTAAATAAAATTTATTCTCGACAAGCTCCCAACACTTTATGGCTACGTTTTTCATTTTGTTGGGGGGAGAGTGGGGGGGTCTCTGCATTAATGGGACTGAAAGATTGGGTCTGATCCCATTAGCTTCTGAATATGGAATGTAACTTTTTTGTATAACATCCCTGTCCCTTCAGGGAGTAAAGTTTCATGGAGACCGAATTGTCTTTTAACAGCAAAACTTGCCAGAAGACTGTCACAGTCCACAGTCCGGGCAGTGCTGGCTGGACAGCATTTATTGCCCATCCCTACCTACCCTTCGATTACATTTGAGAGTCATAGAGGTTGACAGCATGGAAACAGGCCCTTCGCCCAATCTGTCCATGCTGCCCATTTTAAAACCCCTAATCTAGTCTCAATTGCCTGCATTTGGCCCATATCTCTCTATACCCATCGCACCCATGTAACTATTTAGATGCTTTTTAAAAGAAAAAATTGTACCAGCCTCTACTACTACCTCTGGCAGCTCGTTCCAGACACTCACCATCCTCTGTGTGAAAATAATTGCCCCTCTGGACACTTTTGTATCTTTCCCCTCTCACCTTAAACTTATGCCCTCTCGTTTTAGACTCCCCTACCTTTGGGAAAAGATATTGACTATGTTGCTGATCCAGGTATGTATAGATCCCCCAGCAGGGACACATAGGTAAGTATAGATCCCCCACCAGGGACACACAGGTAAGTATAGACCCCTCAGCAGAGACACACAGGCAAGTATAGATCCCCCAGCAGGCACACACAGGTAAGTATAGATCCCCCACCAGGGACACACAGGTAAGTATAGATCCCCCCAGCAGAGACACACAGGTAAGTACAGATCCCCCAGCAGGGACACACAGGTAAGTATAGATCCCCCAGCAGAGACACACAGGTAAGTATAGATCCCCCAGCAGGGACACACAGGTAAGTATAGATCCCCCAGCAGAGACACACAGGTAAGTATAGATCCCCCAGCAGGGACACACAGGTAAGTATAGATCCCCCAGCAGAGACACACAGCTAAATATTGTTCCCCTCGCACAACGGAGAGAGACATCGAACTTTCTTTATCTGTATTTGTGACATTTCCAAGTCACTTCTCTTGATCTTTTGGAAGGAACAGCTTATCCGTGCAATAGGCATCACAATATCCTAAGGACTTCAACTCATAAACGATGTAATGGCTGCAGTTTTTAATCTTTATCTGGTGGCGCAGGTGACAGAGTTTCCCTTTCCAGCTTAAACAAACTGTCCTGGTCACCACTCCCTGTTCCAGGGTGGGATGTGATCCTGAAATGAGGTGTATAAATATTGGAGAGTGTAAGCGATGTGAACAGTGCTGGACAGTGAGAGTAAATCTGATATTGTAAAGTCTGACTTACCGTTTAACCAGCCTGAACCATTTGTTGAGCAGTGTCCCTCTGGGATAGGAGTCTCCGGAATCTTCCATCTGTCAGAACTGGAACAACAAACACACACAGACACAGACACACGCACACGCACACAGACACACACACACACCATCAGCTCCTGAACTGTGAACTTCAATAACAATATCTCCAGTACTCCTTCCTGGAAGGCCGATAGGGGGGATATAGAGAGATTTTAGTTGGTTGGCCATGTTAAATTTCCCCTTAGAGTCAGGGGGAACAGTTACTGTAAATGCATGGTGGTTATGGGGATACGGCCTGGATGGGACTGTGTTAGGTGCAGATTCATAATTTTGTGACTCTATCCCACAGCAAATCCTGCTTCCGCCCCACCCCCCCCCCCTCTCTCCAGTCTGTTCTCTACGCTCCACCCCCAATTTCAACCCCCAGGCCTAACCCCTCCCTTCCAGACCCAATGTGTCATTTAACGTGCTGCCCTGGGACTATGTTCCCCAACCCCGTTTACTATCTCCTCGCTGCTCTCGCTCTGTCTATCCAGTATTATCTCCCTCTACTCCCTTTCTCTCTCTCTTCTCAGTCTCTATCTCTCTCTCTCTCCTCTGCTCTCTCTATCCAGGTTATCTCCGTTTGCCTCTATCTATTCAATGCTATGTCTCTTTACTCTTTTTTCCCTCTTTTGAGCGATATTTCCCTTTACTTTCTCTCTGTTCACTCTCTATCCAGTGTTATTTCCTTCACACTGTCCCTCTGTTCTCTCTCTCTATCCAGTATTATCTCCCTTTACATCTGTCTCTGTCTTCCGCCTCTCTCCATTTATCCAGCTTTATCTCATTTTACTCTCACTCTATTCTCTCTGTCTATCCGGTGTTAGCTCTGTTTACTTTCTCTCTGCTCTCTCTATCAAGTGTTAACTCGCGTAATTCCATCTCTGTGTTTTCTCGCTCTCTATCCAGTGTTGTTTACATTCACATACACTCCCTCTGTCCAGTGTTATCTGCCTTTACACGTTCTCTCTCTTCTCCAATTTCCATGTTATTTGTCTTTACTTTCTGTGTTCCTTATCCCTCTATTCAATGTTATCTTGTTTAATCTCTCTCTCTGCACTGTATTTCTCTCTATCCAGTGTTATCTCCCTTTGCACTCTTTCTCTGTTCTTTCTTTCTCTCTCTTCCTCTCTCTATCGATTGTTATCTCCCTTTACACGGTCCCTCTGCTCTTTCTCTCTCTCTCTATCCAGTGTTATGACATTTTAAGTGGTCCATTTGTTCTTTCTCTCTCTCTATCCAGTGTTAGCTCCCTTTACACTTTCTCTCTCTCTCTCTCTCTATGCAGTCTTATGGCCTTTTACACAAGTCCCTCTGTTCTTTCTCTCTCTCTATCCAGTGTTGTCTTCATTTACTCTCTCTCTGTTTTCTCTCTGTCCAGTTGTATCTCCCTTTACTCTTTTTCTCTCCCTCTCTCTGTATCCAGTGTTTTTACCTTTTACTCTATGTCTCCCTTCTGCCACCCAACATAGTTTTGTGCTGTTTCTATCCCTCCTCATGTCCCCTCCCCCACCGCCGCTCCACTCTAATAGTCGACATCAATCCCTTACCTTTTAAATCGATACCACCCGTGGTTGAGTTCATTGTCGCATTTTCGAGTAGAGCAAACTGTCCTGTTACACTCTGCACTCCTCCAGCGCTGGTCCAGGACGGTGTGATTTACACATGGGTCAGCCACTGACAGGTCTGCGACTGGTTGGCAGAGAGAGGATTCATCTTAATATTAAGCCCATTTATTGTTGTAGAGATTTGGAAATCTGAGGGTGTCAGTAACATTAGATTGAACCTTTCCCCCCAATAACAAATCCACATTGTTTCCCATCGGTCCGCCAGTACAGCCTGTTTCCCACTCCGTCTTCTCCGGTGTAACTCAGTAACTCACAACAGGAATCGCTTCCACTTCAATCCCACTCCCCAGAAAGCAGCAACCAAACCTACAATCTATTGCTTCAGTAGAAACTGGTTCAGTTTGGACATCTCTCCTTCCCTTCGGAAAACTGAGCTGGGGGCAGCTGTTGGGGGAGTTGGGGTGTTGCCCGAAGCTCATTGTCCAATTCGGGTCAGGGGCGTACCCATCCAAACAGTATATTCCGTTCATGTTCCTCTTCCTGGAACATACGATGTGCTGAGATGGACTCGCATTTCCCAGAACAGTTTGCGAGGCAGGTCACGGGGGTGGAAAACTTGAGGAAGGAGCGTGTGGTGGGGGCACACTCCATTAAACCCTTAGAGAGGGGACTCGAGCACGAACCTTCTGCCCGAGATGCACAGTGGTTAACATTGCAGCCTCACAGAGCCAGGGGCCCGGGTTCAATTCCCGGCTTGGGTCACTATCTCTGCGTAGTCTGCATGTTCTTCTCCGTGTCTGCCTGGGTTTCCTCCAGTTTCTTCGCACAACCCAAAGATGTGCTGGTGAGGTGCACTGGCCATGCTAACTTCACCCTCAGTGTACATGACCAGGCGCCAGAGTGTAGCGACTTGGGGATTTTCACAATAACTTCATTGCAGTGTTAATATAAGCTGACTTGAGACCAATAGAAAAACTTTAAAAAGTAACTGAAAGATTCAAGCATGGTAACCCATGTGCCAGAGCCACCCCCTCCCATCCCCCACTCAGGCATCTCATAATAATCTCTGCAACCAGCAGAAGGAGCACACAGCACTCACATCCACACATGGGCGCTGTCGAGTTCCACAGACATTGTAAACCAGTGTCTGACTTCGTCCAGTGTAGCCTTGGTCACAAGCTCACTTTCCAAGTTGCCTTGGTCACAACACCACTTAATGTTTCAGACACTTAGCCATGGTGTTTCTTACAACACTGAGGGACATTACATTCTGTCAATGTCCCGGTTTATCCAGTCTCACCCTCCTGGGTCATTTTGAAACAGCAATGTACCTGTGCAATAAGTAGTGTTACAGCCTGTTTCGGTGTCGGTTTCAGCTCATAGACAAAGTAACTGCCACAGTTTTTAATCTTTATCGCTCACTCCCTGTTGCAGAGGTTCCCCTTCCAGTTCAAAGAAATCATTCGGTTTACTGTTCCCTGTTGCAGGGTGGGATGTGATCCTGAAATGAGGTGTATAAATATTGGAGAGCGTAAGCGATGTGAACAGCGCTGGACAGTGAGAGTAAATCTGATATTGTAAAGTCTGACTCTACCCTGTAACCAGCCTGGATGACCTGTCGAGCAATGTCTCACTGGGACAACAGTCTCCGGACTCTTCCATCCGCCGGAACTGGAGCAACAATCACAGAGTCACTTTGAGCTTCCCCGGCAAGTCTCGGGATGAAGGATGTTGAGGAATTCCCCCAGGACACACCCGCTTTAATTTCACCCGCCCAACACGACCACCCTGTCACCCGTCCTTGAATCAGTGTGTCTGATCGCCTTAACGATCGAACTTTTGAGTTCCACCTTCCCTCATACTTCGACTTAAGAAGAGAAGGAGGACTCCAGGTAACTCAGTGACATTTACCACCTCAGGGGTTGCAGTGATCCGGGCTGGGACAGTCTGACCCCATCGCAGTGGGGCTATTGTGGGCCTCGGAGCTAAGTCCACTGGGCCTCTGGCCAGATTGGACAATCGAGGGAGTGGTCAGCACAAAACCACACCCATCATCGCCACTACCTGCCCCTAACACCCACATTCCCAGCTGGTTGGGCTGGGTGTGTCATAAGAACATAAGAAATAGAAGCAGGAGTAGGCCATCTAGCCCCTCGAGCCTGCCCCGCCATTCAATAAGATCATGGCTGATCTGTCGTGGCTCAGTTCCACCTTCCCGCCCTCTCCCCATAACCCTTAATCCCTTCTCTTATCAAAAACCCATCAACCCGCGTCTTAAAAATATTTAGCGAGGCAGCCTCCACCACCTCAACGGGCAGAGAATTCCAGAGATTCACTACCCTTTGAGTGAAGAAGTTCCTCCTTAACTCCGTTCTAAAATGCCCCCCCCCCTTTATCTTGAGGCTGTGCCCTCTTGTCCTGCTGTCCTTTCTGAGCGGGAAGAGTCTCTCCACCTCTATCCTATCCATCCCCTTCATTATCTTATACGTCTCAATGAGATCTCATTCTTCTAAACTCTAACGAGTACAAGCCTAGTTTACTCAGCGTCTCCTCATAGTTCAACCCCCTCAACTCCAGCATCAGCCTAGTAAACCTCCTCTGCACTCCCTCCAAGGCCAAAATATCTTTGCGCAGGTGCGGCGCCCAAAACTGCACACAGTACTCCAGCTGCGGCCTCACCAATGCCCTATACAGCTGCAGCAAGACCCCCCTACTTTTATATTCAATCCCCCTCACTATGAAGGCCAGCATCCCATTCGCCTTCCTGACCACCTGCTGCACCTGCAAGCTGGGTTTTTGCGACTCATGCACAAGGACCGCAAGGTCCCTCTGCACCGTCGCCTGCTGCAGTTTTTCGCCACGTAAGTAATAGTCCTTCCTACCATTATTCCTACCAAAGTGCACAACCTCACATTTGCCAACATTAAATTCCATTTGCCAGTTCCTGGGCCATTCGCCCAGCCTATCTAGATCCTTCTGCAGACTCTCCACACCCTCCGCATAATTTGCCATTCCCCCAATCTTGGTGTCATCAGCAAATTTCGACATCATACACTCGGTTCCCTCCTCCAGATCATTTCTATAAATGGTGAATAGCTGAGGCCTCAGCACCGACCCCTGGGGCACTCCACTAGTCACCAACCGCCAATCCGAATAGCACCCATTGACCCCCACTCTCTGCCTCCAACTTGACAGCCAATGCTCTATCCACGCTAACATCCTACCCCCAACTCCATGCCCCCTGACCTTCTGTAATAACCTCTTGTGAGGCACCTTGTCAAACGCCTTCTGAAAATCAAGAAACACCACATCCACCAGCTCTCCTCTATCCACCGCCCTAGACACATTCTCATAGAACTCCAATAAATTCGTCAGACACGACTTCCCCTTAACGAAACCGTGCTGCGTCTGCTCTACCAAACAATTCTCCTCAAGATGCCTCACTATTTTCTCCTTGATCACGGATTCTAATATTTTTCCTGCAACAGACGTTAAACTAACCGGCCTATAATTCCCCATCTTTTGCCTGCCACCCTTCTTAAACAACGGCATAACATTAGCCATTTTCCAATCTTCCGGCACTTCCCCGGAATCCAGCGACGTTTGGAAAATAATCACCAAGACATCCACTATCACCTACGCCATTTCCTTCAGATCCCTTGGATGCATTCCATCTGGTCCTGGGGACTTGTCCACAATCAGTCCCTCCAGTATGTCGAGCACCGTCTCCTCAGTAACAATAATGTCATTCAGGCCCTCCACTCCTACCATCTTTCCATCGCTAACACCCGGCAAATTATTCACGTCCTCCTCCGTGAAGACAGAAACAAAAAAGTTATTCAGGGCCTCAGCTATTTCCCCATCCCCTACCACTAAGTCCCCCTGCTCATCCTCTCAGGGTCCAACGTTCACCCAAGCCAGCCTCTTCCTTTTTATGTTTTTATAAAAACTCTTGCTATCCATTTTTATATTAAGCGCTAGCCCAGCTTCATAGTTTATCCTACCCTTCTTTACCAACTTCTTTGTCATTCTTTGTTGATATTTAAACCTCTCCCAGTCCTCTTCTTGCCCACTACTCTCAGCTACTCTAAACGCATCCGCTTTTAATTTAACACTTTCCTTCACCTCCTTCGTTATCCACGGCTGATTATCTCTCCTCCTACGATCCATTTTAACCATCGGAATAAATTTCTGCTGAGCACCAAGAAAGATCTCCTTAAAGATCCTCCACTTTTCCTCAGCAGACCTACCTTCCAGCACACTCCCCCAATCAACGTTCGCCAATTCCTCTGTCATCCTACCGTACTCCCCTCTGTTCAAACAAAGGACACATGTCCGGGAACCCACTTTCTCCTCCTCCATCAGAAACTCCACCATACAATGATCACTCTTCCCAAGAGGATCCTTCACCACAAGGTCCCTAACTCTACCCGCCTCATTACATAACACCAGATCCAAGATAGCTCGCTCCCTCGTCGGCTCCAACACACACTGTTCGACGAAACTATCCCGGCAGCATTCCAAGAACTCCTCCTCAAGCCCACCGCATCCAACATGGGTCGACCAATCAATATGTAGATTGAAATCCCCCATAATTATCGCCGTCCCATTCCTGCACGCCGCATTTATTTGCGCATTAACAGCCCGCCCCACCTCCAGATCATTATTTGGGGGCCTATAGACGACACCCACCAGCGTGTTCCTCCCTTTGCTGTTCCTAATCTCCACCCACAACGATTCCACGTTCCTCTCTTCGGTTCCTATATCATCCCTTACTACCACCCTGATGCTATCCTTAATCAGCAGAGCTACGCCCCCCCCCCCTCTTTTCCCTCCTACCTATCCTTCCTAAACACTTGATACCCCTGGACATTCAGCTCCCAGTCCCTGTCGCCTTGCAGCCACGTCTCTGTAATGGCCACCAGATCATATCCATTTGTGCTGATCTGCGCCACCAGCTCATTCACTTCATTCCGAATGCTTCGTGCATTCAGATAAAGTGCCTTCATCCCAGCCTTCACCTGGACCCTATTTGCCAGAACGCCACCAAACATACTCACGCCCCCTACTCCCTTTATTATTGGGGCATCCTTGGCCTCTTCCCTTACCTGCACCCTCTCCTTTACTTTAAACCCCGTAATGTCACCTACCCTCGCACCCTCCCCCGCCCCCCCCCCCCAATTAGTTTAAAGCTCTAACTACAGTCCTATTTACACGATTAGCCAGGTGTCCCTACACCTTACCTGTTGAACCTGTACCATCTGTAGACAAGATCCTTGTCACACTGCAGCTCTCCCACACACTCTGTCCCAGTACAATTGCTGCTTCTCCATGGCTGGTTCAGCACTGTGTGATCTACACACGTGTCAGTGAGCGCTGACTTTGGGTCTGAGTGACAGAGAGATGTTTAACGTTAACAGATAAAGTACAGTCAATCTCACACAGACACACGCGACCCTCCCCCTCAATAAGACAGCACAACCTCAACGCAGGTTGAGAGAGTTAGACTGCTCCCAGAAGAGGAATGTGCCAAGGTCACACCCCAGTCCCCTCAGTCACTCCGTCCCTCTCCCCCTCAGGCACTCTAACCCTCTACCCCTCAGTCACTCTGTCTCTCTCCCCCTCAGTCACTGGGTGTGTCAGTGTCCCGGTATATCCAGTCTCACCCTCCTGGGTTCAACAAATACAGAGTACCCCGGGGGATACCTGAGAGTTCTCCTTGAACCACATGGGTACATGGGACTGGGATATTATAGCTAACACTGAAACATGGCTAGCAGGGACAGAACTGGCAACTCAGTGTTCCAGGGTCCAGATGCTATAGGGAAGATAGATCAGGAGGTAAGAGAGGAAGGGAGTTGCATTTTTGTTTAAAGAGAACATCACAGCAGTACTGAGAGGGTATATTGGAGAGTGTAAGCGATGTGAACAGTGCTGGACAGTGAGAATAAATCTGATATTGTAAAGTCTGACTCTACCCTGTAACCAGCCTGGACGACGTATGCAGCAGTGTCTCTCTGCGACTGGAGTCTCCGAATCTTCCATCTGCCAGAAGTGGAAGAACAATCAGAGAATCACTTCACATTATCCCCACTCCTCTTGGGTGTGAGTCCCACATTCCCCTGCATTCCCTGTGGGAGTGAGTCCCAAATTCTCTCCCACTCCCTGTTGGAATGAGTCCCACATTATCATGCCTCCCCATGGGAGTGAGTCCCCAATTTGCCCCCACTCCCTGCGGGACGGAGTGGCACATTTTCTTCACTTCCTGTGGGAACGAGTCCCACATTCCCCCATTCCATGTGGGAACGAGTCCCACATTCTCCCTAATCCACGTAGGAGTGAGTCCCACATTCTCCCCATTCCTGGTGAACGAGTCCCATATTCTCCCCCGCTCTCCTTGGGATTGAGTCCCACATTCTCCCCATTCCCTATCGGAGCGAGTCCCACATTCTCCCCACTCCCTATCGGAGCGAGTCCCACATTCTCCCCACTCCCTATCGAAGCGAGTCCCACATTCTCCGCACTCCCTATCGGAGCGAGTCCCACATTCTCCCCACTCCCTATCGGAGCGAGTCCCACATTCTCCCCCACTCCCCTTGGGATTGAGTCCCACATTCTCCCCACTCCTTATCAGAGTGAGTCCCACATTCTCCCCACTCTCTGGGTAAAGAAGTTTCTCTTGAATCCCCCAGTCGGTTTGTCCCTGAAAATCTCACATTGTCCTAGTTCTGATCTCACTCGCGAGTGGAAACATCTCCTCTTGACTGATGCTGCCTGAGAACGTTTAAATATTCACCTTCTGAGTTGCATCTTCTCTCTCTGTTAGACTTCAGAAGGTGAAGCAGGAGTCCGGGCAAGTTGCTTGTCCTAGCCTGATATTTACCTTCTCTCGAGGATTTGTTTCAGTGTCACAGGCTGATACTGTCTGGCCCCATCACAGGGAGACCAACTGTGGGACCCTGTGAACGTCCCATGGCGGGATTGGATGATCGAGGGAGTGAGCAGAATGGACAACCCCACCCATCATCGCCACTACCTGCCACTAACACCCACATTCCCAGGTGGTTGAGCTGGGTGTGTCCCCTACACCTTACCTGTTGAACCTGTACCATCCATAGACAAGATCCTTGTCACATTGCACCCGTCCCACACACTCTGTCCCAGTACAATCGCTGCTTCTCCAGAGCTGGTTCAGCACCGTGTGATCTACACACGGGTCAGTGAGCACTGAGTTTGGGTCTGAGTGACAGAGAGATGTTTAACGTTAATAGATAAAGTACAGTCAATCTCACACAGAGACTTGTAATCAACCCCCCACCCTCCCCTCCCCCTCACTAAGGCAACAGAAATCTCAAGGCACGAACGAGTGTCAGGAGGTGGAGGGAAATCAGTGATTTGGAGAGATTGAAAAAACTCGGGGACTGTTCTCCACGGGGAAGAGGTGTAGGTGGAAAGGAGTTTTGATCTAGGGTCTCAGGACCACACTGAGGGCCTGGGATTGAGTCTGGAGAGAGAAACAGTTCACGTTGAGAAGGCAGGGGTGAATGAGGAGAGGGGGGGGACCAACAGTTCCATGAGGATTGCTCCGAGAAGCAATGTGGACATGACGAGAAGTGTTTTCACACGGTGAGTGGTTGGGGTGTGCAGTGAGCTGTCTGACAGTGTGGGGGAGGCGGGTTCAATCGAGGGATTCGAGAGGGAATTCGACTGGTATCGGGAAAGGCGGAAATTGGCTGAAGCTATACCCCACTCCCCTCAGTCACTAGGTCCCTCTCCCCCTCAGTCACTCCATCCCTCTCCCCCTCAGTCACTCCGTCCCTCTCCCCCTCAGTCACTCCGTCCCTCTCCCCCTCAGTCACTCCGTCCCTCTCCCCCTCAGTCACTCCGTCCCTCTCCCCCTCAGTCACTAGGTCCCTCTCCCCCTCAGTCACTGGGTGTGTAAGTGTCCCGGTATATCCAGTCTCACCCTCCTGGGTCATTTTGAAACAGCAATGTACCTGTGCAATATGTAGCGTTACAGCCTGGTGTCGGTTTCAGCTCATAGACAAAGTAACTGCCGCAGTTATTAATCTTTATCTCTCGCCACCAGCCGCAGAGATTGCCATCCTAGTTAAAACAAATTGCCTCTCAGTGTCCAAAGATGTGCAGGTTGGGTGGATTGGCCATGCTAAATTGCCCCTTAGTGTCCAAAGATGTGTAGGTTAGGTGGATTGGCCATGCTAAATTGTCCCTTAGTGTCCAAAGATGTACAGGTTGGGTGAATTGGGTGCTAAATTTACCCTTAGCCTCCAAAGATGCATATGTCAGGTGGATTGGCCATGCTAAATGGCCATTTAATGTCAAAGATGTGGATGTTATGTTGTTTGGCCGTGCTCAGTTGGATCTTGGCATCCATAGAAATGTGCATTAGGCAGATTGGCCATGGGCAAATTGCTTCTTAGCCTCCACCGATGTGCAGGTAAGGTGATTTAAACATTGCCACTTGCCACATGGTGTCAAAAGCTGTTTCGCTTAGCTGGATTGGTCATGTCTGCATCAACGAGGGTAGGTATGGTGGATTTGCCGTGCTAAATTACCCTTTATTATCCAAAGTTTTGCAGCTTGGGTGGATTGATCATGGAAAATTGTCACTTAGTGTTCAAACATGTGTAGGTTAGTTGGATAGGTCATGCTAAATCACCATTAGTGTCGATAGATGTGTGGGTTAGGTGGATTAGCCACGCTAAATTGCCCCTCAGTATCCAAAGATTTGCAGATTAAAGATGTGCAGGTTGGGTGGATTGCCCATGCTAAATTGCCTTTAGTGTGCAAAGTGTGTAGCTGTGGAGGAATGCCGTGCTAAATTACCCTTTACTGTTCAATGTTTTGTAGTTTGGGTGAATTTGCCATGTTATCTTGTCCCCGTAGTGTGCAAACATGTGGAGGATTGTTGGATCGGACATGCTACATTGTAATTCGGTGTCAATAAATGAGCAGATTAATTGAAATAGCCAGAAAGAAAATGTCTGTATGCATTCGACAATGTTCAGATAACATGGATTGGCCGTGGTAAAATGTCCTTCAGTATTCAACAACATTTAAGAGGAATGAGTATGCAAAGAAAAATATCCTCAGTGTCCACAGATGGGCAGGTTGGGTGGATTACACATGGTAAATTGCCCCTCAGAGTCCAAAGACATGCAGGTTGGGTGGATTGGACATGCTAAATTGTCCCTTAGTGTCCAAAGATGTGTAGGTTAGGGTGGATTGGCCATGCTAAATAGTCCCTTAGTGTCCAAAGATGTGCAGGTTAGGCGGATTGGCCACGCTAAATTGCCCCTTAGTGTCCAAAGATGTGTAGGTTAGGGTGGATTGGCCATGCTAAATTGTCCCTTAGTGTCAAAAGATGTGCAGGTTGGGTGGATTGACCAAGCTAAACTGCCCCTAATGTTTGAAGTTGTGTTGGCTGGGTGAATGCCCTTGATAACTGCACGGGTTAACTGGGATAGTGCGGAGTGAAATCCCTGATTAGATTCCCTTTCAGAGAGCTGGATTGGCTGAATGACCCCCTCCTGCACTGTTGGGGTTCTAAGCAGATAAACTATAACTTCCAATAAAAAACATACTCCATTGTGATAGATAAATCCCAAAACAAGGATTGACATCCATGACTAACTACAGAAGGGAAGGGTAGCAGTGAATTAAAGGGACAGCTACACTGTATTGTCAATATTCGCGATAGGCCAGAACAGAAGGAGAATTCTCAAAACCAATGAAGGATTATCGATAATTGGATAGAATTTGGAGTGTCGGGAAGACATTTAAACAGGCAGCAAACACCTCCTCAAGCATCTAAACAGGTAACTTATATCACCAGTGTGCATTGATCAGATAGTGGGTAAGATTGTGGAGTTAATACAAGGAAATGCTGTCAGAGGAACTGGCGATAATATCGTTCATATCTTTTCTCCCTGTCTGATGGCACCGTGGCAAACACTGCTGCCTCTCAGCGCCCGGGACTTGCATTCGATTCCAGCCTTGGGTCTGTGCGGAGTCTGCACATTCTCACCGTGTCTGCACGGGTTTCCTCCGGGTGCTCCAGTTCACTCCTACAGTCCGAGAGACGTGCTGGTTAGGGTGCTTTCGGCCGTGCTATGTTCCCCCTCAGTGTCACCCTCAGTGGCAAAGGGAGTTTAATGCGGAAACGTGTGAAGTGATTCACTTTGGAAGGAATAACAGAGAGATTGAAGAGGTTAGGACTTCATTCCCTGCAGCGAAGAAGAATGAGGGGAGATTTGATTGAGGTGTATAAGATTACGATGGGTATAGATAGAGTGAATGCAAGCAGGCTTTTTCCACTGAGGCTCGGGGAGAAAAAAACCAGAGGAAAAGGGTTAAGGGTGAAAGGAGAAAAGTTTGAAGGGATTATTGGGGGGGGGATTCTTCACACAGAGAGTGGTGGGAGTGTGGAATGAGCTGACGGATAAAGTGGGGTCACTTTTAACATTGAAGAAAAGTTTGGACAGGTACATGGATGAGAGGTGTGGGGAGGGATATGGTCCAGGTGCACGTCAGTGGGACTAGGCAGACAAATGGGTCAGCACAGACAAGAAGGGCCAAAAGGCCTGTTTCTGTGCTGTAATGTTCTATCGTGCAACAGCACTGAAGACTGACTGTTTAGTAGGTTCGAAAAGCAATAAATGCAGAAGGCAATAACATTTTGACATGTGGGGAGGTGGTAGCCTCATGGTGTTAACACAAGACTATTAATCCAGAAAATTTCCCAATATTCTGGGGACTCGGGTTCGAATCCTTGGAAGAAAAGAGTGTGTGCATTCATCCTATTGACGCCCCTCATTATTTTGTACACAGCAATAAGGGTCACCTCTCATTCTCCGACTTTCCAATGAATAAATTCATCGCCTGCTCCCCTCTCCCTATAACTCAGGCAGGCTCGTTGTGGCAATATCCTCACGAATCATCTTACCTGTTTATCAATTTCTTTCCAATAACAAGGGGGAACCCACACCCTGCGATGGGCGGGTTAGATGGATTGGTCATGCTAAATAGGGGACTAGCTAGTTTACATGTACGGGGCTATGGGGATGATTGGGTTTGTGGTGGGTGCAGACAAGATGGGCCGAAAGTCCTCGTTCTGCACTGTCAGATTCTGTGAACTATCTCTTCTACACTGCACCCAATACAACCGAGAACATCCTCACCCTTCACTTATACACACTTAACATATCAAATATTCATTGCATTATAACGAGGTGATAAAAACGAGAATTGAACAAATAAATTAAACCAACATGTCAATATACACATGTATGAATTTCAATATTAAATTAAAATAACACATACAACAGCAAAATACATCTAGTAATGTATAAATGTAACTGGAGAATTATTAGCACCCAAATTCAATTCAAGAACAATGATTTCAGGGTCCCTCAACGATAGAACAATTACACTAATCTCTTACTATGAAAGCAAAGTACAAGAGTGATGACAATAAATGTTATTCAATGATATGAACCTTGATATTATTCACACATAAAGACGTTAAATCCAGATAATCGGTAAATACAAACAAAAATGTAGCAATGAATGATGTTCAGAAATGGAAGGTACTCCTAAATTCTGCAACTTATGTGAACAAGCCATTTCTCAACCTTTCCAATCCCAATTCTCCCTCTGTTACAGGCTATATAAATGCTGAGGTATTGGTATTTTATTTCCTGCTTGAATATTGCACTATTCAGGTTGGTTATTTTAGGCTGATTGATTGGGTAACAAATTGTCCCTATATTGGACCTCCCTGATCCTCACACATTAGGCATAGACTAAAATCATGAATAGGTCACTGACCATGGGACGGCGGCGCGGGCTCATTGGGCCGAAGGGCCTGTTACCCGTGTTGTGTTGTTCTTTGTTCTTTGTTATTCTTGTACAGGTTGCAGACTTTGACACATCCATTTCCCTCTCCACTTTTGTCCTGTTTGTTGGACTGGCCCTTATTTGTCCGCACTCATAACCGTCAGAACATCCCCTGCAATATGTATAGGGCGTTGGTGAGGGCAACCCGTGGAGTATTGTGTGTGGTTTTGGTCTCATTATCTGAGGAAGGATGTCCTTGCTATAGAGGGGAGCGCAGCGAGGGTTTACCAGACTGATTCCTGGGGATGACAGGTCTGTCATATGAGGAGAGGCTGAGTCGGTTAGGATTATATTCACTGGAGTTTAGAAGAGTGAGAGGGGATCTGATAGAAATGTATAAGATTATAAGAGAGTTAGATAAGGTAGACTAAGAAAGAACGTTCCCAATAGTGGGGAGTCCAGAAATCGGGGTCAGGGATTACCTGGATAATCACCTGGGACGTGGGAGGGAAAGTGTTCCTCACATGTCCATGTTGGTCTGAAGGGATTCTTCTTCCCTGTACGATTTTATAATTCTATAACCTTTTAAAATTGTATAACCTTCAAAATTCTAATCACCCATCGAAGCCTCTCCTTCCCCTCCCTGTCAATAGATTTTTTTTCACTCTGAAAGCTTCCTTTGAGGCATCCCCAAAATACAGATAGTCTTCAGGTAGAAAGATTGAACATTGTACATCATAAGCAAGACTCACTCAGGTAACCCAGAAACATCAGTAGAGCCCTCATCTCATTTGGGGGGGGGGGGGGGGGGGGGGTCTCCAGGAGGTTAGAAAAGGGGAACCTCATCGAAAGTTATAAAATGATAAGAGAGTTAGATCAGAAAGAATGTTCCCAACGGTGGGGGAGTAAAGAACTAGGGGGTCAGAGAGAACCTGGATGTCCGCTTGGAATGTCATAATATTCCAAGCATTGGGCCAACTGCTGGTAAATGGTTCAGATGACATGTTTTTGTGACATGTTGACACTGACTGTATGGGCCCCTTCTTCCCTGTATACGACTCTATAATTTTATAATCCTTTTAAATTATGCTTCAAAATTCCTATCACCCATCAAAGTCTTTCCTTCCGTCCCCCCGTCGATAGATTATTATTTTTTCTGAACACATTTCTAGTGAGGCATTCCCAATTATTTTGTTAAAATAAAAGCAGATAAAGCACGCGATCTTCAGGGTGAAAGAATGAACATTTTGTGTCTCGTAAGCACGACTCACTCAGGTAACTCAGAAGCAGCAGCAGAGCCCTCATCTCGCTGGGCGATGTTCTAGAAGGGAGAACTCAGAGTTAGGATTGGAGTAAGGGGAGGGGGAGAGACCGTTCCAACACAAAATCTCGGAGAGCGAATCAACCAGTAAAGGGGGTCAGCTGGACATGTTTCCCTCACTGAATCCCCACGGGTAGAAATTGACGCCACCTCCTGCCCCACCCGTTACCCCGAAAGACAGTGAGTTCACCATCTCACTTTCACTGTTGGATGGAGAAATATTGCGATCAACACTCTTCAATGTAACCGATAAACAGAGACCCCTTGATTGCAATCCTTCCCTGTTTATCTGTTCAATCCCAGTCTCGGTTGGATATATAATATCAAACAATATCTACAATGCAGGAAACAAAAAGGATATTCAAGCCAGCACCGAGAGCAATCCTACCCAGGTTCCATTATCGTAACCCCCCCCCACCCCCCACCCCGATACTAACAGGGAATTCAGCTTGTTATAAAAGTCCATTTTAGACCCACTTGCTTACCGGACCCTCCTGATGCAGTGTCTCGCTGTGTGAGAGAGACAGTGAGTTCCGTCCAACTCCTTCCTCCTCAATGGACAGGTACTATCTGTTTTGAGAGTTGTCACTCCCTGGTAAACCACACCCTCCCATTAGGTGTTAGTGACGTGAGACCTGTCAGTATTGCTGCTTGGCTGGAATATTACCAATGGGGACATTATGTTCCATACGCCATAATCCACTCAGTTTCACCAACCTGAGTGAATGTACTCTGAGCTGAGTTTGTTCTGGTCAGTGTTGTGTCAGTGTTGGAGAATTGCTGTTCTGTTTGAATAGACACTCAGTGCTCAGGAGAAAATGTTTGCACATTTTATTCCCCTTCATCACTCACTCCAGGACATGAGTGCAGGAGTTCCTCAGGGTAGTGTCCGAGGCCCATCTACCTTCAGCTGCCTCACCGATGACTACCTTCCAGCCCAAGGTCAGGAGTGGGGATGCTCACTGATGTTTGGACAATATTTAGCTCCGTTTGTCACTCCTCAGCTACTGAAGCAGTCCATGGCCTTGAAAATGTCCAGCCTCCGCAAACTCAGGGGTCTTACTCTGAGGATAGATGGACAAAACTTTCTGGGCTAAAGTGAGGAGAATGTTCTTCACCCAGAAAGGTGGTAAAGGTGTGGGTTTCGGTGCTGGAGAATGTAGTTGAGGCCAAAACATATGCGTGTTTTCAAGAAGGAATTACAAATCGTTCTTGAGGTGAAAGGCACCAAGGGAAATGAGGGGAAAAGTGGATCAGAGTATCGAGTTTGTGTGTGTGTGTGTGTCTGTGTGCATGTCTGTATATGTGTGTGTGTGTGTCTGTAGTCTGTATGTGTGTATGCGGTGTGTGTGTGTGTGTTCCTGTGTGTATGTGTTTGTGTGTGGGTTTTTGTGTGTGTGTGTTTCTGACTCTGTCTATGTGTGAGTGTGTGGGTTTTTTTGTGTGTGTGTTCCTGTGTGTGTTTGTGTGTGTATGTGTGTGTGTTTCTTACTCTGTCTGTGTGTGTATGTGTGTGTGTGTGTGTTTCTGACTCTGTGTGTGTGTGTGTGTGTGTTTCTGACTCTGTGTGTGTGTGTGCTTCTGACTCTGTCTATGTGTGTGTGTGTGTGTGTGTGTGTGTTTCTGACTCTGTGTGTGTGTGTGTGCTTCTGACTCTGTCTATGTGTGTGTGTGTGTGTGTGTGTTTCTGACTCTGTCTGTGTGTGTATGTGTGTGTGTGTGTTTCTGACTCTGTGTGTGTGTGTGTGCTTCTGACTCTGTCTATGTTTGTCTGTGTGTGTGTGTGTTTCTGACTCTGTGTGTGTGTGTGTGCTTCTGACTCTGTCTATGTGTGTGTGTGTGTGTGTGTGTGTGTTTCTGACTCTGTGTGTGTGTGTGTGCTTCTGACTCTGTCTATGTGTGTGTGTGTGTGTGTGTGTTTCTGACTCTGTCTGTGTGTGTATGTGTGTGTGTGTGTTTCTGACTCTGTCTGTGTGTGTGTGTGTTTGTGTGTGTGTTTCTGACTCTGTCTGTGTGTGTGTGTGGGTTTTTATGTGTGTGTGTTTCTGACTCTGTCTATGTGTGTGTGTGTGTATGTGTGTGTGTGTGTGTGCTTCTGACTCTGTCTATGTGTGTGTGTGTGTGTGTGTTTGTTTCTGACTCTGTCTGTGTGTGTGTGAGGGGTTAAACACATACTGAGAACATTGGGCTGTTCAGCTCCGAGCTGGCTGCTGTTGATCAGAATCGGTTCACCTTTAGCTACACATGCAAATAAATATCAGCAAAGGGAAAGAGCAGGCGGGTTGTTTATATGTCCACAGCACACAACATAGTGAGGTCCCTGGCATGATTTCAATACCCCAGATTGTAGGGGTAGCTTCCTCAGTGTATTGTCTCTGAAATCCCTGAAATTCTGAAATTCTCTGAAATTCTGTTCTGCACTGTTAACTGCGGAATTAAGGCAAGTTCTGCTTTCGGTAGACTGCGTTCCACTGTATGGGAACATCGAGGAATCAGCCCAGCAACAAAACTGAAGGTCTACAGCGCCACGGTACTCACTACCCTCATGTATGCCTGTGAAACGTGGACTGTGTATCGAAGGCATGCAAGACAGCTCAATCATTTCCACATGGGCGGCACGGTAGCACAGTGGTTAGCACTGCTGCTTCACAGCTCCAGGGTCCTGGGTTCGATTCCCGGCTCGGGTCACTGTCTGTGTGGAGTTTGCACATTCCCCTCGTGTCTGCGTGGGTTTTCTCCGGGTGCTCCGGTTTCCTCCCACAGTCCAAAGATGTGCGGGTTAGGTTCATTGGCTATGCTAAAATTGCCCCTTAGTGTCCTGGGATGTGTAGGTTAGAGGGATTAGTAGGTAAATGTGTAGGGATATGGGGATAGGGTCTGGGTGGGATTGTGTTCGGTGCAGACTCGATGGGCCGACGGGCCTGTTTCTGCACTGTAGGGTTCTAAAGAAATGACTTGTCTTCGCAGAATATCCGATGGCAAGACAAAGTACCAGACACTGAAGTTCTCTCTGGAGCAAGTCCACCATCAGCCCACACACACTGCTGATGAGAGCACAGACCCGGGGGGAGGTCATGTCACCCTTACGTCAGACCCAAGCAGCTCCTTTTTGGGGAACTCTCTGCTGGAAAACGCTCGCATGGAGGGCAGAAGAAACCTTTCAAAGACACTCAGTCAAAGCCTCCCTGAAGTCGCTTGACGTTGACACGACCGCCTGGGAAACGCTGGAACAAAACCTGGCGCTGCCTCATCCACAAAGGGCTGTCAAGCCCACGATGCGAGGTGTGTTTGCTGAGACACAGCTTAAGCGCGAGCTGCGCAAGTCCAGAGCCGACCAGCGCAACATCTACAGTGTCTACACTAGTCTGTCCGAAGTGTGCCAGGACATTCCGTGCCTGAATTAGCCCTAATCGGTCATCATCGGACACACCGCAACCAGCCTCAGAATGGTGTAGAGATCCCCATCGATGGCGATGGACCCACAACAGTTCTGCGCTGGCGAATGTGGAATAACGTCATACGAGGAGAGACTGAGTCGATGAGGATTGCACTCACTGGAGTTTGGAGAACTGAGGGGCAGCCTCATAACAAATTACAAAACACTAACAGGGTTGAACAGAGTAGATTCAGGAAGAATATTCCCCATTTTGGGGGATTCCTGGAAAAGGTGTCACAGTTTGAGGAGAAGGGCTAAGAAACCATTGTTCCTTGGGAGCACATCAGGGAGGGAGAGACTGGTGAGAGGAGAGCTTGTGAGTCAGTTAGCGTGTTTTGTTTTAAACTAACGTCTCCAGCTTTTATTTTAACTTTAAACGGGATACAGGAAGTGGTCATAGGGAAGTAGTTTTTTTTTCCCTATGGACCCCCATGAATTGGAAAGGTGAAGAAACCCGATACTCTACACGTGTAGAGTATCCCATCCTACCCCCTCCTCTAACCTAAAGTAAAAAGAGAGTGACACTCATTGTTCCTTGGGAGCACTGAAGAGAGGCAGCGACCTGCGAGAGGAGAGCTTGTGGGTGAGTAGAGCGATTTTTAAAACTAACTTTACTAGTTTTTAAAAAAATTTTGTACCGGAAACCGGAAGTTGTTGCAAAGACACTTGGGTAGAGTTTTTTTTTAACCTTACTATAAATTGGAGCGGTGAGGAATCCCGATACTCTACACAGGTACAATATCCCATCTTACCCCCTCCTCTAACCTAAAAAAGAGAGAGAAGGATGTTGCCTGGACTGGGAGGCATGCCTTATGAAGATAGGTTGAGGGAGCTGGGACTCTTTTCCCTGGAGAGGCGAAGGTTGAGAGGCGACCTGATAGAAGTTTATAAAATGTTGAGAGGAATAGATAGGGTGGACTCTCAGAGGCTATTTCCCCGGGTTGAAATGGTCGCTACGAGAGGACACAGATTTAAGGTGCGGGGAGGGAAGTAGAGAGGTGATGTTAGGGGTAAGTTTTTCACTCAGAGGGTGGTGAGTGAATGGAATCGGCTGCCGTCATCGGTGGTGGAGGCGAACTCGCTGGGGTCTTTTAAAAGACTTCTGGATGAGTATATGGGATTTAATGGGATTGGGGGTTATAGATAGGTCTATAGATTGGTGGGGTTGATGTGATCGGCGCAACTCGAGGGCCGAAGGGCCTGTTTGTGCTGTAATGTTCTATGTTCTATGTTCTAAGGGATTTGAGTGAGAGCAGGTAAGTTTGTTTTTGTTTTTTGTGTGTGAGCTGTAAGGACTTTGACTCACAGTGCCAAAGCGAAAAGGGTGAGGCAAGGTAAGTTATAAGTTTTTATTACTTTTTTTCCCCTCTGGGTTTCTATAAAGGGCAAGTATGAGTGTGAGGCCAGTATGTTGTTGCCGATGCAATATGTGGGAGGTCCTGGAGGCTCCTGGTCTCCCAGACATCCATACCTGTGCTCGGTGTGTGGAGCTGCAGTCCCTGTGGGGCCTGGTAAAGGAACTGGAAAGGCAGCTCGAGGATATTCGTCTCATTAGAGAGAATGAGGAGATAATTGATAGGAGCTATCGGCAAGTGGTCACACCAGGGCAACGGGAAGAAGGGACGTGGGTAACTATTAGGAAGGGGAAAGCTCAGGTGATGGAGAGCATGCCGGTGGATGTCTCCCTTCAAAATAAGTACTCCTGCCTGAGTACTACTGGGGGGGGGGGGGGGGGGACAGCTCATCCGAGGGAGGCAGGTCTCTGGAGCTGACCCAGTACTTCAAAAAACTAAAAATGAGAGCAGCAAGGCAGTATTAATAGGGGACTCCACAGTGAGGGTGGCGGACAGGCGTTTTTGCGGACGCAGACGGGAGTCGCGGATGGTGGTTTGTCTCCCTGGAGCTGGGATCCGGGATGTCTCTGGACACGTCCCTGGCATCCTGAAAGGGGGAGGGTGAGGAACCGCAGGTTGTGGTTCATATCGGTACTGCTGACGGAGGCAGGAAGAGGGAAGCAGTGGTGAAAAGGGACTATAGGGAACTGGGTAGGCAGCTGAGAAAGAGGAAAGCGAAGGTAGTAATCTCAGGATTGCTGCCTGTGCCGCGGGAGAATGAGGGCAGGAAGGGAATGAGGTGGAGGGTGAATGCGTGGCTGAGGGACTGGAGCAGGGGGGCAGGGATTCAGGTTCCTGGATCATTGGGACCTCTTCAGGGGCAGGTGTGACCTGTGCAGTAAAGATGGGTGGCACTTGAATCCCAGGGGGACCAATATCTTGGCGGGAAGATTGGCTAAGGCTACTGGGGGGGGCTTTAAACTAGAAAGGTTGGGGGGAGGGAATCGAGATGAGGAGACTGAGACCGAGGAGGTTAGCTCCCGGGTAGGGAAGGACTGTAGACAGTATGAGAGGGAAGTTAGACGGGTGATGGAGAAGGGAAATGTCCAGACTGAGGGGCTGAGGTGTGTCTATTTTAATGCCAGGAGTGTAGTAAATAAGGTCGATGAGCTTAGGGCATGGATTGCTGCTTGGGGATGTGATGTGGGGGCCATTGCGGAGACTTGGATGTCTCAGGGACAGGACTGGGTACTTCAGGTGCCAGGCTTCAGGTGCTTCAGGAAGGACAGGGAGGGAGGCAAAAGAGGTGGTGGAGTGGCTCTGTCGATCAGGGACAGTGTCATGGCTGCAGAGAAGGAGGATGCCGTGGAGGGACTGTCTACAGAGTCTCTGTGGGTGGGAGTTAGGAACAGCAAAGGGTCGATAACTTTGCTGGGTGTATTCTATAGGCCGGCCAATAGTGACAGGGATGATGAGGTGCAGATAGGGAATCAGATTCTAGAGAGATGGAGTAATAACAGCGTTGACGTGATGGGAGACTTTAATTTCCCAAACATCGATTGGAATATCCCAAGGGTAAGGGGTTTGGATGGGGAGGAGTCTGTTAGGTGTGTTCAGGAAGGGTTTCCTGACACAGTACGTGGATAAGCCTACGAGAGGAGAGGCTGTACTTGACCTCGTGCTGGCGAATGAACCAGGACGGGTGACGGGTCTCTCGGTGGGAGAGCATCTCGGGGATGGAGATCATAATTCTATCTCCTTCACGATAGCATTGGAACGAGATAGGATCAGGCAGGCTAGGAAGCTGTTTGCCTGGAGTAACGGGAAATATGAAGACATCAGGCAGATAATTGGACGAATAAACTGAAAGGAGGCGTTCTTGGGGAAACGTGCAGAAGGAAGGTGGAAGATATTCAAGGAATGTTTGTCTGAAGCTCTGCACGATGACGTTCCAATGAGACAAGGGGGTTTTGGTAGGTCGAGGGAACCGTGGAGCACCACGGCTGTGGTGAACATAGTCAGAAGGAAAAGGAAGGTGTATAAAAGGTTCAGAGAGCAAGGAGATGTTAAGGATCTAGTGGAGTATAAGGCTTGCAGAAAGGAGCTTAAAAAGGAAATGAGGAGAGCCAGAAGGGGTCATGAGAAGGCCTTGGCAAATAAGATTAAGGAGAATCCCAAGGCCTTCTATAAATATGTGAAAAGTAAAAGGATGAGAAGAGAAGGGATAGGACCTATAAAAGGTGAAGGGAGAAAAGTCTGTGTGGAACCGGAAGAAATGGCAGAGGTGCTTAATAAATATTTTGCCTGGGTATTCACGGTGGAAAATGATCTGGGAGGTTGTAGTACAGGATTGCGGCAGTCTGAAAAGATTGAGTTATGTGGATGTTAAAGAAGAGGATGTGTTAGAACTTTTAAATTCTATCAAGACAGACAAGTCGCCAGGACCGGATGGGATGTACCCCAGGTTACTGTGGGAGGTGAGAGAAGTAATTGCAGAGCCCCTGGCGATGATCTTTGCATCATCAATGGAGACGGGAGAGGTTCCGGAGGATTGGAGGATTGCAGATGTGGTTCCTATTTTCAAGAAAGGGAACAGGGATAGCCTGGGAAATTACCGACCGGTGAGTGTGACCTCAGTGGTTGGTAAGTTGATGGAGATGCTTCTGAGGGACAAGATTTATGAGCATTTGGAAAAGTTTAGAATGATCAGAAATAGTCAACATGGTTTTGTCAAGGGCAGGTCGTGCCTTACGAGCCTAGTTGAGTTCTTTGAGAATGTGACTGAACACATTGATGAAGGAAGAGCGGTGGACGTGGTTGACATGGACTTCAGCAAGGCGTTTGATAAGGTCCCTCATGCAAGACTTCTTGAGAAGGTGAGAGGGCATGGAATGCAAGGGCCTTTGGCCTTGTGGATCCAGAACTGGCTTGCCTGCAAGATGTGGGTATGCCGACGTTGGACTGGCGTAAACACAGTAAAAAGTCTGACAACACCAGGTTTTAGTCCAACCGATTTATTTGATAATATTCTCACAAGCTTTCGAGGGTGCTGCCTCTTTGTCAAGTGAATGGAGAACTCTCCATTCACTTGACAAAGAGGCAGCACCCTCGAAAGCTTGTGAGAATATTATCAAATAAATCGGTTGGACTAAAACCTGGTGTTGTCAGACTTGTTGCCTGCAAGAGGCAGAGAGTGGTTGTGGATGGGTCTTTTTCTGCATGGAGGTCAGTCACCAGTGGAGTGCCCCAGGGATCTGTTCTAGGACCCGTGCTGTTTGTCATTTTCATAAATGTCCTGGATGAGGAAGTGGAGGGATGCCGACGATACAAAGGTTGGTGGTGTTGTGGATAGTCTGGAGGGATGTCAGAAGTTGCAGCGGGACATAGATAGGATGCAAGACTGGGTGGAGAAGTGGCAGATGGAGTTCAACGCAGATAAATGTGTAGTGGTCCATTTTGGCAGGACCAATGGCATGCAGGAGTACAATATCAAGGGTAGGAGTCTTAGCTGTGTTGAAGAGCAGAAGGACCTTGGGGTCCGGGTCCACAGAACTCTTAAATTGGCCTTGCAGGTGGAGGATGTGGTCAAGAAGGCGTATAGTGTTCTGGCCTTCATGAATCGAGGGATTTAGTTTAGGATTCAGGAGGTAATGCTGCAACTTTTAAGACCCTTGTCAGACCCCACTTGGAGTACTGTGTGCAGTTCTGTCGCCTCACTGCAGGAAGGATGAAGCTATTGAGAGGGTGCAGAAGAGATTCACAAGGATGTTGCCTGGATTGGGAGGCATGCCTTATGAGGATAGGTCGAGGGAGCTGGGACTCTTCTCCCTGGAGAGATGAAGGTTGCGAGGCGACCTGATAGAGGTTTATAAAATGTTGAGAGGAATAGATAGGGTGGATTCTCAGAGACTATTTCCCCGGGTTGAAATGGTCGCTACGAGAGGACACAGGTTTAAGGTGCTGGGGAGCAGGTACAGAGGAGATGTTAGGGGTAAGTTTTTCACTCAGAGGGTGGTGAGTGAATGGAATCGGCTGCCGTCAGTGGTGGTGGAGGCGAACTCGCTGGGGTCTTTTAAAAGACTTCTGGATGAGTATATGGGATCTAATGGGATTGGGGGATATAGATAGGTCTATGGATTGGTAGGTGTTGATGTGATCGGCGCCATTTGTGGGCCGAATGGCCTGTTTGTGCTGAAAAAAAACACGGAAATCCAACAGGACGGAAAGAGGCCATTTGGCCCATCGAGTCTGCACCGACCACAATCCCACCCAGGCCCTACCCCCACATCCCTACACATTTTATCCACTAATCTACGCATCGCAGGACACTAAGGGGCAACTTTAGCATGGCCACTCAACATAATCTGTCTATCTTTAGACTGTGTGAGGAAACCCATGCAGACACGAGGAGAATGTGCAAACTCCACAGTGACCCGAGGCCGGGAATCGAACCCAGGTCCCTGGATCTGCGAAGCAGCAGTGCTAACCCAACTGTGCTACCGTGCTGCCCTTGAGGCGAGGAAAACTGAGATGAGGAGAAAATCCACTTTGGTAGAAATAATAGCAGGAGGGATTACTGTTTAAAGGGCGAAAAGCTGCAGCATGCTACGGTGTAGAGGGACCTGGGGGTCCTTGTGCACGAGTCGCAAAAACCCAGTCTGCAGGTGCAGCAGGTGATCAAGAAGGCGAATGGGATGCTGGCCTTCATAGCGAGGGCGATAGAATACAAAAGTAGGGAGGTCTTGCTGCAACTGTACAGGGCACTGGTGAGGCCGCAGCTAGAGTACTGTGTGCAATTTTGGTCCCCGCACTTGCGCAAGAATATTTTGGCCTTTGAGGGAGTGCAAAGGAGGTTCACCAGGCTGATACCGGAGATGAAGGGGTTGGACTATGAGGAGAGACTAAATAGACTGGGTCTGTACTCGTTGGAGTTTAGAAGGATGAGGAGGGATCTTATAGAGACATATAAGGTAATGAAGGGGATGGATAGGGTAGAGGTAGAGAGATTCTTCCCGCTTAGAAAGGACAGCAGGACGAGAGGGCACAGCCTCAAACTAAGAGGGGGGGGCACTTTAGAACAGAGTTGAGGAGGAACTTCTTCACTCAAAGGGTGGTGAATCTCTGGAATTCTCTGCCCATTGAAGTGGTGGGGGCTGCCTCGCTGAATATATTTAAGTCACGGGTAGATAGGTGTCCGATATACAGGGGAATTAAGGGTTATGGGGAGAAAGCGGGAAAGTGGAACTGATCCACTATCAGATCAGCCATGATCTTATTGAATGGCGGGGCAGGCTCGAAGGGCTAGATGGCCTACTCCTGCTCCTATTTCTGATGTTCTTCACCCAGAGAGGTGAATGTGTGGAATTCACTCCCACGGCATGTAGTCGAGGCCAGAACGTTGGGTGATATCAAAAATAAATTAGGTATCATGACAAAGGGATAAAGGGGATATGGGAGGGAAGGTAGGGTAGGGATATTGAATTTGATGAACAGCCACAGTCATAATGAACTGTAATGCACATTTGAACCACAGATTGGCCTGTCTATGCTTCTATTCTCCATCGTTATATGTTGTACAGGATTGAGTTTGGGACCTTGCACGGTGCTACTTGAATTTTAGTAGTTAAGTAAACATAGGGGGAAAAAAAAGGATAACATCTGCAAACTCATTTGTGTAGGCAATTGAGATTTCTAGGGTCAGAAAGAACTCAACTCTGGCCTGCTAGAGGTTCAGCAGCAGGGATAGATATAGAGGCAATCTAACTGGGCACATTGGGAATCATTGACTATTATACCCCACACATCTCATTCATTTGTCAGTGTTGGGCAATGGTCCCACACAAATGCTCCCACAGTTAATCCCAGACACTTTCACCAACCGTGTTTCACTTTAATATTACACACAGGGACTTTGATGTTCTTTGCCCATCTCAATGGGTGAAAATCAGTCAGCATCTCACATTAGAATAGAATAGAAACCCTACAGTGCAGAAACAGGCCCTTCGGCCCATCGAGTCTGCGCCGACTACAATCCCACCCAGGTCCTACCCCCATATCCCGACACATTTACCCACTAATCCCTCTAATCTACACATCCCAGGACACTAAGGGGCAATTTTAGCACGGCCAATCAACCTAACCTGCACATCTTTGGATTGTGGGAGGGAACCGGAGCACCCGGAGGAAACCCGTGCAGACACGAGGAGAATGTGCAAACCCCACACAGACAGTGACCCGAACTGGGAATCGAACCCAGGTCCCTGGTGCTGTGAAGCAGCAGTGCTAACCCACTGTGCTGCTGTGCCGCCCCTACAACGTTGCCATCTCACAGAGTTTAACACTCACACACACAGCCCCAGATATTACACTTCCTCTTGCCTCATTTGCATGTGTTACTGAACGTGTCCTTTGTCCTGTTTCTTTCTGATATGAACACCTCATTGTTCTCACTGAACAGCCATTCTCCGACAAACACCACTTCCTCCTCACTTTGTTTTTTAAGTTGATAGAACGGCCAGAAAATCCCCTGATCTGCTGAGTGGACGTCTAAGAATTTTCTTCCCAATAGCTTCTCGAATCATTCAGCTTCTCAATAATCACCTCCCCCCTGTACCAACAGGAGGGGTACGTCCTGTGACACATGCGATGTAAGTGGCACAGTGGGTTAGCACTGCTGCTTCACAGCTCCAGGGTCCCGGGTTCGATTCCCGGCCTCGGGGTCACTGTCTGTCTGTGTGGAGTTTGCACATTCTCCCCGTGTCTGGGTGGGTTTGCTCCGGTTTCCCTTGAAAGATGTGCGGGTTAGGGTGATTGGCCTTGCTAAAATCACCCCTTAGTGCCCTGAGATGTGTCGGTGAGAGGGATTAGTGGGTAGAATATGTCGGGATATGAGGATAGAGTCTGGGTGGGATTGTGGTCGGTGCAGACTCAATGGGCTGAAGGGCCTATTCCTGCACTGTAGAGTTTCTATGTGTAGGTATAATCCCTGAACACTCAATGATTCCCAATGTGTCCTGGAATCCCCAGTTAGACTGCCTATTCCTGCTGCTGGCCCACAGAACCTCTCGCAGCCCAGAGTTGAGTTCTTTCTGACCCAGATCAGATGCCTGACCCTCCACAACTACAACCATCTTCCCACGTGTCGGGTATGACTCCAACCAGTGGAGATTTTGTCCCCTGATACCCTCAGATTCCAGTTTCACTGGGGTTCCCTGATACCATACTCAGTCAAATGCAGCCTTGTTGTCAGGGGCTGTCACTCTCATCTCACCTCTGGGATTCAGCTCACTAGTCCATGTTTGAACCAAGACTGTGATTAAGTCAGGGGCTGAGTAACCTTGGAGAAACCCAAGCTGGAAGTCACTGAGTAGGTTATTGCTCAGTCAGAATTCCCACAACACCAGGTTAAAGTCCAACAGGTTTATTTGGTAGCAAAATCCATCAGCTTTCGGAAGGCTGCCCCTTCGTCAGTTGAGTGGGGAGTTCTGTTCACAAACAGCGCATATAAAGACACAAACTCAATTTACAAAATAATGGTTGGGATGCGAGTCTTTACAGGTAATCAAGTCTGAAAGGCACAGAGAATGTGAGTGAAGAGAGGGTTAAGCAAAGGTTAAAGAGATGTGTATTCTCTCCAACTGGGACAGTTAGTGAGATTTTGCAAAACCAGGCAAGTCATGGGGGTTACAGACAGTGTAATGAACCTAAGATCTCGGTTGAGACCGTCCTCATGTGTGCGGAACTTGGCTATCAGACACTGCTCAGCGACTCTGCACTGTCGTATGTTGTGAAGGCCACCTTGGAGAACGCTTACCCGAAGGTCACAGGCCAAATGCCCGTGAAGTGCTCGCCAACAGGAAGAGAACAGTCTTGCTGGTGATTGTCAAATGGTGATGTTCATTCATCCGTTGTCGTAGTGTCTGCAGGGTCTCCCCAATGTACCATGGCCTCGGGACATCCTTTCCTGCAGTGTATCAGGTAGACAATGTTGGCCGAGTTGCAAGAGTATGTACCGTGTACCTGGTGGATGGTGTTCTCACGTGAGATCCGTGTCGATGATCCGGCATGTCTTGCAGAGGTTGCTGTGGCAGGGTTGTGTGGTATTGTGGTCACTGTTCTCCTGAAAGCTGGGTAGTTTGGTGCGGACAATGGTCTGTTTGAGGTTGTGCGGTTGTTTGAAGGCAAGAAGTGGGGGTGTGGGGACGGCCCTGGTGAGATGTTCATCTCCATCAATGATATGTTGAATATGTATGATATATATATTGATACATGATATATTTGACCACAGTAAATTTCCCTTTAAGATCACAAAATAAATGCCATGCTAAATTAAACCTTAATCTCCAAAGATGTACCATTTGGGTTTACTGACTATATTAAATTGTCTGTCAGTGTTGAAAATGTACTGGTTAACAGCATGGTTAATCCATGGTAAATTGCACATAATTGTCCAAGGATTTGCAGGTTAATTGGGTTAGCTGCGAAAAATTGCCCCTTAGTATCCAAAGATGTGCAGGTTAGGTCAATCAGCCATGATAAATTTATCATTAGTGTCCAAAGATGTGTAGGTTGGGTGGATTAGCCATGCTAAATTGTCCCTTAGTGTCCAAAGATGTGCAGGTTAGGTGGATTGGCCATGCTAAATTGTCCCTTAGTATCCAAAGATGTGCAGGTTGGGTGGAATGGCCAAGCTAAATTGCTCCTTAGTGTCCAAAGATGTGCGCATTGGGTGGATTGGCCAGGCTAAATTGCCCCTTAGTGTCCAAAGATATGCAGGTTGGGTGGATTGGCCAGGCTAAATTGCCCCTTAGTATCCAAAGATGTGCGCGTTGGGTGGATTAGCCATGCTAAATTGCCCCCTTGAGTCCAACTGTAAGCTAGGTGTATTGCCCATAGTAAATTGCAACTTCATATTCAAAAATGTGCAGGTTAGGTGGATTAAACATACTAAATGCCCTGTAGTGCCCAAGGATGTGCAGGTTAGGGGGATTGGCCATGCTAAATGCTCTGTAGTACCCAAGAATGTGCAGGTTAGGGGGATTGGCCATGCTAAATGCTCTGTAGTGCCCAAGGATGTGCAGGTTAGGGGGATTAGCCATGCTAAATGCTCTGTAGTGCACAAGGATGTGTAGGTTAGGGGAATTGGCCATGCTAAATGCTCTGTAGTGCCCAAGGATGTGCAGGTTAGGGGAATTAGCCATGCTAAATGCTCTGTAGTGCCCAAGGATGTGCTGGTTAGTGGGATTGGCCATGCTAAATTGTGACGTACAGGTTAATTGCATTAGCCGCTCTAATGTATCCCTTGCTGCCCAGAGATATCCAGGTTGGGTGAACAGGCCATGTAAAATTTCAACTTTGCGTCCAGAGATGTAACGGTAAGTTGGATAGGCCATTCTAAATTGTCAGTTAGTTTCCAAAGATGTGCTGTATCGGTGGATTGGCTCTGGTAAATCAGCAGGTTTACTGTGATAGGGTGGGTTTAAGTGGGATGATGTTCAGTGTGTAGGTGTGGACTCCCTCTGCACTGTAGCCGTTCCATAACTCTGCAAGATTTCTCCAAATTCCTGCTTTCTTTTAGTAGATTGAAATTTGACCAACTGCCACGGTGAGGTTTGATCCCGTGTCCTCCTGGCTCTCTGGATTTTAGCCAGGTGACAATATCACTCGGACACTGCTGCCACGCTCCCCGGGTATCAAATCATCTCACCTTTTAAAAACCCTACAGCTGGATGGAACACTATTCTCCTCTGGAGGGGAACGCCAACCTCGCGTGTGCATTTTATTGAGATCGTTTAACTCGGAGAACAGGCTTCATCCCTGTGACCCTGACACAGTGTCCCAGCGGTGGGATGGGACAGAACGGAGTGCCAACGTCAATATGTGGTCTCGGTATCTATTCCTGTAACCGTGCCATCAGCTCAGCACGCTTTTCTCTCCAATCTCCCTCAGGGGTGGACAGGTTCCTGTTTGATATACGAGCAGTTGTCTCAATTGGAGGTGACCTTTCGTCATTTCGCCGCTGTCACCCTGCCTGGCTGGTAAATAGCAGAGCTCAGTCCAAACATTGTCTTGGTACACAGTGCACAGACATCTCAGGGAAGGGTAAATCACGCCTGGCCTTTGAATATCTGCCGGGCTCCCTGTGGGTGCCGGTTGTAGGGTTATCTGATCAAGGGGCGTGTCCCCCGATACAATATTTAAAATTCATTCCCGGGATACGAGGCAGGGTCCTTATTGGTCAGAACGTGCGACCAGTCAGAAATTCTTCTTGGAAATTGTTCTGGGACCCTTGCTGTTTGTCATTTTCATAAATGACCTGGATGAGGAAGTGGAGGGATGGGTTAGCAAGTTCGCTGATGACACGAAGGTCGGTGGTGTTGTGGATGGTCTGGAAGGATGTCAAAAGTTGCAGCAGGACATCGATACGATGCAGGACTGGGCGGAGAAGTGGCAGATGGACTTCAACGCGGATAAATGTGTAGTCGTCCATTTCGGCAGAACCAACGGGATGAACGAGTACACTCTCAAGGGCAGGAGTCTTAGTAGCGTTGAAGAGCAGAAGGATCTCGGGGTCCGGGTCCACAGGACTCTTAAATCGGCCTCGCAGGTGGAGGAAGTGGTCAAGAAGGCGTATGGTGTACTGGCCTTCATTAATCGAGGGATTGAGTTTAGGAGTCGGGAGGTAATGCTGCAACTTTACAGGACCCTTGTCAGGCCTCATTTGGAGTACTGTGCGCAGTTTTGGTCGCCTCACTATAGGAAAGACGTAGAAGCTATTGAAAGGGTGCAGAGGAGATTTACAAGGATGTTGCCTGGACTGGGAGGCATGCCTTATGAAGATAGGTTGAGGGAGCTGGGACTCTGTTCCCTAGAGAGGCGAAGGTTGAGAGGCGACCTGATAGAAGTTTATAAAATGTTGAGAGGAATAGATAGGGTGGACTCTCAGAGGCTATTTCCCCGGGTTGAAATGGTCGCTACGAGAGGACACAGATTTAAGGTGCGGGGAGGGAAGTACAGAGGTGATGTTAGGGGTAGGTTTTTCACTCAGAGGGTGGTGAGTGAATGGAATCGGCTGCCGTCATCGGTGGTGGAGACGAACTCGCTGGGGTCTTTTAAAAGACTTCTAGATGAGTGTTTGGGGTTTAATGGGATTGGGGGTTATAGATAGGTCTATAGATTGGTGGGGTTGATGTGATCGGCGCAACTCGAGGGCCGAAGGGCCTGTTTGTGCTGTAATGTTCTATTTCACCATTTTACTAAACCTACCTACACTGGATTATCGCTCTGATTGTATCATCCTTCAGTTCTCTTCTCTGTTGGAATAGATTGGGTTTGATACTAACGTAGAGACATCTGAGGGGCTGATTGGTGTAACAAATTGTCCCTAAACTAGTCTCCCCTCAATGTGGAATACCATAAGCATAGAGAAGGGTCATGGGTCGAGAGGGGGACTGATGATGTTAAAATGGCAGTGCGGACTGGTTGGGCCGAAGGGCCTGTTTGCCGGGCTGTGTTTTTCTTTGTAGGTCAGGAAGAGGCCATTCAGCTCTGGCTCACTGTTCCTAATGACCTCATCTGATCATCCAACTCAATGGTCTAATCCCTTACCCGCCTGCTCTATCCATCTCGAGGGCATCATGGCAGCACAGAGGTTATCTCTGTTACTGTGCGGACACATGGAGTTGGGCCTGTGTCCGTGGGAGTTTGCGCGTTCTCCCCATGGTTGCGTGGGTTTCCTCCGGGTGCTCCGGTTTCCTCCCACATCCCAAAAATGTGCTTTTAGGCTGATTGATTGGGTAACAAATTGTCCCTATATTGGACCTCCCTGATCCTCACACATTAGGCATAGACTAAAATCATGAATAGGTCACTGACCATGGGACGGCGGCGCGGGCTCGTTGGGCCGAAGGGCCTGTTTCCCGTGCTGTGTTGTTCTTTGTTCTTTGTTCTTTATCCATTCGCTCCCTTCGCCACATCTAATTCCTTCGTGAGGACACACAGTGATTTGGCCTTTCTGTGGTGGAGGCCCGCCACAGTCTGGGTGAAGAAATTTCCCCTCATTCCGGTCCTACGAAGCCTATTCCACATCCTCGGACACTCACTTCCGGCTCTGGACCTGCACACGACCAGATTGGAGGCAAAAATTAACTCCTGCTTCTCCAAAGGTCTCAGATTTCGATATGTATGGAAAATGGAAAGCATGGTTCCGGACCCGTTTAAGAAGCGTTTCACCCTGATCCACTGCGTAGCATTCAATATTGGCAACGCTTTGCTTAGGGAGTGCAAATTGGGGCAACCCTACAGTGCAGAAAGAGGCCCTTCGGCCCATCGAGCCTGCACCGAACACAATCCCACCCCCCACATCCCTACATATTACACCCACTAACCTACGCATTCCTGATCACTAAGGGGCAATTTCTTAGCACAGCCAATCAATCTAACCCACACATCTTTGGACTGTGGGAGTAAGCCGGAGCACCCGGAGGAAACCCACACAGAAACGAGGAGACTGTGCAGACTCCGCACAGACAGTGACCCGAGGCCGGGAATCGAACCCAGGAACCCTGGAGCTGTGACGCAGCAGTGCTAACCCGCTGTGCTACCGTGGGGAGAAATAGACTCTGACCTCATCAACTCCCAAAACTGCTCTGCTACAGACCCTGTTCTGCACAGTACCCACATTATCACATGACCCCGTCTATCAACTTTCCAAAGGAAGTGTTTGTGCAAAAAAATCCATAAGCTCGATCTCAATAACAAATTCCTCACCGGAATAAGACTTTTACTTGCTTTGCAACCATGGAGTGAAATATCTTCCAGACATACTGACTGTCGGCAGAGTAAATCTGAGAGCATGACAACCTCTCCCCTGCGCTACACACTATATCCGTTCGCCCTGTTTAACTCAATTCCAACACTGCAAACTACTGAAGGTATGTTGTGACACACACACACACGCACACGCGCACGCACGCACATACACACACACATGCGAGACAGACAGACACACACACAAAAACAGACAGACACACACGCGTGCACACGCACATACACACACAAAAACAGACAGACACACACACGCACGCACACATATACACACACACTGACACATACACACACATGCTAACGTACACACACGTGTACAAACACACATACAAAATCAGACAGACAGACAGACATACACACATGCGCAAGCACACACATACACACACACTAGCACATACACACACACGCTAACATACACACACACACAAATAAACACACACACACTAGCACATACACACACACGCTAACATACACACACACACAAATAAACACACACACACTAGCACATACACACACACGCTAACATACACACACACACAAATAAACACTCACACACACACAAACATTTCAACCATCCTTCAATCCCTTTTGAAATTGCTGTGGAGAGCTCTGAATCCTATATGTGGACGGATACCTTCAAAACCATGAACTAAAATCATTTTAAACACATTTAAACCTCTTCACGGACCCCTTTAAACTCCATTACCCGCACAAATAAAACATTTTAATAACAGCTTTGAGAGCCCTTAACAAAGATTCCGGACACTATGAAAAACACTCAAACACGACACATTCAGCAGTTTGCAACAGGGTCAAAAGCAATCCCAGTTTAATCCGTGCTTTACGCAATTTTAGTGTCATTCAGGAAACGCTTTACAATGTTTCTATAAACATCTTAAAGGCCAATGTTTAAACTCTTCCAAAACACGTGTTAATTCCTTTCTATATGTCGTTTTAAACAAGTTAAAAATTTCAATTTAAACCCTTTATAAACCCCCGGAATAGATTTCCACAAGCAAATTTTTAAATATCTTTAACACCCTGATTGTAAACAGCACGGGGATAAATCTTTCAGCTCATCCATTGGACGTGACCTGGGGAGAAGCTCATTTATTCCCTCATCCCACGATCCCATCCAAATCCGGCTGACCCTCATTCCCAACACCTCGCACCCGATGCATGGGGTGGCGCGGTGGCACAGCGGGTTAGCACTGCTGCTTCACAGCTCCAGGGTCCCGGGTTCGATTCCCGGCCTCGGGTCACTGTCTGTGTGGAGTTTGCACATTCTCCCTGTGTCTGCGTGCACACACATATACACACACACACATTAACGCACACATTAACAAACACACACGCACACATTAACACACACACACTAACACGCATATATTAACACACGCACATTAACACACACACATCCACATTGTATCACACAGACACTACACAATCACACACACTACCTCTTTCTCTCTTTCACACACACACACCAATATACAGATACGTACTCTATCAGATACACACACACACACTCACACAAAGACCTAGATGTTGTCATATAGAGACACACACACTCTCTCTCACACACACACACTCATACACTCTCACGTACACAAATACATATTGCCCTCGAGCTGGGTGTAAGTCACCTCCACGGCGACATCCCGGGTCTCATTGTTTCTTTATTCTGATTCTCTGCTCCATTTTGAACCTTCTTCTCACTTTGAGAGTTGGATGGGTCCATTTTCTAGCAGTGGAAATGGTGCATCACCATATCATGGGCTTGGGAATGTGGGTGAATCACAAGGTAAGGAATCATCCCCGATGGTTTATGGCACACTCACCCCTCTCACCTCCCACCTACTTTCCCAGAACATCCCTGAGATCCAAGAAACAGGAGAATCTCCACGCTCCTTAAGGCCAGAGAGCATAAAATCCTATCAATGACCTCTCCCCAATCCCAACTGGAGATGATCCCATAATACTAACTTCATACAATCACTCAAGCCATCCCAGAACAATTCATCATCCCGCCTCGGAACAGTGAATGAATGACTGAAAATACTTATCGTGCTAACACGGAACTGTTAAACAATGCAAATTAAGACAGATGTGATGAAACAGTTGGGGCTGAGTTGAAGAGACATTTCTTCACCCAAAGTCTGGTGAACAAAGATCAAAGAACAACACAGCACAGGAAACAGGTCCCTCGGCCCTACAAGCCCGTGCCGCCCATTTTAACACTCAGTGAGAGCCTCATTCAAGTCTTTCGTCGCTCATCAACGTTTTTGTCTACCTCTAGTGGAACGCCACAATAATGGGGGTGCAAATTAACGGAATTCTATGTGCGCCAGATTAAGGGAGATCCAATTTCGGGACAATTTGTTCACACCAATCAGCCTAAATATCGTCTTGTTTTGGGGTGTGGGAGGAAACCGGAGCACCCGGAGAAAATCCACGCAAGGACGGGGAGAATGTACAAAACTCCCACAGACACCGGCCCAAGCCGGAGATCCGACCCGGGTCCCTGTAACTGCACAGCAAACGGTGATAGTCACTGAGCTGTCGTCTTGCCCGACAGACGGTCCAGTTTAATCCTACACTAACCACGTGAAGCACTGGGCAACTCTCGAAACAACATCCAAGAGCAGCCCTCGTGCGACCCACCGCGTGTCTGCCCCTTGTTAGACAACAAGGCGGACCCAATCTCCTGTGGATTAAAAGAGAAAAACATCAATAACATACACATCTTATGCAAACATTCAGGGGAATCCCCAGAAGCTCAAAAGTAAAACAAGTGAGCCAGAAAATATGTTGGAAGATCCACAGGAATCAAATGATTCCCAGGGACATCCCAAGGCTCCTGATCCTTATTTAAAACAATCTCCTATATCCTCCCATCTCCAACCCACTCATGTGCCTGTCTAAGTTACTCTTAAACATCTCCAGCGTGCCTGCCTCCACCACCTTGCTTGGCAGAGCATTCCATACCCCCACTACCCTCTGTGTGAAAAACCTTCCTCTAACATCCAACTTATACATCGCAACCCCCCCTCATCCTAAACCCGTGGCCCCTCGTGATGTGCTTTTCCAATCTAGAAAAAAGCTTACCACTGTTTACTCTCTCCACTGCTCTCTAATCCTACCTTTCCCATCCTTCCTCTTAACCGGCACATGTCTTTCCTGCACCCATTTCAGTTTTCCCTTGAAAGACTCCCACATGCCAAACGTGGACTTGCCCTAGTTTGGCATGTGGGAGCCTATCCCGGTCTGTATCCCTAAGCTGCTGCCTAATCTGGCTGTATTTAGCCTTCCCCCAGTTTAGCACCCTCCCCTTAGGACAGCACTCATCTGTTGCAACTGTTTGAATTTGGTAACTAAAATGGTGAATAAATAAATTGTGTTTGAGAATTTAAGATTGACTTAGTGTCTTTATTCGCTGTTGGGGATTAAAACACACACATATAAACACATAAACATACATACACACACAATTGCATGATCATTTATCAGTATCTGGACATCTGTATTTCTTTAGCAATACCAATGGATGAGAACTGAAGAGGCATGATCAGCAAATTTGCAGATGGCACCAAGATTGGTGGCAGAGTGAAGAAGATATCTAAGATAGTGAGGGAGTATTGATCAATTAGGCCAGTGATTTGATGGACTGGAGATGGAGATTAATTCAGATCAATGCGAAATAATGCATTTTGCTGAATCGAACCACGACAGGACTTGCTCAGTTAATGGTAACGCGTTAGGGAGAGGTATAGATCGGGCCGGCACGGTATCACAGCGGGTTAGCACTGCTGCTTCACAGCTCCAGACTCCTGGGTTCGATTCGCGGCCTCGGGCCACTGCCTGTGTGGGCTTTGCACATTCTACCCGTGTCTGCGTGGGTTTTCTCCGGGTACTCCCGTTTTCTCCCACGGTCCAAAGATGTGCGGGTTAGGTTGATTGGCCGTGCAAATAAATTGCCCCAGGGATGCATAGGTTAGTGGGGTATATATAATACATAGGGATATGGGGGCAAGGGCTGGGTAGGTTTGGGTTCGGTGCAGACTCGATGGGCCGATGGGACTCTATCTGCACTGTAGGGTTCTATCAGCAAAGACACTGAGAGGTACAGATTCCTAACTCTTTAAAATTGGACGGTGGAGAAGGCATTTGGCATGTTTGGTTTCGTTAATGAGAACATTGAATACAAGTGTTGGGATGTCTTGGTGAAGTTACACACAGCGTTGGTAAGGCCACACGAGGAATGTTATGTACGGTTCTCTTAGGGAAAGGACATTTTTGAACTATGTAGAGCGCAGAAAATATTCCAAAGATTCTACCAGGCCCTGAAGGCTTCAGTTATAAGGAGAGGCCGGGTAGTCTGGGTCCCTTTCTCCTGGAGGGTGGGAGGTTTAGAAGCAACCTTACAGAAACCTATCAAATAACAAGGAGCAGAAAACAGGTAGACGGTCAACATCTTTTCCCAAGTGTATGGGAGCCTCAAACTAGAGGGCATAGGTGTACCGTGGGAGGGGAGAGATACAGTAGTGTGCGGGGAGGGGGGCATCATTACTGGGGGCGGGGGGGCATTATTTTCTACACAGAGAATGGCGGGTGTCAGGAATGAGCTGCCAGAGGTAGTGGATGAAGCAGGCACAAATTTGCATTAAAAAAAACATTTAGACTTTCCCGTGTGTAAGACGGATATAGAGGGGTGTGGGCCAAACGCGGGCAATTGGGAAATTAGTGGTGAAAATTGGATAAGGTTGACAAGTTGGGCTGACCGGCCTGTTTCCTCGTTGTAAGCCTCTAAACCTCGCTGAGGGATGGACTTTAACCTTAGAATCAGATGGACGTCAGGTGTCTCGAGCGAAGAACGGTACAGTACAGGAAACAGGCCCTTCGGTCCTCCAAGCCTGCGCCTCTCATTGGTCCAACTAGACCGTCCGTTTGTATCCCTCCATTCCCGGTCTGCTCATTTAACTATCCGGATAAGTCTTAAACAATCCCAGCGTGTCCCCCTCCACCACCCTACTTGGCAGCGCATTCCAGCCTCCCCACCCCCCTCTGTGTAAAAACACGTCCCTCTGAGATCGGAGTTATACCTCGCCCCCTCTCACCCCTGTGATACCTCGTGATTTATTGACAAATCCCTGAAGGTCAGAGAGCCGATGCTTCAGAAAGCAGATGAGGTATTTTTCCCTTGGGGAGACGGTTTTGATAGCGTTAGGAGGTAATGCTGGTGCTGTATGGAGCCTTGGTTAGACCACAGCTATGTGTTGTTCTGGTAACATCGCTATAGGGACAATGTGATTGCACACAGGAGGGGTTACCGAGGATGTGATGGAGTATTTGAGCGACACAGATAGGCTGGATGGGCGTGAGTTGTTTTATTTAGAGCAGAGCAGTCGAATGGGCGACGCAGTTGAGATACATAATTTGATGAGGGTTTTAAACAGGGTGAATAGGAAGTGCCTGTCCCCTTGTTCGAGGGGTCAGTCAAGAGGAGGGATGGTTTTAGGGTGTGAAACAGGAGGTTTGGAGGGGATTTAAGAAGTAGAGAGGTTTCTCACTCAGAGATTGGTGTCAATCTGAGATGCACTTCCTGGGAAGGTAGTGGAGGCCAGAAAAATAATGACAAATTCCGCTCTCTATCCCCTGTAATAAACCAGATGCTTGGAAATCTTATCCAGAATCCTCAGGCTTTGCAAAACCGCTTCCCCACCAGCCCTGGAATGCAATCCGTGCGTCCAAGAGAACTGAGCGACTGTTTGTTACCGATGGGACAGGGGGAGGAGCAGACGGAGTTGGAGGCAGCTTTGGATTCCTTCCTGCTTGGGAAGGACTAAATTACCCCCCAACACCCTCCCCAACCATCATTCACATGGTTGGCGTGCACTGCCCATTCCTGCCACACTTGCAACACGCAAGCCCCTTAAGTGGGGGCCAGTATGTTACAGAATTAGACAGTTGTTAGCGCTGCTGCCTCAAAGCGCCAGGGACCAGGGTTCGATTCCGGTCTCGGGAGACTGTCTGTGCGGAGTAAAAGAGGAAAATTGCAATGGCAATGAAAGGATATTGTGGACGGGTAAGTGAGGAGGGGTGCGCTGACTAGTCTATTGAGTCGGATGATTAACTATGATCATGAGGAGCGGTAGCTTGGGCTCGAAGGGCCTCCTTCTGCCCCTGCGTTCTACGTTAATGGCAATCTCAATCTATTCCAACAGAGGGGAAACTAGAAGAATAACACAAGTCGAGTTTTAATCCTATTTGAGTCAATTTAGTTGTCAAATAAGGCAATATAACTATATCCCCATGGCTGTGAGTGGAAGTGTGTTTGGGAAATTCTGTTGCAGTCAATGAGAACCCACATCCTCTCCCAGAAACTGGAGATGCAGCAATCTGAATTAAAACATCTAATGACATCCAATATTAATACGTCATGGTATCAGTGGCCAGCACAGCTGCCTCACAACACCAGGGACCTGGGTTCGATTCCATCTCTATGGAAGAACTGTCTGCATGGAGTTTGCTCCAGTTTCATTCTGAACCCCAAAGATAAACAGGTTGAGTGGATGGGCCGTGCTAAATTGCCCCTTAGTGTCCAATGATGTGCAGGTTGGGTGGATTGGCTATGCTAAATTGTCCCTTAGTGACCAAAGATATGCAGGTTGGGTGGATTGGCCATGTTAAATTGTACCTTAGTGTCCAAAGATGTGCAGGTTGGGTGGATTGGCAATGCTAAATTGCTCCTTAGTGTCCAAAGATGTGCAGGTTGGGTGGATTGGCCATGCTAAACTGCTCCTTAGTGTCCAAAGATGTGCAGGTTGGGTGGATTGGCCATGCTAAATTGCCTCACTTGAAGTCATCTATAAAAATCACACAGAGTAAGGGTCCTAGAACAGATCCCTGGGGCACTCCACTGGGGACCGACCTCCATGCAGAATATGACCCATCTATAACCACTCTTTGCCTTCTGTAGGCAAGCCAGTTCTGGATCCACAAAGCAATGTCCCCTTGTATCCCATCCTTCCCCCATCCTCACTTCCTCAATAAGCCTTTCCTGGGGCACCTTATCAAATGCCATGCTGAAGTCCATATATACTCCATCTACAGTTCTTCATTCATCAATGTGTTTAGTCACATATTCTAAAAATTCAATCGGACTCGTAAGGCATAATCTGCCTTGACAAAGTCTACATGAGAGATAGTCAGACTGGCTAACGTGGAAACAGTGCAGAGAGCTGACCTCCAGTCAGACTGTCCAGTGTGGGAACAATTCAATTAAATCATCTCTTTCCCTCACTAATTAGAGAGAATTTGCGGAATCACAGAACTCTACAGTGCAGAAAGAGGCTCTTTGGCCCATCGATTCTCAGTGAATCAATCCTGGTCTCTGTTTAATAAAGCGATGAATTGTAGCAAAGGGATATTTCAGCATATTCTTAAACTGCTCCCTGAACTTAGTCTGCGTCACAGCATAAATGGCAGTGTTTGTGCAGCAGCTCACCAGCTGCAGCACGAAGCCCACCTCCTTGATAAAAAGCGGAAAACCAAATGGGTCACACTTAATTGACTGGATACAGATGAGCCTATGTACGGTATAACCTGTTAATGTTGCCCATAACAAGATGAAATTCGCTGAGAGAACAAATAGCAAAATGATGGATTTCCTTCGACTCTCCAACTCTGGGTCTCTGGGTGCTTCCCCACTGCTATGAGCCCGGAGTCTCCTGCGGGCTCTGTTAGTCACTAAAATGTGCCTGACAGTGAGAACGTTGAGCAGCAAAATCAGGACAAATGCGACACATGGCGTCAGAATGTGATGGCCACACTCGACTTTCAGCCAGAACATAACCACACCACCTCTGCTCCAACAAAACCGAGGATCGTTGCGGAGCTTATACTCTGTTGTCAGCATGAAATACCAGAAAATATTCTTCAAACAGCTCAGAACCGCCACTGTCCCCAGAACCACAGCCGCTGTTCTCTCGTTGCAATATTTATTCTTCAGCTTGGGGCAACATATGGCCACATATCGGTCAAAGGTAAACGAGACGGTGAACCAGACGGAGCAATCAGTGGCTGCGTAAAGCAGGACGGCGTGGATATTACACACAGGGACACGTTTCAGGAACAGGAACTCCGTGAAGAAAACAATCGGGATGTGTCTCAGGATCAGGTCAATGATAATGACCAGTAGGTCCGCTGATGACATGGCCACCAGATATTGAGTGACACAGTTAGAGAGAGCACAGTTTTTCCGCTGGAGAATCACAATGGCGATAATGTTCACTGTAAAGAACAGAAATAAAAACTTATGTTATAACTTGTAGAACGGTACCCGCCCTTTTAACTTATGCCCATCAAATTACTCAATCTTTATGTCCAGACTGCAAACCCATTCTCTTCTCAATTCCTCGATTCAGTCTGTCTGCAGCACCCTCTCCGGATGTTCATCGCAAACATCGAACAAACACAGCCCGGGAAACAGGCCCTTCGATCCAACGAGCCCACACCGCCCATTTTAACATCACCAGTCCCCCCTCTCCACCCATGACCCTTGTCTATGCTTACGGTATTCCACATTGAGGGGAGACTAGTTTAGGGACAATTTGTTCCACCAATCAGCCACATCTTTGGGATGTGGGAGGAAACCGGAGCACCCGGAGAAAACCCACGGAAGCACGGGGAGAATGCGCAAAACTCCCCACAGGGGTAAATATGCGAAAGCTATGCAGGGAGGTTTAAACTGATTCGGAGGGGGAGTGGGATCGTGAGTAGAAGGGGTGAAAGTGAGGGGGGCAGAGATGGGGTATGCAAGGCAAGGCATAGTGGGGGTGGGGCGGAGCAGGGTTTGAAATGCATGTACTTTTATGCGAGGAGTATTCGCAATAAAGTGGATAAACTTGCAGCGTGGATCAGTACCTCGGACTTTGCTGTTGTGGCCATTTCAGAGACGTGGATAGAGCAGAGTCAGGAATGGTTGTTGCAGGTTCCGGGGTACAAATGCTTTAGTCGGAGTAGAGAAGAAGGTAGAAGGGGGGGTGGGATAGCATTGCTAGTTAAGGACTGTATCACAGTGTCGGAGAGGAAGTTTAATGAGGACTTGTCAGCTGAGGTAGTAAGGGCGGAGATTCGAAATAGGAGAGAAGAGGTCACCCTGTTGGGAGTCTTTTATAGACCTCCTCAAAGTTCTAAAGAGGTTGAGGAAAGGATTGCGGAGACAATCCTGGCTAGGAGTGAAAGTAATAGGGTAATTGTTATGGGGGACTTTAACTTTGCGAATATTGATTGGAATTGCTATGGTTCTAGCTCGGTGGAGGGGTCAGTGTTTGTACAAAGCGTGCAGGAAGGTTTTTTGACTCAATATGTAGATAGGCCAACTAGAGGTGAGGCTATATTGGATTTGGTGCTGGGAAATGAGCCAGACCAGGTGCTAGACTTGGAAGTTGGTGTGCACTTTGGTGATAGTGACCACAATTCGGTTACGTTCACATTAGTGAGGGAAAGGGATAGGCATGAACCTCGGGTCAGTAGTTTTAGCTGGGTGAAGGGTAAGTATGAGGCTATTAGGAGAGAATTAGGAAGCATAGGTTGGACTAGGAGATTTCAGGGACTGGGAACGTCCGAAATGTGGATTTTTTTCAAGTTACAGCTACTGCGGGTCTGCGATAGGTATGTCCCTGTCAGGCAAGGAGGATTTGGTAGGGCTGGGGAACCGTGGTGTACTAAAAAGGTTGATTCGTTGGTTAGGAAGAAAAAGGAGGCTTATGTTCGGATGAGGCTTGAGGGCTCAGGTAGTGCATTAGAAAGCTTTAGATTGGCTAGGAGGAAGTTGAAGAGTGAGTTAAGAAGGGCTAAAAGAGGACATGAGAAGACTTTGGCTGAAAGGATGAAGGAGAATCCTAAAGGGTTCTATAGGTATGTCAAGAATAGAAGGTTGGTCAGGGCAAGATTAGGGCCAGTTACAGACAGCAGAGGGAAGTTGTGTGTGGAACCGAAGGAGATTGGAGAAGCATTGAACCAATATTTCTCTTCGGTGTTCACGCAGGGGGACATGAATATAGCTGAGGAGGACACTGGGATGCAGGGGTCTAAAATAGAAAGTATTACGGTTGATAAGAGGGATGTGCTGGATATTCTTGAGGGGTTGAAAATAGATAAGTCCCCTGGTCCGGATGGGATCTACCCTAGGATTCTCTGGGAGGCTAGAGAGGTGATGGCAGAGCCTCTGGCTCTGATCCTCAGGTCGTCATTGGACTCTGGTGCAGTCCCGGAGGATTGGAGGATAGCGAATGTTGTCCCATTTTTTAAGAAGGGGAACAGAGACTTTGCCGGGAATTATAGACCGGTGAGTCTTACTTCTGTTGCGGGCAAGATTTTAGAAAAAATTATTAGGGATAGGATTTATAGTTATTTGGAGTGTAATGAATTGATTAGAAATAGTCAGCATGGTTTCGTAGCGGGTAGGTCCTGCCTTACTAACCTTATTGAGTTTTTTGATAAGGTGACCAAAGAGGTGGATGGGGGCAAGGCAGTTGATGTGGTATATATGGATTTTAGTAAGGCGTTCGATAAGGTTCACCATGGTAGGCTTCTACAGAAAATGCAGATGTATGGGATTGTGGGTAATCTAGGAAATTGGATCAGAAATTGGCTATCAGATAGGAGACAGAGGGTGGTGGTTGATGGTAAATATTCATCATGGAGTTCGGTTACGAGTGGTGTGCCTCAGGGATCTGTTTTGGGGCCACTGCTGTTTGTAATCTTTATTAATGATCTGGATGAAGGTATAGTTGGGTGGATTAGTAAATTTGCTGATGATACCAAAGTAGGAGGTGTGGTAGATTGTGAGGAAGGGTGTCATAGTCAGCAGGGAGACTTAGATAGGTTGCAGAGCTGGGCCGAGAGGTGGCGGATGGAATTTAATGCGGAGAAGTGTGAGGTAATTCACTTCGGTAGGAGCAACAGATGTTTCGTGTATAGGGCTAACGGGAGGGCTTTGAATAGTGTGGATGAACAGAGGGATCTAGGTGTATGTGGACATAGATCCCTGAAAGTTGGGAATCATTTAGATAAGGTTGTTAAGAAGGCGTACGGTGTCTTGGCGTTTATTGGTAGGGGGATTAAATTTAAGAGTCGCAGCGTCATGTTGCAACTGTAGACTACCCTGGTACGGCCGCACTTGGAGTACTGTGTGCAGTTCTGGTCCCCACATTACAGGAAGGATGTGGAGGCTTTGGAGAGGGTGCAGAGGAGGTTTACTAGGATGTTGCCTGGTACGGTGGGGAGGTCCTATGAGGAGAGACTGAGGGATTTGGGGTTGTTTTCGTTGGAGAGAAGGCGGCTAAGAGGGGATCTTATTGAAACATATAAGATGATTAGAGGTTTAGATAGGGTGGATAGTGATAGCCTTTTTCCTCGGATGGAGAAAGCTAGCACGAGGGGGCATGGCTTTAACTTAAGGGAGGGGTAGCTACAAGACGGATGTCAGGGGTAGGTTCTTTACCCAGCGGGTGGTGAGGGAGTGGAATGCCCTGCCTGCTGCAGTTGTAAATGCTCCTAGTTTGGGGGCGTTTAAGAGATCTGTAGATAGGTTTATGGATGAAAAGGGATTGCTATAGACTAGTGGGTCATTGTTTTTGTAACTGGTCGGCGCAACATTGTGGGCCGAAGGGCTTGTTCTGCGCTGTAATGTTCTATGTTCTATGTTTGACATCGGCCCAAATCCATGTGTCTGCACAGCAATCAGTGATAGTCACTGAGCTGTCGTCTTGCCCAGTATCTGGTCCAGTTTAAGCACACACTAACAACATGAAGCACTCGGCTACTCTTGAAACATCCAAGAGCAGTCCCAGTATGACCCATCACGTGTACGCCCCTCGTTGGACAACAAGGCGGACCCACATACAACCTGTGAATTAAAAGAGAAAAAACATTATTATCATCCCACATCCTTATACATTCCCAGGGACGTCCCAATGCTAATGAACCTGATTTAAAACAATCTCCTACATCCTCCCATCCCCAACCCACTCATGTGCCTGTCTAAGTTACTCTTAAACAACAGCACACCACTAGTCACAGACTCCAATCTCTCTCTGGGTCATTTTTTTTTGATAAATCACTGTTTTTTTCCAATTATTTTCTATTGATTGGTTAATGATGTTTTCCACATTGTGGCCTGTTTCTCACCAGTTCCCCGTTCCACATCCCTCAGGCTCCTCAGTAACTCAGCAGGATCTTCCTCTGAAACATCGCTGATGTTACGTGTGAGACTGATCCAACCTATAAGATGTGTTTAGCATGGAGATCGTTTTTCTTCTTCTTTAGATGATAGGAATATTTGCAGAAGTGAACGGGATGCACGTAGATAGGATGCAAGACTGGGCGGAGAAGTGGCAGATGGAGTTCAACGCAGAAAAGATGTGTAGTGGTCCATTTTGTCAGGACCAATGGGATGAAGGAATACAATATCAAGGGTAGGAGTCTCAGCTGTGTTGAGGAGCAGAGGGACCTTGGGTTCACGGTCCTTAGGGCTCTTAAATCGGCCTCGCGGGTGGAGGATGTGGTCAAGAAGGCAGATGGTGTACTGGCCTTCATTAATTGAGGGATTGAGTTTAGGAGTCGGGAGGTAATGCTACAACTTTATAAGACCCTTGTCAGACCCCACTTGGAGTACTGTTCTCAGTTCTGGTCGCCTCACTATAGGAAGGATGTGGAAGCTATTGAGAGGGTGCAGAGGAGATGTACAAGGATGTTGCCTGGATTTGGAGGCATGCCTTATGAAGATAGGTTGAGGGAGCTGGGACTCTTCTCCCTGGAGAGACGGAGGATGAGAGGCGACCTGATAGAGGTTTATAAAATGTTGAGAGGAATACATAGGGTGGATTCTCGGAGGCTATTTCCCAGGGCTGAAATGGTCGCTACGAGAGGACACGGGTTTAAGGTGCTGGGGAGCAGGTACATAGGAGATGTCAGGCGTACGTTTTTCACTCAGAGGGTAGTGAGTGAGTGGAATCCCACCCCACCCCACCCACCACACAATCCCGCCCAGGGCATACCCCCCGATATCCCGACATATTATACCCACTAATCCCTCTAACCTAAGCATCTCAATTTCTTAGCACGGCCAATCAACCTAACCCGCACATCTTTGGACGGTGGGAGGGAAATCGGAGCACCCGGAGGAAACCCACGCAGACACGGGGAGAATGTGCAAACTCCACACAGGCAGTGACCCCGAGTCCGGGAATCGAACCCTGGAGCTGTGAAGCAGCAGTGCTAACCCACTGTGTTAGCCGTGCCGGCGGAAGGGACAATTTCAAGGAGACACGAGGTACAAGGTGAGAGGGTGGAAAATGTACAAAGAACAACACAGCACAGGAAACAGGCCCTTCGGCCCAACAAGCCCACGCTGCCCATTTTAACACTCAGTGAGAGCCTCGTTCCAATCCTTCTTCTATCTGTGACTTCTGTCTTCGCCTCTTGGGCTCCACACTAAAGGGGGTGCAAATTTAGAGAATTCTATGTGCGCCAGATTGAGGGAGGTCGAATTTAGGGACAATTTGTTAACAACAATCAGCCTAAAAGCACGTTTTTTGGGGGTGAGGGAGGAAACCGGAGCACCCGGAGAAAACCCACGCAAGCACGGGGAGAATGTACAAAACTCCCACAGACACCGGCCCAAGTCGGAGATCCGACCCGGGTCCCTGTAACTGCACAGCAAACGGTGATAGTCACTGAGCTGTCGTGTTGCCCGACAGACGGTCCAGTTTAAGCCTACACTAAACCACGTGAAGCACTGGGCAACTCTCGAAACAACATCCAAGAGCAGCCCTCGTGCGACCCACCGCGTGTCTGCCCCTCGTTGGACAATATCTTTGGATTGGCCGTTGCTAACTGGCCTCACTACACAAACACAGTGGCTCCAACAGCAGGTGGGTGAGTAGGGGGACTGAGGGGAGTGTCCCGGCTCCCCCAAAATCTTTGCGAGAGGGAGTGTGATGAAACCCTCCTCACTTTCCTAAGGGGCGCCTCCCCAACAACATCAAGGAGTTCGCCGCCTTCCGAAGCAAAGCACCCTGCTTGGACGTCACCGTGTTCACAAACATCCGCTCCCTCCGTCACCTCCGCTCAGTCGGAACAGTGTGTACTACCTACAAGACACAGTGCAGCAACGTACCAAAGAGACAGAACCTTTCGAACCCACGGCCATTTCCTTGGTGAACAAAAAGGGCAGCAGATACATCGGGGAAAAACCATTGCCTGGGAGCTCCCACCTGAGCATGAGCACCGTGACTTGGAAATGTAAATGAGGATGGAGGTTTACCAGGACGCCGCCTGGTTTAGAGGGAAGGTCTTACGAGGAAAGGTTGAGGGAGCTTTTCTCTTTGGAGCGGAGGAGGACGAGAGGCTACTTAATAGAGGTTTATCAGATGATGAGGGGGATTGATAGAGTGGACGTGCAGAGACTGTTTCCTGTAGCTGTTACTAGGGGGAATAACTGTAAGGTTCATGGTGGGAGATGTAGGAGGGATGTCCGAGGTAGATTCTTTACTCAGGGAGTGGTTGGGGTGTGGAATGCACTGCCTGTGGAGTCGGACACTTTAGGAACTTTCACGCGGTTATTGGATAGGCAGATGGAGCACACCAGAACGATAGGGAGTGGGACAGACTGATCTTGGGTTTGGACATAGCTCGGCACAACACGGTGGGCCGGGGGCCTGTGCGGAGCTGTACTGTTCTATGTATCCCCGGTCCTTTTTGGAACTCCCTCCCCACCAGCATTGTGGGTGGATCAACAGCACGTGGACCCCAGTTTCTCAACAAGCTCACTGCCACCTTCTCAAGGGCATCTTGCAATAGATGTTGGGCAGCTTTCGGGGGTGAAATCCCTCGAAAGAATACAAAAACGAGAGCGTGTTTCTGGAGATTTGGCACAGTCACACGCAACTTGACACGGGAATTCCAGATAGAATGGACTGAAACCGAGACTTCCAGTGTACACCGACAGGGGAACAAAGAGAGGGTGAGGAAGGAAGGTAATTAAAGTGATGGCAATAGTTCTCAACTTGTTGTAGAGACACGGCAGAAAGATAAAAGGCAGTAAAATGGGACAGGGTGGTGTTTTCACCAGACTTAAGCAATAAGAACATAAGAAATAGGAGCAGGAGTGGGGCCATCCAGCCCTTCGAGCCTGCCCCGCCATCCAATAAGATCATGGCTGATCTGATAGTGGATCAGTTCCACTTTCCCGCTTTCTCCCCATAACCCTTCATTCCCTTGACTATCAAAAATCTATCTACCCGTGACTTAAATATATTCAGCGAGGCAGCCTCCACCACTTCAACGGGCAGAGAATTCCAGAGATTCACCACCCTTTGAGTGAAGAAGTTCCTCCTCAACTCTGATCCAAACTGCACACCCCCCTTATCTTGAGGCTGTGCCCTCTAGACCTGCTGTCCTTTCTGAGCGGGAAGAACCCCTCCACCTTGACCCTATCCATCCCTTTCATCATCTTATCTGTCTCTATAAGATCCCTCCCTCATCCTTCTAAACTCTAACGAGTACAAGCCCAGTCTATTCAGCCTCTCTTCATAGCTCAACCCCCTCAACTCCGGTATCAGCCTAATAAACCTCCTCTGCACTCCCTCCGAGGCCAAAATATCCTTGCGTAAGAGCGGCGACCAAAACTGCACACAGTACTCCAGCTGCGGCCTCACCAGTGCCCTATACAGCTGCAGCAAGGCCTCCCTACTTTTATATTCAATCCCCCTCGCTATAAAGGCCAGCATCCCATTCGCCTTCCTGGCCACCTGCTGCACCTGCAGGCTGCGTTTTTCCGACTCATGCACAAGGACCCCGAGGTCCCTCTGCACCGTCGCCTGCTGCAGTTTTTACACCCTGTAAATAGTAATCCCTCCTACTATTATTTCTGCCAAAATGGATAACATCACACTTGCTAACAATGTTTGTAGAATTCATAACCCAATGGAGAGACTTACCGGGGACTCCGATCACACCCAGAATGGGATAGTAAATATGTTGAACAACGCGCAGTACAAATTCAATCTTCTCTTCCAACTCTATCGAAAAATAATCTGTAGTAATCATAAAAAGTGCATAGGAGAGACTGTCAACAATTCTCAGATTCTGATCTATTGTTGGAACAGCCCAGTCCATCGTTCCCAGATTCTGATCCATTCGTGTAATATTCCGGTCCATGGTTCCCAGATTGTGATCCATTGATGTAATATTCCGGTGCATCGTTCCCAGATTTTGATCCGTTGATGTAATATTCCGGTCCATGGTTCCCAGATTTTGATCCATTGATGTAATATTCCGGTGCACTGACTTCAGAATCGAACCCGTTGTTGGAAAACTGAAGTCCATTTTCCCAAGACTCTGATCCATTGTTGGAGCATCGCACTCAGTTCTTCCCGGATTCCTATATTATCCGCCACCCTCTCTGGATCCACAGTTAATCTGGGACGTGACGCTGCTACCTACACTGCGGAATAACAGATCGGATAAAGGCCCTGTTTTTAATGAGAGACGTGGAACCCTCCAGTGAGACGAAGGTGATCCATGGAGACTGGATTCAGTTACGGTCAGGGAACAAACAACGTGAGTTAACCCCCTCCAACCCAACACCTCGCGCTTCACAATGAAGAGCATACACTCGACGTGGAAGTGGTCCATGAGACAGGAAAACTGGAAGAACCACAGGCACCTCCTTTCAATCTGCCTTGTCCATCGTAGTGGGGCTTGCGCTGTCAACGTCACAGGAACATAAGAAATAGGAGCAGGAGTGGGCCAGCTAGCCCTTCGAGCCTGCCCCGCCATTCAATAAGATCATGGCTGATCTGATAGTGGATCAGTTCCACTTTCCCACTTTCTCCCCATAACCCTTCATTCCCCTGTCTATCAGAAACCTATCTACCCGTGACTTAAATATATTCAGCGAGGCAGCCTCCACCTCTTCAACGGGCAGAGAATTCCAGAGATTCACCATCCTTTGAGTGAACAAGTTTCTCCTCAACTCCGATCAAAACTGCTCCCCCCTTTATCTTGAGGCTGTGCCCCCTAGTCCTATTGTCCTTTCTAAGCGGGAAGAATCTCTCTACATCTACCCTATCCATCCCCTTCATTATCTTATATGTCTCTATAAGATCCCCCCTCATCCTTCTGAACTCCAACAAATACAGACCCAGCCTATTTAGTCTACTCATAGCCCAACCCCCTCATCTCCGGTTTCAATCTGCCCTCTCTCTGTATTGCTGTGATATTCTCCCCAATCAGTAAAGCCAAACCCCCGCCGCTTTTGCCAATCTCTTTGTGCAGTCTTAAAGCATCTAAATCCTGGAATGCTGAACTGCCTGTCCCGCCCTTCTGTCATCCAAATCTCCAGAATTGACACAATATTTGAGCTGTGTTTAAGAAGCCAAGTTGTAAGTTCATCCACCTTACCTGATATACTCCTTGGTTTAACCAAACGCCATTCACCCATCTACCCTGTCATGTTTATCAGACTCTCCCTGTGTTTTATTTCTCTCAGCGTTACTGGGCCCATTCGCTGTCTCAACACTGTGTTTTGTGGAATCTTCTTGATGGATTTTTTTTCGTTGTCTGCCGTCCACTTTTCCCCATCACCGTCTCGAGTTTCTGTCCCCCAGGTTACTTCCCATCTCACTTCCTGCACTGTTAGCCATTCCAAATAGTGGGGAGGGGACAGAGCGTCTGGAGGAACTTTCAGACATAGGGAGGGGTGAAGGGGCTGGAGGGGGTTACAGCGACAGGGAGGGGGCTGTAGGGGCTGGGGGAGGTTACAGAGATAGGGAGGGGGTGTAGGGGTCTGGAGGAGGTTACAGAGATAGGGAGGGGGTGTAGGGGCTGGAGGAGGTTACAGAGATAGGGAGGGGGTGTAGGGGGCTGGAGGAGGTTACAGAGATATGGAGGGGGTGCAGGGGGAGTGAAGTGGTTACAGCGATATGGAGTGGGCTGTACGGGCTGGGGGAGGTTGCAGAGATAGGGAGGGAGTATAGGGGGATGGAGGAGGTTGCAGAGATAGGGAGGGGTGTAGAGGGCTGGAGGAGGTTACAGAGATATGGCGGGGGTGTAGGGGGCTCGAGGAGGTTACAGCGATAGGGAGGGGGTGTAGGTGGGCTGGAGGAGGTTACAGAGATAGGGAAGGGTGAAGGGGCTGGAGGAGCTTACAGAGATAGGGAGGGGTGAAGGGGCTGGAGGGGGTTACAGCGATAGGGAGGGGGCTGTAGGGGCTGAGGGAGGTAAGAGAGATAGGGAGGGGGTGTAGGGGGGCTGGAGGAGGTTACAGAGATAGTGAGGGGGTGTAGGGGCTGGTGGAGGTTACAGAGATAGGGAGGGGGTATAGGGGATGGAGGAGGTTACAGAGATAGGGAGGGGGTGTAGGGGGCTGGAGGAGGTTACAGAGATATGGAGGGGGTGCAGGGGGAGTGAAGTGGTTACAGCGATATGGAGTGGGCTGTAGGGGCTGGGGGAGGTTGCAGAGATAGGGAGGGAGTATAGGGGGATGGAGGAGGTTGCAGAGATAGGGAGGGGTGTAGAGGGCTGGAGGAGGTTACAGAGATATGGCGGGGGTGTAGGGGGCTCGAGGAGGTTACAGCGATAGGGAGGGGGTGTAGGTGGGCTGGAGGAGGTTACAGAGATAGGGAAGGGTGAAGGGGCTGGAGGAGCTTACAGAGATAGGGAGGGGTGAAGGGGCTGGAGGGGGTTACAGCGATAGGGAGGGGGCTGTAGGGGCTGAGGGAGGTAAGAGAGATAGGGAGGGGGTGTAGGGGGGCTGGAGGAGGTTACAGAGATAGTGAGGGGGTGTAGGGGCTGGTGGAGGTTACAGAGATAGGGAGGGGGTGTAGGGGATGGAGGAGCTTACAGCGATAGGGAGGGGGTGTAGGGGCTGGGGGAGGTTAGAGAGAGATGAAGGGGGTGTAGGGGGCTGGAGGAGGTTACAGAAATAGTGAGGGGTTATAGGGGCTGGAGGAGGTTACAGAGATAGGGAGGGGGTGTAGGGGGATGGAGGGGGTTACAGCCATAGGGAGGGGGCAGTAGGGGCTGGGGGAGGTTAGAGAGATAGCGAGTGTGTGTAGGGGGATGGAGGAGGTTACAGAGATAGGGAGGGGTGTAGGGGGCTGGAGGAGGTAACAGAGATAGGGAGTGGGTGGAGGGGCTGGAGGAGGTTACAGAGATAGGGAGGGGTTGTAGAGGGCTCGAGGAGGTTTCAGCGATAGGGAGGGGGTGTAGGGGGGCTGGAAGAGGTTACAGAGATAGGGAGTGGGTGGAGGGGCTGGAGGAGGTTACAGAGATAGGGTGGGGTTGTAGGGGGCTGGAGGAGGTTACAGAGATACGGAGGTGATGTAGGGGGATGGAGGAGGTTACAGAGATAGGGAGGGGTTGTCGGGGGCTGGGGGAGGTTACAGAGATATGGAGGGTGTGTAGGGGGCTGGAAGGCGTTGCAGAGAACAGGAGGGGGTGTAGGGGGCGGGACGAGGTTACAGAGATAGGGAGGGGTGTAGGGGGCTGGAGGAGGTAACAGAAATAGGGAGGGGTGCAGGGGGCTGGAGGAGGTTACATAGATAGGGAGGGGATGTAGGGGGAGGGAGGAGCTTACAGAGATAGGGAGGGGTGTAGAGGGCTGGAGGAGGTTACAGAGATATGGCGGGGGTGTAGGGGGCTCGAGGAGGTTACAGCGATAGGGAGGGGGTGTAGGTGGGCTGGAGGAGGTTACAGAGATAGGGAAGGGTGAAGGGGCTGGAGGAGCTTCCAGAGATAGGAAAGGGTGAAGGTGCTGGAGGGGGTTACAGCGATAGGGAGGGGGATGTAGGGGCTGAGGGAGGTAAGAGAGATAGGGAGGGGGTGTAGGGGGGCTGGAGGAGGTTACAGAGATAGTGAGGGGGTGTAGGGGCTGGTGGAGGTTACAGAGATAGGGAGGGGGTGTAGGGGATGGAGGAGCTTACAGCGATAGGGAGGGGGTGTAGGGGCTGGGGGAGGTTAGAGAGATATGGAGGGGGTGTAGGGGGCTGGAGGAGGTTACAGAAATAGTGAGGGGTTATAGGGGCTGGAGGAGGTTACAGAGATAGGGAGGGGGTGTAGGGGGATGGAGGGGGTTACAGCCATAGCTAGGGGGCAGTAGGGGCTGGGGGAGGTTAGAGAGATAGCGAGTGTGTGTAGGGGGATGGAGGAGGTTACAGAGATAGGGAGGTGTGTAGGGGGCTGGAGGAGGTTACAGAGATATGGCGGGGGTGTACAGGGCTCGAAGCGGTTTCAGCGATAGAGAGGGGGTGTAGGGGGGCTGGAAGAGGTGACAGAGATAGGGAGTGGGTGGAGGGGCTGGAGGAGGTTACAGAGATAGGGAGGGGTTGTAGGGGGCTGGAGGAGGTTACAGAGATAGGGAGGTGGTGTAGGGGGATGGAGGAGGTTACAGAGATAGGGAGGGGTTGTCGGGGGCTGGGGGAGGTTACAGAGATATGGAGGGTGTGTAGGGGGCTGGAAGGCGTTGCAGAGAACAGGAGGGGGTGTAGGGGGCGGGACGAGGTTACAGAGATAGGGAGGGGTGTAGGGGGCTGGAGGAGGTTCCAGAAATAGGGAGGGGTGCAGGGGGCTGTAGGAGGTTACATAGATAGGGAGGGGGTGTTGGGGGAGGGAGGAGCTTACAGAGATAGGGTGGAGTGTAGGGGGCTGGAGGAGGTTACAGAGATAGGGAGGGGATGTAGGGGCTAGAGGAAGTTACAGAGTTAGGGACGGGGTGTAGGGGGCTGGAGGAGGTTACAGAGATAGGGAGGGCTATAGGGGCTGGGGGAGGTTAGACAGATAGGGAGGGAGTGTAGGGGGATGGAGGAGGTTAAAGAGATAGGGAGGGGTGTAGGGGGCTGGAGGAGGTTTCAGAGATAGGGAGGGGGTGTAGGGGGGGCTGGAGGAGGTTACAGAGATAGGGAGGGGGTGTAGGGGGGCTGGAGGAGGTTACAGCTATAGGGAGGGCTATAGGGGCTGGGGAGTTTAGAGAGATAGGGAGGGAGTGTAGGGGGCTGGAGGAGGTTTCAGAGATATGGGGGTGTAGGGGCTGGCGGAGTTTACAGAGATAGGGAGGGGGTGTAAGGGGCTGGAGGAGGTTACAGCGAGAGGGAGGGGGCTGTAGGGGGCTGGGGGAGGTTACAGGGATAGGGAGGGTATGTAGGGGCTAGAGGAGGTTACTGGGATGGGGGGGGAGTAGGGGGACTGGAGGAGTTTACAGAGATAGGGAGGGGGTGTAGATGGCTGGAGGAGTTTACAGAGATAGGGAGGTGGGTGTAGGGGGCTGGAGGGGGTTACAGAGATAGGGAGGGGGTGTAGGGGGGGTGGAGGAGATTACAAAGATAGGGAGGGATGTAGGGGCTGGAGGACGTTACAAAGATAGGGAGGAGTGTAGGGTCTGGAAGAGGTTACAGAGATAGGGAGGGGGTGTAGGGGGCTAGAGGAGGTTACACCGATAGGGAGGGGTGTAGGGGGCTGGAGGAGGTTACAGCGATAGGGAGGCGGTGTAGGGGCTGGAGAAGGTTATAGAGATAGGGAGGGGGTGTAGGGGACGAGAGGATGTTACAGTGATAGGGAGGGGTGTAGGTGGGCTTTAGGAGTTTACAGAGATAAGGGGGGCTGGTGCAGCGGGCTGGAGGAGATTACATAGATAGGGAGGGGGTGTAGGGGGCTGGAGAAGGTTACAGAGATAGGAAGGGGGTGTAGGGGGCTGGAGGAGAGTTTCAGAGATAGGGAGGGGGTGTTGGGGACTGGAGGTGGTTGCAGAGATAGGGAGGGGTGTAGGGGCTGGAGGAAGTTGTTCTAATAGTGATGGGTGTAGGGGACTGGAGGATGTTATTGGGATAGGGAGGTGGGTGTAGGGGACTGGAGGATGTTACTGGGATAGGGAGGTGGGTGTAGGTGACTGCAAGTTGATATTGGGATAGGGAGGTGAGTGTAGGGGGCTGGAGGATGTTATTGGGATGACGAGGGGGTGTAGTGGACTGGAGGATGTTATTGGAATAGGGAGGGGGTGTAAGGGACTGGAAGATATTATTGGGATAGCGAGGGGGTGTAGGGGACTGGAGGATGTTATTGGGATAGGAAGCGGGTGTAGGGGACTGGAGGATGTTATCGGGATGGGGAGGGGGTGTAGGGGACTGAAGGATGTTATTGGGATAGGGAGAGGGTGTAGGGGACTGGAGGATGTTATTCAGATAGGGAGGGGATGTAGGGGACTGGAGGATGTTATTCAGATAGGGAGGGGATGTAGGGGACTGGAGGATGTTATTGGTATAGGGAGTTGATGTAGTGGGCTGGAGGATTTTATTGGGATAGGGAGGGGGTGTAGTGGACTGGAGGATGTCATTTGGATAGGGAGGGGTTGTAGGGGACTGGAGGATGTTATTCAGATACGGAGGGGGTGTAGGGGACTGGAGAATGTTATTGAGACAGGGAGGGGGTGTAGGGGACTGGAGAATGTTATTGGGATAGGGAGGGGGTGTAGGGGACTGGAGGATGTTATTGAGATAAGGAGTAGCAATTTCTCGCGCTTGGAGGAAGTTATAGTGATTGCCTTCCGGGTCTGGAGAATGTTGTGGGTGCAGGACGAGGTTTAGGGGCTGGACGACGTTACAGAGCGAGGGAGGTTGTGGCGTCGGGTCTGGCGGAGGTTACAAAGATTGGGAAGGGTGTCGGGACTTGAGGAAGTGGCAGAGAGAGAGGGACGTGTGTCGGGGGGTGCTGGAGGAGGTCTCGGGGAAAGGGAAGCCTTGGGTGGGGCGCGGGGGATGTGAGAGAGTTAAGGAGGGCTGCAAATTATGTTACAGAGAGATGGGGGGTGCGGTTTCTGGAGGAAATGAGATTATAGAGATAGGGAATGGAGTAGGGGCTCGAGGAGGTGACAGACAGTAATACAGTGGTGGAGGCAAACTCGCTGGGGTCTTTTAAAAGACTTCTGGATGAGTATATGGGGTTTAATGGGATTGGGGATTATAGATAGGTCTATAGATTGGTGGGGTTGATGCGATCGGCGCAACTCGAGGGCCGAAGGGCCTGTTTGTGCCGTAATGTTCTATGTTCTATAATACTGATTGTGGTGTGGTTAGTTGTGCGATATCCTTGCCCACTGACATTAACAGATGGATGTTGTCACGTTGTGGAGCATATATTGTTTATATAGTTAAGGTACAGAGAGTAACATGACTGGCCTGGAACATGGATTAAAATGTCAACTCCACCCTCTCCTAGTCAATCCCACATTTGTCTATATTTCAGTGAGAAATGATGGTTATCTGTCTGCTTCCCCAGAAATTCAGTACAAACTCCGACAACACCGGGTTTAAGTCCAACCGATTTATTTATTTATTTGTAAACCCACAAGCTGTCGGGGTTTGTCCCTTCATCAGGTGAATGGGGAGTTCTGGCCTCGGACAGAGCATATAAAGCACAGACAGTTTACAGATTACTGATTAGATTGCGAAAATGTACACCTAACCTGCTGTTCATATCTTAAAGTGGCCGACAATGTGAGTGGAAGGAGCACTGATCACAGGTTACAGAGACGTGTATTGTCTCCAGACTGCACAGTAAGTGAGGTTTTGCAAACCCAGGCAAGTCACGGGGGTTACAGATAGTGCGACATGAACCCAAGATTGATTGGCCGTGCGAAGGAAATTGTTCCTTAGTGTCCAGGTTAGAGGGATTAGTGGGTATAATATGGAGGTCGGGCCTGGGTGGGATGTGGTCGGTGCAGACTCGATGGGCCGAAGGGCCTCTTTCTGTCGGGTTTCTATAATTTAAAAAAAGGCATTAATTTTAAGGGGTTCTGTGGTGTTAATGTTGGGGTTAATGTTGACATTAACATTATTATTGAAATTAATCTTAACATTAAGGTTCATCTTGATGTCGTGTTTAATATTAACACTGAGGTTAATGTTAATAATGAGATGAATGCTAATATGGACGCTATTTTTAATATTAATTTTAAAGTTAGGTTTTTACATTTTGGTTAATATTAACGTGGTGATGAGTGTTCACATTGCGTACAATGTTAATACCAGGCGACACGGTCACAGAGTCGTTCGCATTGAGGTCTCATGGTGCCTGGAACTCGGGTCCGATTCGCGGCCCGACCCACTGCCAGTCAGGAGCCTGCACATTCTCCCCGTGTCTGCGTGGGTTTCCTCCGGGTGCTCCGGTTTCCAGTTCGGTGGACTGGCCATGCTAAGTGCTCCCTCAATGTACCCAAACTGAGTGTTGACTCACAGCTATTCACAGTAACCTCATTGCAGTGTTAATGTTAGCCTACTTGTGACGCTAATAAATAAACGTCAGACTTCAAGGCTAACATTTATATTGTTTTAACTTTGAGGTGAATGTTAACAGTTAGGTTTAAGTGAACAATTAGGTTAAATTTAATAGTTTGGGTAATGTTAGTATTTGGCTTATTTTAACATTGAGATGTTAACAGTTAGGTTAATTTATTCTATCCCTCAACATTAACTCTGTGTTTAGATATTTGACACACGTCTTTGGACACTAAGGTGCAATTTAGCTCGGCCAATCCACCTAAGCCCTATATCTTTGGACACACACACCCATTACTGGGGAAATTACAATGGCTCATACACACAACCTGCAGACCTTTGAATATCAGTTGGCAATTTGGCACGGCCAATCCACCCAACCTTTACATCTCGGGAGTTTGGGCGGAATCCGGAGCACCCTTAGGAAACCTACGTGGAAATGGGTGAAAATGCAACCTCGGCATAGACACTACAGTTGAAATCGAAGGCGGGTCCCTGGTGCTGTGAGACAGCTGTGCTGGTCACTGATACCATTCGGTATTTAGTATTAGACGCCTTTCGTTATTTTAATTCACGTTTTAACCTGTCCAGTTCATTGCGGGGGGTGGTTTGAATGCTCACAGGCTACAAACAAGTCATTAATTGTGCTTCCGTTCACAGCTTTGAGGATATATTTACATTTACATTGTCAAGGGCAGGTCGTACCTTACGAGCCGAGTTGAGTTCTTCGATAATGTGACTGAACACATTGACGAAGGAAGTGCCGTGGACGTAGTGTACATGGACTTCAGCAAGGCGTTTGATAAGGTCCCCCATGCAACACTTCTTGAGAAGGTGAGAGGGCATGGGATCCAAGGGCCTTTGGCCTTGTGGATCCAGAACTGGCTTGCCTGCAGAGAGTTGTTGTGGATGGGTCTTTTTCGGAATGGAGGTCAGTCACCAGTGGGGTGCCCCAGGGATCTGTTCTGGGACACTTGCTGTTTGTCATTTTCATAAATGACCTGGATGAGGAAGTGGAGGGATGGGTTAGCAAGTTCGCTGATGACACGAAGGTCGGTGGTGTTGTGGATGGTCTGGAAGGATGTCAAAAGTTGCAGCAGGACATAGATAGAATGCAGGAATGGGCGGAGATGTGGCAGATGGATTTCACCGCGGATAAATGTGTAGTCGTTCATTTCGGCAGAACCAACGGGATGAACGAGTAAACTATCAAGGGCAGGAGTCTTAGTAGCGTTGAAGAGCAGAAGGATCTCGGGGTCCGGGTTCACAGGACTCTTAAATCGGCCTCGCAGGTGGAGGAGGTGGTCAAGAAGACGTATGGTGTACTGGCCTTCATTAATCGAGGGATTGAGTTTACGAGTCGGGAGGTAATGCTGCAACTTTACAGGACCCTCGTCAGGCCTCATTTGGAGTACTGTGCGCAGTTCTGGTCGCCTCACTATAGGAAAGACGTAGAAGCTATTGAAAGGGTGCAGAGGAGATTTACATGGATGTGGCCTGGACTGGGAGGCATGCCTTATGAAGATAGGTTGAGGGAGCTGGGACTCTGTTCCCTAGAGAGGCGAAGGTTGAGAGGCGACCTGATAGAGGTTTGTAAAATGTTGAGAGGAATAGATAGGGTGGACTCTCAGAGGCTATTTCCCTGGGTTGAAATGGTCGCTACGAGAGGACACAGATTTAAGGTGCGGGGAGGGAAGTTACAGAGGTGATGTTAGGGGTAAGTTTTTCACTCAGAGGGTGGTGAGTGAATGGAATCGGCTGCCGTCATGGGTGGTGGAGACGAACTCGCTGGGGCCTTTTAAAAGACTTCTGGATGAGTATATGGGGTTTAATGGGATTGGGGGTTATAGATAGGTCTATAGATTGGTGGGGTTGATGTGATCGGCGCAACTCGAGGGCCGAAGGGCCTGTTTGTGCTGTAATGTTCTATTTCACCATTTTACTAAACCTACCCACACTGGATTATCGCTCTGATTGTATCATCCTTCCGTTCTCTTCTCTGTTGGAATAGATTGGGTTTGATACTAACGTAGAGACATCTGAGGGGCTGATTGGTGTAACAAATTGTCCCTAAACTAGTCTCCCCTCAATGTGGAATACCAGAAGCATAGACAAGGGTCATGGGTCGAGAGGGGGGACTGATGATGTTAAAATGGCAGCGCGGGCTGGTTGGGCCGAAGGGCCTGTTTCCCGGGCTGTGTTGTACTTTGTAGGTCAGGAAGAGGCCATTCAGCTCTGGCTCACTGTTCCTAATGACCTCATCTGATCATCCAACTCAATGGTCTAATCCCTTACCCGCTCTATCCATTCGCTCCCTTCGCCACATCTAATTCCTTCGTGAGGACACACACAGTGATTTGGCCTTTCTGTGGTGGAGGCCAGCCACACTCTGGGTGAAGAAACTTCTCCTCATTCCGGTCCTACGAAGCCCATTCCACATCCTCGGACACTCACTTCCGGCTCTGGACCTGCACACGACCAGATTGGAGGCAAAACTTAACTCCCGCTTCTCCAAAGGTCTCAGATTTCGATATGTATGGACAATGGAAAGCATTGTTCTGGACCCGTTTAAGAAGCGTTTCACCCTGATCCACTGCGTAGCATTCAATATTGGCAACGCTTTGCTTAGTGAGTGCAAATTGGGGCAACCCTACAGTTCAGAAAGAGGCCCTTCGGCCCATCGAGCCTGCACCGAACACAATCCCACCTCCCCCCCCCCCCCCACATCCCTACATATTACACCCACTAACCTACGCATTCCTGATCACTAAGGGGCAATTCCTTAGCACAGCCAATCAACCTAACCCATACATCTTTGTGGTGTGGGAGGAAACCGGAGCACCCGGAGGAAACCCATACAGACACGGGGAGAACGTGCAGACTCCGCACAGACAGTGACCCGAGGCCGGGAATTGAACCCAGGAACCCTGGAGCTGTGATGCAGCAGTGCTAACCCGCTGTGCTACCGTGGGGAGAAATAGACTCTGACCACATCAACTCCCAAAACTGCTCTGCTACAGACCCTGTTCTGCACAGTACCCACATTATCACATGACCCGGTCTATCAACTTTCCAAAGGAAGTGTTTGTGCAAAAAAATCCATAAGCTCGATCTCAATAACAAATTCCTCACTGGAATAAGACATTTACTTGCTTTGCAAACATGGAGTGAAATGTCTTCCAGACATACTGACTGCCAGCAGAGTAAATCTGAGAGCATGACAACCTCTCCCCTGCGCTACACACTATATCCGTTCGCCCTGTTTAACTCAATTCCAACGCTGCAAGCTACTGAAGGTATGTTGTGACACACACACACACACATACACGTGCACACACGCACATACACACACACATGCGAGACAGACAGACACACACACACAAAAACAGACACACACACACACGTGTGCACACGCACAAAAACAGACACACACACGCGCGCACACGCACATACACACACAAAAACAGAAACACACACACACACATGCGCACGCACTCACATACAAACACACTGGCACATACACACACACGCTAACATACACACACACACACAAATAAACACTCACACACACACAAACATTTCAACCATCCTTCAATCCCTTTTGAAACTGCGGTGGAGAGCTCTGAATCCTATATGTGGACGGATACCTTCAAAATCATGAATTAAAATCATTTTAAACACATTTAAACCTCTTCACGTACCCCTTTAAACTCCATTACCCGCACAAATAAAACATTTTAATAACAGCTTTGAGAGCCCTTAACAAAGGATTCCGGAAAACGATGAAAAACACTCAAACACGACACATTCAGCAGTTTGCAATAGGGTCAAAAGCAATCACAGTTTAATCCGTGCTTTATGCAATTTTAGTGTCATTCAGGAAACGCTTTACAATGTTTCTATAAACATCTTAAAGGCCAATGTTTAAACTCTTCCAAAGCACGTGTTAATTCCTTTCTATATGTAGTTTTAAACAAGTTAAAAATTTCAATTTAAACCCTTTATAAACCCCCGGAATAGATTTCCACAAGCACATTTTTAAATATCTTTAACACCCTGATTAGAAACAGCACGGGGATAAATCTCTCAGCTCATCCATTGGACGTGACCTGGGGAGAAGCTCTTTTATTCCCTCATCCCACGATCCCATCCAAATCCGGCTGACCCTCATTCCCAACACCTCGCACCCGATGCATGGGGTGGCGCGGTGGCACAACGGGTTAGCACTGCTGCTTCACAGCTCCAGGGTCCCGGGTTCGATTCCCGGCCTCGGGTCACTGTCTATGTGGAGTTTGCACATTCTCCTCGTGTCTGCGTGGGTTTTCTCCAGGTGCTCCGGTTTCCTCCCACAGTCCAAAGATGTGCGGGTTAGCTTCATTGGCTATGCTAAAATTGCCCCTTAGTGTCCTGGGTTGTGTAGGTTAGAGGGATTAGCAGGTAAATGTGTAGGGATATGGGGATAGGGTCTGGGTGGGATTGTGTTCGGTGCAGACTCGATGGGCCGAAGGGCCTGTTTCTGCACTGTAGGGTTCTAAAAAAAAACAAGGGGCAGACACGCGGTGGGTGTTAGACAACAACGCGGACCCAATCCCCTGTGGATTAAAAGAGATAAACATCAATAACATACACATCTTATGCAAACATTCAGGGAATCCCCAGAAGCTCAAATGTAAAACAAGTGAGCCAGAAAATATGTTGGAAGGTCTATAGGAATCAAATGATTCCCAGGGACATCCCAAGGCTCCTGATCCTTATTTAAAACAGTCTCCTATGTCCTCCCATCTCCAACCCACTCATGTGCCTGTCTACGTTACTCTTAAACATCTCCAGCGTGCCTGCCTCCACCACCTTACTTGGCAGAGCATTCCATACCCCCACTACCCTCTGTATGAAAAACCTCCCTCCAAATTATACCTCTCCCCCCCTCACCGTAAGCCCGTGGCCCCTTGTGATGTGCGTTTCCAATCTAGGAAAAAACATACCACTGTTTACTCTCTCCACTGCTCTCTAATCCTACCTTTCCCATCCTTCATCTTAACCGGCACATGTCTTTCCTGCACCCATTTCAGTTTTCCCTTGAAAGACTCTCACATGCCGAACGTGGACTTGCCCTCAGACAGCCTATCCCAGTCTGTATCCCTAAACTCCTGCCTAATCTGGCTGTGTCTAACCTTCCCCCAGTTTAGCACCCTCCCCTTAGGACAGTAATCATCTGTTGCAACTATTTGAGTTTGGTAACTAAAGTGGTGAATAAATAAATTGTGTTTGAGAATTTAAGATTGACTTAGTGTCTTTATTCGCTGTTGGGGATTAAAACACACACAACACACACATACAAACAGACAGACATACATACACACACAATTGCATGATCATTTATCAGTATCTGGACATCTGTATTTCTTGAGCAATACCAATGGATGAGAACTGAAGAGGCATGGTCTGCAAATTTGCAGATGGCACCAAGATTGGTGGCAGAGTGAAGAAGATACCTAAGATAGTAAGGGAGTATTGATCAATTGGGCCAGTGATTTGATGGACTGGAGATGGAGATTAATTGAGCTCAATGCGAAATGATGCATTTTGGTGGATCGAACCACGACAGGACTTGCTCAGTTAATGGTAACGCGTTAGGGAGAGATATAGAATGGGGCGGCATGGTAGCACAGTGGGTTCGCACTGCTGCTTCACAGCTCCAGGGTCCTGGGTTCTATTCCCGACCTCGGGTCACTGCCTGTGTGGGGTTTGCACATTCTCCCCGTGTCTGCGTGGGTTTCCTCCGGGTGCTCCCGTTTCTTCCCACGGAACAAAGATGTGCGGGTTAGGTTGATTGGCTGTGCAAAGAAATTGCCCCAGGGATGCATAGGTTAGTGGGGTATATATAATACATAGGGATATAGGGGCAAGGCCTGGATGGGATTGGGTTCGGTGCAGACTCGATGGGCCGATGGGCCTCTCTCTGCACTGTCGGGTTTCTATGAGCAAAGATTCCTAACTCTTTAAAAGTGGACGGTGGAAAAGGCATTTGGCATGTTTGGTTTCGTTAATGAGAACATTGAATACAAGTGTTGGGATGTCTTGGTGAAGTTACACACAGCGTTGGTAAGGCCACACGAGGAATGTTATGTACGGTTCAATTAGAGAAAGGACATTATTGAACTATGTAGAGCGCAGAAAATATTCCAAAGATTCCACCAGGCCCTGAAGGCTTGAGTTATAAGGAGAGGCCGGGTAGTCTGGGTCCCTTTCTCCTGGAGGGTGGGAGGCTTCGAAGCAATCTTACAGAAACCTATCAAATAACGAGGAGCAGAAAGCAGGTAGACGGTCAACATAATTTTCCAAGTGTATGGGAACCTCAAACTAGAGGGCATAGGTGTACCGTGGGAGGGGAGAGATACAGTAATGTGCGGGGGCCGGGGGAGGGGGCATCATTACTGGGGGGGGGGCATTATTTTCTACACAGAGAATGGCGGGTGTCAGGAATGAGCTGCCAGAGGTAGTGGATGAAGCGGGCACAATTTTGCATTCAAAAAAAAAACATTTAGACTGTCCCGTGGGTAAGATGGATATAGAGGGGTGTGGGCCAAACGCGGGCAATTGGGAAATTAGTGGTGAAAATTGGACAAGGTGGACAAGTTGGGCTGACCGGCCTGTTTCCTCGTTGTAAGCCTCTAAACCTCGCTGAGGAATGGACTTTAACCTTTGATTCGCGTGTTCTTAGAATCAGATGGACGTCAGGTGTCTAGAGCGAAGAACGGTACAGCACAGGAAACAGGCCCTTCGGCCCTCCAAGCCTGCGCCGCTCATTGGTCCAACTAGACCGTCCGTTTGTATCCCTCCATTCCCGGTCTGCTCATGTGACTATCGGATAAGTCTTAAACAATCCCAGCGTGTCCGCCTCCACCACCCTACCTGGCAGCGCATTCCAGCCTCCCCACCCCCCTCTGTGTAAAAACACGTCCCTCTGAGATCGGAGTTATACCTTGCCCCCTCTCACCCCTGTGATCCCTCGTGATTTATTGACAAATCCCTGAAGGTGAGAGAGCAGATGCTTCAGAAAGCAGATGAGGTATTTTTCCCTTGGGGAGATGGCTTTGATAGAGTTTAGGAGGTAATGCTGGTGTTGAATGGAGCCTTGGTTAGGTCTATATTCTGGTAACATCGCGATAAGGACAATGTGATTGCACACTGGAGGGTTACCGAGGATGTGATGGAGTATTTGAGCGACACAGATAGGCTGGATGGGCGTGGGTTGTTTTATTTAGAGCAAAGCAGTCTAATGGGCGACGCAGTTGAGATACATAATTTGATGAGGGTTTTAAACAGGGTGAATAGGAAATGCCTGTTCCCTTGTTCGAGGGGTCAGTCAAGAGGAGGGATGTTTTTAGGGTGTGGAACAGGAGGTTTGGAGGGGATTTAAGAAGTAGAGAAGTTTCTCACTCAGAGATTGGTGTCAATCTGAGATGCACTTCCTGGGAATGTCGTGGAGGCCAGAAAAATAATGACAAATTCCGCTCTCTATCCCCTGTAATAAACCAGATGCTTGGAAATCTTATCCAGAATCCTCAGGCTTTGCAAAACCGCTTCCCCACCAGCCCTGGAATGCAATCCGTGCGTCCAAGAGAACTGAGCGACTGTTTGTTACCGATGGGACAGGGGGAGGAACAGACGGAGTTGGAGGCAGCTTTGGAGTCCTTCCTGCTTGGGAAGGACTAAATTACCCCCCAACACCCTCCCCAACCATCATTCACATGGTTGGCGTGCACTGCCCATTCCTGCCACACTTGCAACACGCAAGCCCCTTAAGTGGGGGCCAGTATGTTACAGAATTAGACAGTTGTTAGCGCTGCTGCCTCAAAGCGCCAGGGACCAGGGTTCGATTCCGGTCTCGGGAGACTGTCTGTGCGGAGTAAAAGAGGAAAGTTGCAATGGCAATGAAAGGATATTGTGGGCGGGTAAGTGGGGAGGGGTGCGCTGACTAGTCTATTGAGTCGGATGATTAACTATGATCATGAGGAGCGGTAGGTTGGGCTCGAAGGGCCTCCTTCTGCCCCTGCGTTCTACGTTAATGGCAATCTCAATCTATTCCAACAGAGGGGAAACTAGAAGAATAACACAAGTCGAGTTTTAATCCTATTTGGGTCAATTTAGTTGTCAAATAAGGCAATATAACTATATCCCCACGGCTGTGAGTGGAAGTGTGTTTGGGAAGTTCTGTTGCAGTCAATGAGAACACACACCTTCTCCCAGAAACTGGAGATGCACCAATCTGAATTAAAACATCTAATGACATCCAATATTAATACGTCATGGTATCAGTGGCCAGCACAGCTGCCTCACAATACCAGGGACCTGCGCTCGATTCCATCTCTATGGAAGAACTGTCTGCATGGAGTTTGCTCCAGTTTCATTCTGAACCCCAAAGATAAACAGGTTGGGTGGATGGGCCGTGCTAAATTGCCCCTTAGTGTCCAAAGATGTACAGGTTGGGTGGATTGGCCATGCTAAATTGCCCCTTAGTGTCCAAAGATGTGCAGGTTGGGTGGATTGGCCATGCTAATTTGTCCCTTAGTGTCCAAAGATGTGCAGGTTGGGTGGATTGGCCATGCTAAATTGTCCCTTAGTGTCCAAAGATTTGCAGTTTGGGTGGATTGGCCATGCTAGATGTGCAGTTTTGGTGGATTGGTCATGCTAAATTGTCCCTTAGTGTCCAAAGATGTGCAGGTTGGGTGGATTGGCCATGCTAAATTGTCCCTTAGTGTCCAAAGATGTGCGGGTTGGGTGGATTGGCTATGATAAATTGTCCCTTAGTGTCCAAAGATGTGCAGGTTGGGTGGATTGGCCATGCTAAATTGTCCCTTAGTGTCCAAAGATGTGCAGGCTGGGTGGATTGGCCATGCTAAATTGTCCCTTAGTGTCCAAAGATGTGCAGGTTGGGTGGATTGGCCATGATAAATTGTCCCTTAGTCATTTGAGGTGATCTATAAAAATCACTTAGAGTAAGATCCCCAGGGATCTAGAACAGATCCTGGGGCACTCCACTCCATGCAGAATATGACCCATCTGTAACCACTCTTTGCATTCTGTGGGCAAGCCAGTTCTGGATCCACAAAACAATGTCCCCTTGCATCCCATCCCTCCCCCCACCCTCACTTTCTCAATAAGCCTTTCATGAGGCACCTTATCAAATGCCATGCTGAAGTCCATATATACTCCATCTACTGTTCTTCATTCATCAATGTGTTTAATCACATATTCTAAAAATTCAATCGGACTCATAAGGCATGATCTGTCTTGACAAAGCCTACATGAGAGATAGTCAGACTGGCCAATGTGGAAACAGTGCAGAGAGCTGATCTCCATTCAGTGTAAGGGACAATCAGACTGTCCAATGTGGGAACAACCCAATGAAATCATCTCTTTCCCTCACTAATTAGAGAGAATTTCCAGAATCACAGAACCCTACAGTGCAGAAAGAGGCCTTTCGGCCCATCGAATCTGCACCGAACACAATCCCATCCGGGCCCTACCCCCACACCCCAACATATTGTACCCACTAATCCCTCTAACTTACACATCCTTGGACAGTAAAGGGCAATTTCTTAGCATGGCCAATCAACCTAACCTGGACATCTTTGGACTGTTGGGGGAAACCGATGGAAACCCACGCAGACACAAGGAGAATGTGCAAACTCCATTCAGATAGTGAGTGACCTGTGCCAGGAATCGAACCCAGGACCCTGGAGCTGTGAAGCAGCTGTGCTAACCATTGTGCTACCGCGCCGAATGATTGATAACTGCCTTAGAATTGGCAGAAAGCTCTCTCAATGTGACCTTTGGCCTCACCTTCTCCCACCCCCATTCTGTAAATGTCAAATAAAATGAAAAATTCAGGAACTTGCATTTATTCAATGCTCCCAATGTCTTGTGCATTACTACCTGGGACATCTGCAACAAAACATTACAGAAACTCACTGTGATTTCATTCAGCTCGTGCCATATTCTCCCCCCACTCCCCACACACACTTTCACCCCCATCCCACTCCTTCGGGGTCCTGTGCATGAGCCGCAAAAACCCAGCTTGCAGGTGCAGCAGGTGGTCAGGAAGGCGAATGGGATGCTGGCCTTCATAGCGAGGGGGATTGAACATAAAAGTAGGGAGGTCTTGCTGCAGCTGTATAGGGCATTGGTGAGGCCACAGCTGGAGTACTCTGTGCAGTTTTTGGCGCCGCACCTGCGCAAATATATTTTGGCCTTGGAGGTAGTGCAGAGGAGGTTCACTAGGCTGATACCGGAGTAGAGGGGGTTGAGCTATGAGGAGAGGCTGAATAAACTAGGCTTGTACTCATTAGAGTTTAGAAGAATGAGGGGAGATCTCATTGACACGTATAATATGATGAATGGGATGGATAAAATAGAGGTGGAGAGACTCTTCCCACTCAGAAAGGACAGTAGGACGAGGGGGCACAACCTCAAGGTAAAGGGGGGGGGCGGTTTAGAACGGAATTGAGGAGGAACTTCTTCACTCAAAGGGTGGGGAATCTCTGGAATTCTCTGCCCGTTGAAGTGGTGGAGGCTACCTCGCTCAATATTTATAAAACACGGGTTGATGGGTTTTTGATAAGAGAGGGGATTAAGGGTTATGGGAAGAGGGCGGGAAAGTGGAACTGAGCCACGACAGATCAGCCATGATCTTATTGAATGCCGGGGCAGGCTTGAAGGGCTAAGTGGCCTACTTCTGCTCCTATTTCTTACGTTCTTATGTTCTTATGTTCTGTCAGCTCCTGTTGAAATAGAAAGTACAATGGAAACTTTCTAGAAATTCTCAGTGAATCAATCCTGGTCTCTGTTTAATAAAGCGATGAATTGAAGCAAAGGGATATTTCAGCATATTCTTAAACTGCTCCCTGAACTTAGTCTGCGTCACAGCATAAATGGCAGTGTTTGTGCAGCAGCTTACCAGCTGCAGCACGAAGCCCACCTCCTTGATAAAAAGCGGAAAACCAAAAGGGTCACACTTAACTGACTGGATACAGATGAGCCTATGTACTGTATAACCTGTTAATGTTGCCCATAACAAGATGAAATTCGCTGAGAGAACAAATAGCAAAATGATGGATTTCCTTCGACTCTCCAACTCTGGGTCTCTGGGTGCTTCCCCACTGCTCTGAGCCCGGAGTCTCCTGCGGGCTCTGTTAGTCACTAAAATGTGCCTGACAGTGAGAACGTTGAGCAGCAAAATCAGGACAAATGCGACACACGGCGTCAGAACGTGATGGCCACACTCAACTTTCAACCAGAACATAACCAGATCACCTCTGCTCCAACAAAACCAAGGATCGTTACTCTGTAGCTTATACTCTGTTGTCAGCATGAAATACCAGGAAATATTCTTCAAACAGCTCAGCACTGCCACTGTCCCCAGAACCACAGCCGCTGTTCTCTCGTTGCAATATTTATTCTTCAGCTTGGGGCAACAGATGGCCACATATCGGTCAAAGGTGAAGGCGACGGTGAACCAGACGGAACAGTCAGTGACAGCGTAAAGCAGGACAGCGTGGATATTACACACAGGGACAAATATCAGGAACAGGAACTCCGTGAAGAAAACAATCGGGATGTGTCTCAGGATCAGGTCAATGATAATGACCAGTAGGTCCGCTGATGACATGGCCACCAGGTATTGAGTGATACAGTTAGAGAGAGCACACTTTTTCCGCTGGAGAATTACAATGGCGATAATGTTCACTGCAAAGAACAGAAATAAAACGTATGTTATAACTTGTAGAACGGTACCCGCCCTTCTAACTTATGCCCATCAAATTACTCAATCTTTATGTCCAGACTGCAAACCCATTCTCTTCTCAATTCCTCGATTGAGTCTGTCTGCAGCACCCTCTCCGGATGTTCATCGCAAACATAGAACAAAAACAGCCCGGGAAACAGGCCCTTCGGCCCAACGAGCCCACACCGCCCATTTTAACATCACCAGTCCCCCCGCTCCACCCATGACCCTTGTTTATGCTTACGGTATTCCACATTGAGGAGAGACTAGTTTAGGGACAATTTGTTCCACCAATCAGCCACATCTTTGGGGTGTGGGAGGAAACCGGAGCACCAGGAGAAAGCCCACGCAAGCACGGGGAGAATGAGCAAAACTCCCCACAGACCCAGGCCCAAATCCATGTGTCTCCACAGCAATCAGTGATAGTCACTGAGCTGTCGTCTTGCCCAGTATCTGGTCCAGTTTGAGCACACACTAACAACATGAAGCACTCGGCTACTCTTGAAATATCCAAGAGCAGCCCCAGTACGACCCATCGCGTGTACGCCCCTCGTTGGACAACAAGGCGGACCCACTTAAAACCTGTGAATTAAAAGAGAAAAACATTATTATCATCCCACATCCTTATACATTCCCAGGGACGTCCCAATGCTAATGAACCTGATTTAAAACAATCTCCTATATCATCCCATCCCCAACCCACTCATGTGCCTGTCTAAGTTACTCTTAAACAACAGCACACAACTAGTCACAGACTCCAATCTCTCTCTGGGTCATTTTCTTTTTGATAAATCACTCTTTTCTTCCAATTATTTTCTGTTGATTGGTTAATGATGTTTTCCACATTGTGGCCTGTTTCTCACCAGTTCCCCGTTCCACATCACTCAGACTCCTCAGTAACTCAGCAGGATCTTCCTCTGAAACATCGCTGAGGTTACGTATGAGACTGATCCAACCTATAAGATATGTTTAGCATGGTGATCGTTTTTCTTCTTCTTTGGATGATACGAATATTTGCAGAAGTGAATGGGATGCACGTAGATAGGATGCAAGACTGGGCGGAGAAGTGGCAGATGGACTTCAACGCACGTAAATGTGTAGTGGTCCATTTTGGCAGGACCAATGGGATGAAGGAATACAATATCAAGGGTAGAACTCTTAGCTGTGTTGAAGAGCAGAGGGATCTTGGGGTCCGGGTCCACAGGAATCTTAAATCGGCCGCGCAGGTGGAGGATGTGGTCAAGAAGATGTCATAGAATCATAGAAACCCTACAGTGCAGAAAGAGGCCCTTCAACCCATTGAGTCTGTACTGAACACAATCCCACCTAGGCCCTACCCCCATATCCCGACATATTATACCCACTAATCCCTCTAACCTAAGCATCTCAATTTCTTAGCACGGCCAATCAACCTAACCCGCACATCTTTGGACGGTGGGAGGGAAACCGGAGCACCCGGAGGAAACCCACGCAGACACAGGAAGAATGTGCAAACTCCACTCAGACAGTGACCCCGAGGCTGGGAATCGAACCCGGGTCCCTGGAGCTGTGAAGCAACAGTGCTAACCCACTGTGTTACCCGTGCCGGCGGAAGGGACAATTTCAAGGAGACGCAAGGTACAAGTGAGAGGGTAGAAAATGTACAAACAACAAAGAACAACGCAGCCCGGGAAACAGGCCCTTCAGCCCAACAAGCCCGTGCTGCCCATTTTAACACTCAGTGAGAGCCTCGTTCCAATCCTTCTTCTATCTGTGACTTCTGTCTGCGCCTCTTGGACTCCACACTAAAGGGGGTGCAAATTTAGAGAATTCTATGTGCGCCAGATTGAGGGAGGTCTAATTTAGGGACAATTTGTTAACACTAATCAGCCTAAGAGCACGTTTTTTTGGGGTGTGGGAGGAAACCGGAGCACCCGGAGAAAACCCACGCAAGCACGGGGAGAATGTGCAAAACTCCCACAGATACCGGCCCAAGTCGGAGATCCGACCCGGGTCCCTGTAACTGCACAGCAAACGGTGATAGAAACTGAGCTATCGTGTTGCCCGACAGACGGTCCAGTTTAAGCCTACACTAAACCCCGTGAAGCACTGGGCAACTCTCGAAACAACATCCAAGAGCAGCCCTCGTGCGACCCACCGCGTGTCTGCCCCTCGTTGGACAAGATCTTTGCAGTGGCCGTTGCTAACTGGCCTCATTACACAAACACAGTGGCTCCAACAGCAGGTAGGTGAGTAGGGGGACTGAGGGGAGCATCCCGGCTCCCCCAAAATCTTTGCGAGAGAGAGTGTGACGAAACCCTCCTCACTTTCCTAAGGGGCGCCTCCCCAACATCAAGGAATTCGCCGCCTTCCGAAGCAAAGCACCCTGCTTGGAGGTCACTGTGTTCACAAACATCCGCTCCCTCCGTCACCTCCGCTCAGTCGGAACAGTGTGTACTACCTACAAGACACAGTGCAGCAACGTACCAAAGAGACAGAACCTTTCGAACCCACGGCCATTTCCTTGGTGAACAAAAAGGGCAGCAGATAGAACATAGAACATTACAGCGCAGAACAGGCCCTTCGGCCCACGATGTTGCGCCGACCAGTTAAAAAAAACAATGACCCTCTAACCTAAACCAATCCCTTTCCATCCATAAACCTATCCACGGATCTCTTAAACGCCCCGAAACTAGGCGCATTTACAACCGCAGCAGACAGGGCATTCCAGTCCTTCACCACCCTCTGGGTAAAGAACCTACCCCTGACATCGGTCCTGTAACTACCACCCCTTAATTTAAAGTCGTGCCCCCTCGTGCTAGATTTCTCCATCAGAGGAAAAAGGCTATCACTATCCACCCTGTCTAAACCTCTAATCATCTTATATGTTTCAATAAGATCCCCTCTTAGCCGCCTTCTTTCCAGCGAAAACAACCCCAAATCCCTTAGCCTCTACTCATAGGACCTCCCCTCCATACCAGGCAACATCCTGGTAAACCTCCTCTGCACCCCTAAGGGGAGGGTGTTAAATTGGGGGAGGGCTAGATACAACCTATTAGGCAGGATCTTAAAGATACGGACTGGGGTACGCTGTTTAACGGTAGGTCGACGCTGGGTATGCGGGAGTCTCTCAAGGGAAAACTAAAATCTTTACAGGAAAGTCATGTGCCGGTCAAGAGGATGGATGGGAAAGGTAGGATTAGAGAGCCTTGGGTAACTAGGGATATTGAGGACCTGGTCAGGAGAAAGAGGGAGGCGTACACTAGATCTAGGCATTTGAGGACAGAGATAGCGTTAGAAGAATACAGAGAATGTAGGAGAGAACTTAAAAGGGGCATCAGAAAGGCAAAAAGGGGCCACGAAATGGCTTTGGCGGGTTGGATTAAGGAAAATCCTAAGGCATTCTACTCCTATATTAGAAACAAAAGGATGGTTAGAGGGAATATTGGTCCTCTCAGGGACAGAGGAGGGGAACTATGCTTGGAGCCTGGGGGAATGGGGGAGATCTTGAATGAACTTGGGGGTTATAGATAGGTCTATAGATTGGTGGGGTTGATGCGATCGGCGCAACTCGAGGGCCGAGGGCCTGTTTGTGCTGTAATGTTCTATGTTCTATGTTCTATGAATACTTTGCGTCGGTATTCACTCAGGAGAGGGGTCTGATCTCTGCTGCTGTGCTTGAGAAGTTTGAGGATCCGTTGAGGGAAATAGTCATCACGAGGGAAGAGGTGTTGGGACTTTTAGACAATATAAAGACGGATAAATCTCCGGGGCCTGATGGCATCTATCCTAGGCTGCTAAGGGAGGTGAGGGATGAAATTGCTGGGCCTCTGACGCAAATTGTTGTCTCTTCTTTGGACACAGGTGAGGTCCCAGAGGATTGGCGGATTGCAAATGTAGTAGCGTTGTTTAAGAAGGGTCAGAGGGATAACCCAGGGAACTATAGGCCAGTGAGCTTGACTTCAGTTATAGGCAAGATAATGGAGAGGATCCTCAAGGATAGGACGTATGAGCATCTGGAGCGCTGCAATCTGATCAGGGATACGCAGCATGGCTTCGTTACAGGGAGGTCGTGCCTTACGAATCTATTGGAATTTTTTGAAGAGGTGACAAAAACGGTTGACGAAGGACATGCCGTTGATGTTTTCTATATGGATTTCAGTCAGGCGTTTGACAAGGTCCCTCACGGTAGGCTGATAGAAAAGGTGAAGGCTCATGGGATACAAGGCCAGGTATGTAGATGGGTGGAGAACTGGCTTGGGAGGAGGAGACAGCGGGTAGTAGTGGAAGGCTTCTTTTCCAATTGGAGGTCTGTCACCAGTGGGGTGCAGCAGGGCTCGGTACTAGGACCTCTACTATTTGTAGTATATATTAGTGACTTGGAAGAGGGGGTAGGTGGTGTGATCAGCAAATTTGCTGATGACACTAAGATGGTTGGATTGGCGGGTACTGAGGAGCAGTGCCTGGCAATGCAACAGGACATAGACAGGCTGGTAGATTGGGCAGATAGATGGCAAATGGAATTTAATCCGGAGAAATGCGAGGTGATGCACTTTGGCCGGAATAATGTGGAGGGGAGGGATATGATAAAAGGTAGAACTATCCGGAGTATAGATACGCAGAGAGACCTGGGGGTGCAGGTACACAAGTCCCTGAAGGTGTCGGTGCAGGTGCAGAATGTGATGAGGAAAGCGTATGGCATGTTAGCCTTCATAGGAAGGGGTATAGAATATAAGAGTAGGAGTCTGATGTTGCAGTTGTATAGAACGTTGGTTAGGCCTCACCTGGAGTACTGCGTCCAGTTCTGGTCGCCGTACTACCGGAAGGATGTAGAGATCCTGGAGAGAGTGCAGAGGAGATTTACCAGGATGTTGCCTGGTATGGAAGGGCTGTCTTACGAGGAAAGATTGAACGCACTTGGGCTGTTTTCCCTTGAGAGACGTCGGCTGAAGGGGGATCTAATAGAGGTTTATAAGATTATGAAGGGGATAGATAGAGTAAATGGTGTTAAGCTTTTTCCGCTCTTAGAAATAGATAGAACGAGGGGTCACGGGCTTAGGGTGAGGGGGGCTAGATATAAGACTAATATTAGAGGGCAGTTTTTCACACAAAGGGTAGTGGGGATGTGGAATGTACTGCCGAGTAAGGTGGTGGAATCAGGCACGCTAGGGTTGTTCAAGAGTCACTTGGACAGCCACATGAGTGGTCAACATATAGGGGGATATAGCAGGCCTTACTAAGCATTGTAGGCTTGGGGTTCAGTTTTAGCCTCAGGGATATAGAGTCTTTTAATAATGAATTTTTATCCACAGGCATTGAAGTCCAGCAAGGGGCATACGGGCGGCAGGTTGTGGTGGGCTGCTCTTGGATATTGCTTCGGGAGTTGCCTACTGCTTCATGTCGTTGGTGTGCGTAAACTGGACCATCTCGAGGACATCATGACAGCTCAGAGGCTATCTCTGTTGCTGTGCGGACACATGGACTTGGGCCTGTGTCCGTGGGAGTTTGCGCGTTCTCCCCATGGTTGCGTGGGTTTCGTCCGGGTACTCCGGTTTCCTCCCACATCCCAAAAATGTGCTTTTAGGCTGATTGATTGGGTAACAAATTATCCCTATATTGGACCTCCCTGATCCTCACACATCAGGCATAGACTAAAATCATGAATAGATCACTGGCGGCGCGGGCTCGTTGGGCCGACGGGCCTGTTTCCCGTGCTGTGTTGTTCTTTGTTCTTTGTTCTTTGTAACATCACATCCTTCCTGTAATGTGGGGACCAGAACTGCACACAGTACTCCAAGTGAGGCCGCACCAGAGTTGCGTACAGTTGCAACATAACACTGCGACTCCTAAATTCAATCCCTTTACCAATAAACGCCAAGATACCTTTTGCCTTCTTAACAACCTTATCTACTTGACTCCCAACTTTCAGGGATCTATGTACACATACACCTAGATCCCTCTGCTCATCCACACTATTCAAAGTCCTCCCGTTAGCCCTATACTCGACACATCTGTTATTCCTACCAAAGTGAATTACCTCACACTTCTCCGCATTAAACTCCATTTGCCACCTCTCGGCCCTGCTCTGCAACCTGTCGAAGTCTTCCTGCAACCTATGACACCCTTCCTCACTATATACCACACCTCCGACTTTGGTGTCATCAGCAAATTTACTAATCCACCCAACTATACCCTCATCCAGATCATTAATAAAAATTACAAACAGCAGTGGCCCCAAAACAGGTCCCTGAGGCACACCACTCGTAACCGAACTCCATGATGAATATTTACCATCAACCACCACCCTCTGTCTCCTATCTGACAGCCAATTCCTGATCCAATTTCCTAGATTACCCACAATCCCATACATCTGCATTTTCTGCAGAAGCCTATCATGGTGAACCTTATCAAACGCCTTACTAAAATCCATATACACCACGTCCACTGCCTTGCCCCCATCCACCTCTTTGGGTCACTTTCTCAAAAAACTCAATAAGGTTAGTAAGGCACGACCTACCCGTCACAAAACCATGCTGACTATCTCCAATCAATTCATTACTCTCCAAATAGCTATAAATCCTATCCCTAATATTTTTTTCTAAAACCTTGCCTACAACAGCAGATACATCGGGGAAAAACCATCGCCTGGGAGCTCCCACCTGAGCATGAGCACCGTGACTTTGAAATGTAAATGAGGAAGGAGGTTTACCAGGACGCCGCCTGGTTTGGAGGGAAGGTCTTACGAGGAAAGGTTGAGGGAGCTTTTCTCTTTGGAGCGGAGGAGGACGAGAGGCTACTTAATAGAGGTTTATCAGATGATGAGGGGGATTGATAGAGTGGACGTGCAGAGAGTGTTTCCTGTAGCTGTTACTAGGGGGCATAACTGTAAGGTTGATGGTGGGAGATGTAGGAGGGATGTCCGAGGTAGATTCTTTACTCAGGGAGTGGTTGGGGTGTGGAATGCACTGCCTGTGGAGTCGGACACTTTAGGAACTTTCACGCGGTTATTGGATAGGCAGATGGAGCACACCAGCACGATAGGGAGTGGGATGGACTGATCTTGGGTTTGGACATAGCTCGGCACAACTCGGCACAGCCTGTGCTGTGCTGTACTGTTCTATGTATCCCCGGTCCTTCTTGGAGCTCCCTCCCCACCAGCATTGTGGGTGGATCAACAGCACGTGGACCCCAGTTTCTCAACAAGCTCACTGCCACCTTCTCAAGGGCATCTTGCAATAGATGTTGGACAGTTTTCGGGGGTGAAATCCCTCGAAAGAATACAAAAACGAGAGCGTGTTTCTGGAGACTTGGCACAGTCACACGCAACTTGACACGAGAATTCCAGATAGAATGGACTGAAACCGAGACTTCCAGTGTACACCGACAGGGGAACAAAGAGAGGGTGAGGAAGGAAGGTAATTAAAGTGATGGCAATAGTTCTCAACTTGTTGTGGAGACACCGCAGACAGAGAAAGGGCAGTAAAATGGGACACGGTGGTGTTTTCAACAGATTTAAGCAATAAGAACATAAGAAATAGGAGCAGGAGTGGGGCCATCTAGCCCTTCGAGCCTGCCCCACCATTCAATAAGATCATGGCTGATCTGATAGTGGATCAGTTCCACTTTCCCGCTTTCTCCCCAAAACCCTTAATTCCCCTGTCTATCAGAAACCTATCTACCCGTGACTTAAATATATCCACCACTTCAACGGGTAGAGAATTCCAGAGACTCACCACCCTTTGAGTGAAGAAGTTCCTCCTCAACTCTGATCTAAACTGCACACCCCCCCCCTATCTTGAGGCTGTGCCCTCTAGTCCTGCTGTCCTTTCTAAGCGGGAAGAATCTCTCTACCTCTACCCTATCCATCCCCTTCATTATGTTATGTGTCTCTACAAGATCCCCCCTCATCCTCCTAAACTCCAACGAGTACAGATACAGTCTATTGTTTCTCTCTTCATAGTCCAACCCCCTCATCTCCGGTATCAGCCTAGTAAACCTCCTCTGCACTCCCTCCCAGGCCAAAATATCCTTTCGCAAGTGCGGGGACCAAAACTGCACACAGTACTCCAGCTGTGTCCTCACCAGTGCTCTGCACAGTTGCAGCAAGGCCTCCCTACTTTTATATTCAATCCCCCTCGCGATGAAGGCCAGCATCCCATTCACCTTCCTGACCACCTGCTGCACCTGCAGACTGGGTTTTTGCGACTCATGCACAAGGACCCCCAGGTCCCTCTGCACCGTCGCCTGCTGCAGTTTTTCACCCTTTAAATAGTAATCCCTCCCACTATTATTTCTGCCAAAATGGATAACCTCACACTTGCTAACAATGATTGTGGAATTCATAACCCAATGGAGAGACTTACCGGGGACTCCGATCACACCCAGAATGGGATAGTAAATATGTTGAACTACGCGCAGTACAAATTGAATCTTCTCTTCCAACTCTATCGAAAAATAATCTGTAGTAATCATAAAAAGTGCATAGGAGAGACTGTCAACAATTCTCAGATTCTGATCTATTGTTGGAACAGCCCAGTCCATCGATCCCAGATTATGATCCATTCGCGTAATATTCCGGTCCATCGTTCCCAGATTTTGATCCATTGATGCAATATTCCGGGCCATCGTTCCCAGATTTTGATCCGTTGATGTAATATTCCGGTCCATGGTTCCCAGATTTTGATCCATTGATGTAATATTCCGGTCCATGCTTCCCAGATTTTGATCCATTGATGTAATATTCCCGTGCACTGTCTTCAGAATCGAACCCGTTGTTGGAAAACTGAAGTCCATTTTCCCAAGACTCTGATCCATTGTTGGAGCATCGCACTCAGTTCTTCCCGGATTCCTATATTATCCGCCACCCTCTCTGGATCCACAGTTAATCTGGGACGTGTCGCTGCTACCCACACTGCGGAATAACAGATCGGATAAAGGCCCTGTTTTTAATGAGAGACGTGGAACCCTCCAGTGAGACGAAGGTGATCCATGGAGACTGGATTCAGTTACGATCAGGGAACAAACAACGTGAGTTAACCCCCTCCAACCCAACACCTCGCGCTTCACAATGAAGAGCATACACTCGACGTGGAAGTGGTCCATGAGACAGGAAAGCTGGAAGAACCACAGGCACCTCCTTTCAATCTGCCTTGTCCATCGTAGTGGGGCTTGCGCTGTCAACGTCACAGGAACATAAGAAATAGGAGCAGGAGTGGGCAAGCTAGCCCTTCGAGCCTGCCCCGCCATTCAATAAGATCATGGCTGATCTGATAGTGGATCAGTTCCACTTTCCCGCTTTCTCCCCATAACCCTTCATTCCCCTGTCTATCAGAAACCTATCTACCCGTGACTTAAATATATTCAGCGAGGCAGCCTCCACCACTTCAACGGGCAGAGAATTCCAGAGATTCATCGCCCTTTGAGTGAAGAAATTCCTCCTCAACTCCGATCAAAACTGCTCCTCCCTTTATCTTGAGGCTGTGCCCTCTAGTCCTGCTGTCCTTTCTAAGCGGGAAGAATCTCTCTACTTCTACCCTATCCATCCCCTTCATTATCTTATATGTCTCTATAAGATCCCCCCTCACCCTTCTATACTCCAACGAATAGTGACCCAGTCTATTTAGTCTCTCCTCATAGTCCAACCCCCTCATCTCCGGTTTCAATCTGCCCTCTCTCTGTATTGCTGTGATATACTCCCCAATCAGTAAAGCCAAACCCCCGCCTCTTTTGCCAATCGCTTTGCGCAGTCTTAAAGCATCTAAATCCTGGAATGCTAAACTGCCAGTCCCGCCCTTCTGTCATCTAAATATCCAGAATTGACACAATATTTGAGCTGTGTTTAAGAAGCCAAGTTGTAAGTTCATCCACCTTACCTGATATATTCCTTGGTTTAACCAAACGCCATTCACCCATCTACCCTGTCATGTTTATCACACTCTCCCTGTGTTTTATTTCTCTCAGCGTTATTGGGCCCATTCGCTGTCTCAACACTGTGTTCTGTGGAACCTTCTTGATGGATTTTTTTTGGTTGTCTGCCGTCCAGTTTTCCCCATCACCGTCTCGAGTTTCTGTCCCCCAGGTTACTTCCCATCTCACTTCCTGCACTGTTAGCCATTCCAAATAGTGGGGAGGGGACAGAGCGTCTGGAGGAACTTTCAGAGATCGGAAGGGGTGAAGGGGCTGGAGGGGGTTACAGCGATAGGGAGGGGGCTGTAGGGGCTGGAGGAGGTTACAGAGATAGGGAGGGGGCTGCAGGGGCTGGAGGAGGTTACAGAGATAGGGAGGGGGTGTAGGGGGCTGGAGGAGGTTACAGAGATATGGAGGGGGTGTAGGGGGATGGAGGGGGTTACAGCGATAGGGAGGGGGCTGTAGGGGCTGGGGGAGGTTACAGAGATGGGGAGGGGGTATAGGGGGCTGGAGGAGGTTACAGAGATAGGCAGGGGGTGTAGGGCGCTGGAGGAGGTTGCAGACATAGGGAGGGGTGTAGGGGGGCTGGAGGAGATTTCAGAGATAGGTAGGGGGTGTAGGGAGCTGGAGGAGGTTACAGAGATAGGGAGGGGGTGTAGGGCGCTGGAGGAGGTTACAGAGATAGGGAGAGGGTGTAGGGAGCTGGAGGAGGTCACAGAGATAGGGAGGGGTTGTAGCGGGCTGGAGGAGGTTACAGAGATAGGGAGTTGTATAGGGGGCTGGAGGAGGTTTCAGAGATAGGGAGGGTTGTAGGGGGGCTGAAGGAGGTTACAGAGATAGGGAGGGGGTGTAGGGGGCTGGAGGAGATTGCAGAGATAGGGAGGGGGCGTAGGGGGCTAGAGAAGGTTACAGAGATAGGGAGGGGGTGTAGAGGGCTGGAGGAGAGTTTCAGAGATAGGGAGAGGGTGTAGGGGGCTGAAGGAGGTTACAGAGATAGGGAGGGGGTGTAGGGGGCTGGTGGAGGTTACAGAGATAGGGAGGGGTATAGGGGGCTGGCGGAGGTTTCAGAGATAGGGAGGGGATGTAGGGGGCTGGAGGGATTTGCAGAAATAGGGAGGGCGTGTAGGGTGCTGGAGTAGGTTACAGAGATAGGGAGGGAGTGTAGGGGCTAGAGGAGGTTACAGAGATAGGCAGGGGGTGCAGGGAACTGGAGGATGTTGTTGGGATAGGGAGGTGGATGTAGGGGCTTGGAGGATGTTATTGGGATAGGGAGGTGGGTGTAGCGGACTGGCGGATGTTATTGGGATAGGGAGGGGTTGTAGTGGACTGGAGGATGTTATTGGGATAGGGAGGGGTTGTAGGGGACTGGAGGATGTTATTGGGATAGGGAGGGGGTGTTGGGGACTGGAGGATGCTATTGGGATAGGGAGGTGGGTGTAGGGGATGGAGGATGTTTTTGGGATAGGGAGGGGGTTTGGGGTCTGGAGGATGTTATTGGGATAGGGACATGGTGTAGGGGAATGGAGGATGTTATTGGCATAGGGAGGGTGTGTAGGGGACTGTAGGATGTTATTGGGAGAGGGTGGTGAGTGTAGGGGACTGGAGGATGTTATTGGGATAGGGAGGTTATGTAGGGGACTGGAGGATGTTATTGGGATAGGGAGTGGGTGGAGGATATTGGAGGATGTTGTTGGGATAGGGAGGAGGTGTAGGGGTCTGGAGGATGTTATTGGGATAGGGAGCGGGTGTAGGGGTCAGGAGGATGCTATTGGGATAGGGAGGGTGTGTAGGGGACCGGCGGATGTTATTGGGATAGGGAGGGGTTGTAGTGGACTGGAGGATGTTATTGGGATAGGGAGCGGGTGTAGGGGTCAGGAGGATGTTATTGGGATAGGGAGGGGGTGTAGGGGACCGGCGGATGTTATTGGGATAGGGAGGGGGTGTAGGGGACTGTAGGATGTTATTGGGATAGGGTGGTGAGTGTAGGGGACTGGAGGATGTTATTGGGATAGGGAGGTTATGTAGGGGACTGGAGGATGTTATTGGGATAGGGAGTGGGTGGAGGATATTGGAGGATGTTGTTGGGATAGGGAGCAGGTGTAAGGGTCTGGAGGATGTTATTGGGATAGGGAGCGGGTGTAGGGGTCTGGAGGATGTTATTGGGATAGGTAGGGTGTGTAGGGGACTGGAGGATGTTATTGGGATAGCGAGGGGGTGTAGGGGACTGGAGGATGTTATTGGGATAGGGAGGGGTTGTATGGGACTGGGGGATGTTATTGGGATAGGGAGAAGTTCTAGGGGACAGGGGGATGTTATTGGGATAGGGTGTAGCAATTTCTCGCGCTTGGAGAAAGTTATAGTGATTGCCTTCGGGGTCTGGAGAATGTTGTGGGTGCGGACGAGATTTAGGGACTGGACGACGTTACAGAGCGAGGGAGGGAGGGGCGTCGGGTCTGGCGGAGGTTACAAAGATTGGGAAGGGTGTCGGGACTGGAGGAAGTGGCAGAGAGAGGGACGTGTGTCGGTGGGGGGTGCTGGAGGAAGTCACGGGGAAAGCTAAGTACAGAGGTTAGGTACAGAGAGTAACATGACTGGCCTGGAACATGGATTAAAATGTCATCTCCACCCTCTCCAAGTCAATCCCACATTTGTCTATATTTCAGTGAGAAATGATGGTTATCTGTCTGCTTCCCCAGAAATTCAGTACAAACTCCGACAACACCGGGTTTAAGTCCAACCGATTTATTTGATAGTAAACCCACAAGCTTTCGGGGTTTGTCCCTTCATCAGGTGAATGGAGAGTTCTGGCCTCGGACAGAGCATATAAAGCACAGACAGTTTACAGATTACTGATTAGAATGCGAATCTTTGCACCTAACCTGCTGTTCAAGTCTTAAAGTGGCCGACAATGTGTGTGGAAGGAGCACTGATCACAGGTTACAGAGATGTGTATTGTCTCCAGACTGCACAGTGAGTGAAGTTTTGCAAACCCAGGCAAGTCACGGGAGTTACAGATAGTGCAACATGAACCCAAGATTGATTGGCCGTGCTAAGGAAATTGTTCCTTAGTGTCCAGGTTAGAGGGATTAGTGGGTATAATATGGAGGTAGAGCCTGGGTGGGATTGTGGCCGGTGCAGACTCGATGGGCCGAAAGGCCTCTTTCTGTAGGGTTTCTATAATTTAAAAAAAGGCATTAACCTTAAGGGGTTCTGTGGTGTTAATGTTGGGGTTAATGTTAACATTAACATCATTATTAAAGTTAATCTTAACATTAAGGTTCATCTTGATGTCGTGTTTAATATTAACACTGAGGTTAATGTTAATAATGAGATTAATGCTAATATAGACGCTATTGTTAATATTAATTTTAAAGTTAGGTTTTTACATTCTGTTTAATATTAACGTGGTGATGAGTGTTAACATTGCGTACGATGTTAATACCAGGCGACACGGTCACAGAGTCGTTGGCACTGATGTCTCATGGTGCCTGGGACTCGGGTCCGATTCCCGGCCCTAGCCACTGCCAGTCAGGAGCCTGCACATTCTCCCCGTGTCTGCGTGGGTTTCCTCCGGGTGCTCCGGTTTCCAGTTAGGTGGACTGGCCATGCTAAATGCTCCCTCAGTGTACCCAAACTGAGTGTTGACTCACAGCTTTTCACAGTAACTTCATTGCAGTGTTAATGTTAGGCTACTTGTGACGCTAATAAATAAACGTCAGACTTCAAGGTTAACATTTGTATTGTTTTAACTTTGAGGTGAATGTTAACAGTTAGGTTTATGTGAACAATTAGGTTAAATTTAATAGTTTGGATAATGTTAGTATTTGGCTTATTTTATCATTGAGATGTTAACAGTTAGGTTAATTTATTCTATCCTTCAACATTAACTCTGTGTTTAGATATTTGACACACGTCTTTGGACACTAAGGTGCAATTTAGCACGGACAATCCACCTAAGCCCTATATCTTTGGACACACACACCCATTACTGGGGAAATTACAATGGCTCATACACACAATCTGCAGATCTTTGAATATCAATTGGCAATTTGGCACGGCCAATCCACCCAACCTTTACATCTCGGGAGTTTGGGAGGAATCCGGAGCACCCTTAGGAAACCTGCGTGGAAATGGGTGAAAATGCAAACTCGGCACAGACACTAAAGTTGAAATCGAAGGCGGGTCCCTGGTGCTGTGAAACAGCTGTGCTGGTCACTGATACCATTCGGTATTAAATATTAGACGCCATTAGTTATTTTAATTCACGTTTTAACCTGTCCAGTTTCTTGCGGGAGGTGGTTTGAATGCTCACAGTCTACAAGCAAGTCATTAATTATGCTTCCGTTCACAGCTGTGAGGATATATTTACATTTCACCATTTTACTAAACCTACCCACACAGGATTATCGCTCTGATTGTATCATCCTTCCGTTCTCTTCTCTGTTGGAATAGATTGAGTTTGATACCAACGTAGAGACATCTGAGGGGCTGATTGGTGTAACAAATTGTCCCTAAACTAGTCTCCCCTCAATGTGGAATACCATAAGCATAGACAAGGGTCATGGGTGGAGAGGGGGAGGTCTGGTGATGTTAAAATGGCGGCGCGGGCTGGTTGGGCCGAAGGCCTGTTTCTCGGGCTGTGTTGTTCTTTGTAGGACAGGAAGAGGCCATTCAGCTCTGGCTCACTGTTCCTAATGACCTCATCTGATCATCCAACTCAATGGTCTAATCCCTTACCCGCCTGCTCTATCCATTCGCTCCCTTCGCCACATCTAATTCCTCCGTGAGGACACACACAGTGATTTGGCCTTTCTGTGGTGGAGGCCCGCCACACTCTGGGTGAAGAAACTTCTCCTCATTCCGGTCCTACGAAGCCTATTCCACATTCTCGGACACTCACTTCCGGCTCTGGACCTGCACACGACCAGATTGGAGGCAAAAATTAACTCCTGCTTCTCCAAAGGTCTCAGATTTCGATATGTATGGAAAATGGAAAGTATTGTTCTGGACCCGTTTAAGAAGCGTTTCACCCTGATCCACTGCGTAGCATTCAATATTGGCAACGCTTTGCTTAGGGAGTGTAAATTGGGGCAACCCTACAGTGCAGAAAGAGGCCCTTCGGCCCATCGAGCCTGCACCGAACACAATCCCACCCCCACCCCCCACATCCCTACATATTACACCCACTAACCTACGCATTCCTGATCACTAAGGGACAATTTCTTAGCACAGCCAATCACCCTAACCCGCACATCTTTGGACTGTGGGAGTAAGCCGGAGCACCCGGAGGAAACCCACACAGACACGAGGAGAATGTGCAGACTCCGCACAGACAGTGACCCGAGGCCGGGAATCGAACCCAGGAACCCTGGAGCTGTGACGCAACAGTGCTAACCCACTGTGCCACCGTGGGGAGAAATAGACTCTGACCTCATCAACTCCCAAAACTGCTCTGCTACAGACCCTGTTCTGCACAGAACCCACATTATCACATGACCCCGTCTATCAACTTTCCAAAGGAAGTGTTTGTACAAAAAAATCCATAAGCTCGATCTCAATAACAAATTCCTCGCCGGAATAAGACATTTACTTGCTTTGCAAACATGGAGTGAAATGTCTTCCAGACATACTGACTGCCGGCAGAGTAAATGATTGAGTTTAGGAGTCGGGAGGTAATGCTGCAACTTTACAGGACCCTCGTCAGGCCTCATTTGGAGTACTGTGCGCAGTTCTGGTCGCCTCACTACAGGAAAGACTTAGAAGCTATTGAAAGGGTGCAGAGGAGATTTACAAGGATGTTACCTGGACTGGGAGGCATGCCTTATGAAGATAGGTTGAGGGAGCTGGGACTCTTTTCCCTGGAGAGACGAAGGTTGAGAGGCGACCTGATTGAAGTTTATAAAATGTTGAGAGGAATAGATAGGGTGGACTCTCAGAGGCTATTTCCCCGGGTTGAAATGGTCGCTACGAGAGGACACAGATTTAAGGTGCGGGGAGGGAAGTACAGAGGTGATGTTAGGGGTAAGTTTTTCACTCAGAGGGTAGTGAGTGATTGGAATCGGCTGCCGTCGTCGGTGGTGGAGGCGAACTCGCTGGGGTCTTTTAAAATACTTCTGGATGAGTATATGGGGTTTAATGGGATTGGGGGTTATAGATAGGTCTATAGATTGGTGGGGTTGATGCGATCGGCGCAACTCGAGGGCCGAAGGGCCTGTTTGTGCTGTAATGTTCTATGTTCTATGTTCTATGTTCTAAATCTGAGAGCATGACAACCTCTCCCCTGCGCTACACACTATATCCGTTCTCCCTGTTTAACTCAATTCCAACGCTGCAAACTTCTGAAGGAATGCTGTGACACACACACACACACACAAACACACACACACACATGCGCACGCATGCACATACACACACACAATAACAGACAGACACACACACACACGCACATGCACGCACACACACACGCACAAAAACAGACAGACAGACACACACACAAAAACAGTTAGGCACACACACACAAAAACTGACACACACACACGCGAGACAGACAGACACACACACAAAAACAGACAGACACACACACACGCACGCACACAAATACATATACACTGGCACATACACACACATGCTAACATACACATACGTGTACACACACACACAAAAAAACAGACACACACACACACACACATGCGCAAGCACACACATACACACACACTGGCACATACGCACACACGCTAACATACAAATAAACACTCACACAACACAAACAATTCAACCATCCTTTAATCCCTTTTGAAACTGCTGTGGAGAGCTCTGAATCCTATATGTGGACGGATACCTTCAAAACCATGAATTAAGATCATTTTAAACACATTTAAACCTCTTCACGGACCCCTTTAAACTCCATTACCCGCACAAATAAAACATTTTAATAACAGCTTTGAGAGCCCTTAACAAAGGATTCCGGACACCATGAAAAACACTCAAACACGACACATTCAGCAGTTTGCAACAGGGTCAAAAGCAATCCCAGTTTAATCCGTGCTTTACGCAATTTTAGTGTCATTCAGGAAACGCTTTACAATGTTTCTATAAACTTCTTAAAGGCCAATGTTTAAACTCTTCCAAAACACGTGTTAATTCCTTTCTATATGTAGTTTTAAACAAGTTAAAGATTTCAATTTAAACCATTTATAAACCCCCGGAATAGATTTCCACAAGCAAATTTTTAAATATCTTTAACACCCTGATTGTAAATAGCACGGGGATAAATCTTTCAGCTCATTCATTGGACGTGACCTGGGGAGAAGCTCTTTTATTCCCTCATCCCACGATCCCATCCAAATCCGGCTGACCCTCATTCCCAACACCTCGCACCCGATGCATGGGGCGGCACGGTAGCACAGCGGGTTAGCACTGCTGCTTCACAGCTCCAGGGTCCCGGGTTCGATTCCCGGCCTCGGGGTCACTGTCTGTGTGGAGTTTGCACATTCTCCCTGTGTCTGCGTGCACACACATATACACACACACACACGCACACATTAACACACACACACATTAACACACACACACACATTAACACACACATATACACTTCATACAATCACTCAAACCATCCCAGAATATTTCATCATCCCGCCTCGGAACAGTTCATGAATGACTGAAAATACTTATCGTGCGAACACGGAACTGTTAAACAATGCAAATTAAGACAGATGGGATGAAACAGTTGGGACCGAGTTGAAGAGACATTTCTTCACCCAAAGTTTGCACATTCTCCTCGTGTCTGCGTGGGTTTCCTCAGGGTGCTCCGGTTTCCTACCACAGTCCAAAGATGTGTGGGTTAGGTGGATTGGCCGTGCTAAAGAAATTGCCCCTCAGTGTCCAGGAATGTGCAGGTTAGAGGGATTAATGGGTATAATATGTAGGGATATGGGGGTAGGGCCTAGGTGGGACTGTGTTCAGTACAGAATCGATGGGCTGAAGGGACTCTTTCTGCACTGTAAGGTTTCTATGATTCTATGATCGATCTCACTCCAGTTCCTCAGCTTCATCCAACACCAACCCTCACGACAAGCGCCTCTCTGGCAAGCGCTGTCCACCCGTAAGACTGAAGAGCAGATACGTGGAACTCGGCCCATCAATTAGATCATGGCTGATATTCCTCAACTCCGCTTTCCCGCTTATCCCCATCACTCCTCATTCTCTCACTGATTGTTAATCTGGGAGAAGGAGGAGGGAGATCAGTCATTGTATAGATAGGGAGAGTCAGTGATCTGACTGAATCAGTGATCTTCACTGAATCAATCACTTAGCCAAGAACATAATTCAGGATGCGTCTATCTGTTGTTGAATTATTGTGGCTGTTCCTGTGTTGGATACTTGTTCTGTATCTTAAGGAATCATTTCTCTGAGATTCAAGGGACTTCTCCAAAGTTCTGGTACGTTCACTATCCCCACACCTCTACCATAGAAAAGTACATACCGCAAATAACGGCCCACCACCATTATTCCCATCTCACTCCATCCCCAACCCCATCAACTGTCCATAGGGAAAGACAAACCCCTAACACAAAGCAGCATTTACTCTTGTTTCACCCTCATCCGACCCCAGAATCCACATCATCAACACAGCACGGGGAAAGGGCAATACACGCGCACGCCCATGCTAACATATACACACACATGCGTGCATGCACATGCACACACAGACACATTAATACACACACACGCACACATTAACACACACACACATGCACATATTAACACACACACACATTAACACACACATATACACACACATACACGCACACATTAACACACACATACATTAACACACACATATACACACACACATTAACACACACATATACACACACACATTAACACACACACACGCATACATTAACACACACACACATTAACACACACATATACGCAAACACACATTAACACACGCACACATTAACACACACATGTACAAACACACACACAAACACACACACACTAACACACATATACACACACACATTAACACACACACACATTAACACACATATGTACACACACACACGCACACATTAACACACACACATTAACACACACATATAAACACACACACGCAGACATTAACACACACATACACACACACACGCACACATTAACACACACACACACACACATTAACACACACACAAGCACACATTAACACACACACACATTAACACAGACATACACATACACACACACGCACACATTAACACACACGCACACATTAACACACACATACACACACACACGCACACATTAACACACACACACACACACATTAACACACACACACGCACACATTAACACACACACACATTAACACAGACATACACATACACACACACGCACACATTAACACACACGCACACATTAACACACACACACATTAACACACACATATACACACACACACGCACACATTAACTCACACACACGCATACATTAACACACACACACGCATACATTAACACACACACATCCACATTGTATCACACAGACACTACACAATCACACACATTACCTCTTTCTCTCTTTCACACACAGACACACACACACACCAATATACAGATACATACTCTCACATACTCTATCTGATACACACACACACACTCACACAAAGACCTAGATGTTGTCACACACAAACTCACGTTCACACTCACACAGAGACACACACACTCACACACACACACACACACACACACACTCACACACACTCATACACTCTCACGTACACAAATACATATTGCCCTCGAGCTGGGTGTAAGTCACCTCCACGGCGACATCCCGGGTCTCATTGTTTCTTTATTCTGATTCTCTGCTCCATTCTGAACCTTCTTCTCACTTTGAGAGTTGGATGGGTCCATTTTCTTGCAGTGGAAATGGTGCATCACCATATCGTGGGCCTGGGAATGTGGATGAATCACAAGGTAAGGAGTCATCCCTGATGGTTTATGGCACACTCACCCCTCTCACCTCCCACCTACATTCCCAGAACATCCCTGAGATCCAAGAAACAGGAGAATCTCCACGCTCCTTAAGGCCAGAAAGCATAAAGTCCTATCAATGACCTCTCCCCAATCCCAACTGGAGATGTCCCCATAATACTAACTTCATACAATCACTCAAGCCATCCCAGAACAATTCATCATCCCGCCTAGGAACAGTTCATGAATGACTGAAAATACTTATCGTGCTAACACGGAACTGTTAAACAATGCAAATTAAGACAGATGTGATGAAACAGTTGGGACCGAGTTGAAGAGACATTTCTTCACCCAAATTCTGGTGAACAAAGAACAAAGAACAACACAGCACAGGAAACAGGTCCCTCGGCCCTACAAGCCCGTGCCGCCAATTTTAACACTCAGTGAGAGCCTCATTCAAGTCTTTCATCGCTCATCAACGTTTTTGTCTACCTCTAGTGGAACTCCACAATAAAGGGGGTGCAATTTACGGAATTCTATGTGCGCCAGATTAAGGGAGATCCAATTTCTGGACAATTTGTTCACACCAATCAGCCTAAAAAGCACCTTTTTTGGGGTGTGGGAGGAAACCGGAGCACCCGGAGAAAACCCACGCAAGCACGGGGAGAATGTACAAAACTCCCACAGGCACCGGCCCAAGCCGGAGATCCGACCCGGGTCCCTGTAACTGCACAGCAAACGGTGATAGTCACTGAGCTGTCGTGTTGCCCGTCAGACGGTCCAGTTTAAGCCTACACTAAACCACGTGAAGCACTGGACAACTCTCGAAACAACATCCTAGAGCAGCCCTCGTACGACCCACCGCGTGTCTGCCCCTTGTTAGACAACAAGGCGGACCGAATCCCCTGTGGATTAAAAGAGAAAAACATCAATAACATACACATCTTATGCCAACATTCAGGGGAATCCCCAGAAGCTCAAAAGTAAAACAAGTGAGCCAGAAAATATGTTGAAAGGTCCACAGGAATCAAATGATTCCCAGGGACGTCCCAAGGCTCCTGATCCTGATTTAAAACAATCCCCTATATCCTCCCATCTCCAACCCACTCATGTGCCTGACTAAGTTACTCTTAAACATCTCCAGCGTGCCTGCCTCCACCACATTGCTTGGCAGAGCATTCCATAGCCCCACTACCCTCTGTGTGAAAAACCTTCCTCTAACATCCAAATTATACCTCGCAACCCCCCCTCATCCTAAGCCCGTGCCCCCTCGTGATGTGCGTTTCCAATCTAGGAAAAAGCTTACCACTGTTTACTCTCTCCACTGCTCTCTAATCCTACCTTTCCCATCCTTCCTCTTAACCAGCACATGTCTTTCCTGCACCCATTGCAGTTTTCCCTTGAAAGACTCCCACATGCCAAACGTGGACTTGCCCTAGTTTGGCATGTGGGAGCCTATCCCGGTCTGTATCCCTAAGCTCCTGCCTAATCCGGCTGTGTCTAACCTTCCCCAACACCCTCCCCTTAGAACAGCACTCATCTGTTGCAACTGTTTGAGTTTGGTAACTAAAGTGGTGAATAAATAAATTGTGTTTGAGAATTTAAGATTGACTTAGTGTCTTTATTCGCTGTTGGGGATTAAAACACACACATATAAACACATAGACATACATACACACACAATTGCATGATCATTTATCAGTATCTGGACATCTGTATTTCTTTAGCAATACCAATGGATGAGAACTGAAGAGGCATGATCAGCAAATTTGCAGATGGCACCAAGATTGGTGGCAGAGTGAAGAAGATATCTAAGATAGTGAGGGAGTATTGATCAATTAGGCCAGTGATTTGATGGACTGGAGATGGAGATTAATTCAGATCAATGCGAAATAATGCATTTTGCTGAATCGAACCACGACAGGACTTGCTCAGTTAATGGTAACGCGTTAGGGAGAGGTATAGATCGGGGCGGCACGGTATCACAGCGGGTTAGCACTGCTGCTTCACAGCTCCAGACTCCTGGGCTCGATTCATTGCCTGTGTGGGCTTTGCACATTCTCCCCGTGTCTGCGTGGGTTTTCTCCGGGTACTCCCGTTTTCTCCCACGGTCCAAAGATGTGCGGGTTAGGTTGATTGGCTGTGCAAATAAATTGCCCCAGGGATGCATAGGTTAGTGGGGTATATATAATACATAGGGATATGGGAGCAAGGGCTGGGTAGGTTTGGGTTCGGTGCAGACTCGATGGGCCGATGGGACTCTATCTGCACTGTAGGGTTCTATCAGCAAAGACATTGAGAGGTACAGATTCCTAACTCTTTAAAATTGGACGGTGGAGAAGGCATTTGGCATGTTTGGTTTCGTTAATGAGAACATTGAATACAAGTGTTGGGATGTCTTGGTGAAGTTACACACAGCGTTGGTAAGGCCACACGAGGAATGTTATGTACGGTTCTCTTAGGGAAAGGACATTATTGAACTATGTAGAGCGCAGAAAATATTCCAAAGATTCTACCAGGCCCTGAAGGCTTCAGTTATAAGGAGGGGCCGGGTAGTCTGGGGCCCCTTTCTCCTGGAGGGTGGGAGGCTTAGAAGCAACCTTACACAAACCTATCAAATAACAAGGAGCAGAAAACAGGTAGACGGTCAACATATTTTTCCAAGTGTATGGGAGCCTCAAACTAGAGGGCATTGGTGTACCGTGGGAGGGGAGAGATACAGTAGTGTGCGGGGGCCGGGGGAGGGGGGCATCATTACTGGGGGCGGGGGGGGGGCATTATTTTCTACACAGAGAATGGCGGGTGTCAGGAATGAGCTGCCAGAGGTAGTGGATGAAGCGGGCACAATTTTGCATTGAAAAAAACATTTAGACTGTCCCGTGGGTAAGATGGACATAGAGGGGTGTGGGCCAAACGCGGGCAATTGGGAAATTAGTGGTGAAAATTGGACAAGGTGGACAAGTTGGGCTGACCGGCCTGTTTCCTCGTTGTAAGCCTCTAAACCTCGCTGAGGGATGGACTTTCACCTTTGAATCAGATGGACGTCAGGTGTCTCGAGCGAAGAACGGTACAGTACAGGAAACAGGACCTTCGGTCCTCCAAGCCTGCAACGCTCATTGGTCCAACTAGACCGTCCGTTTGTATCCCTCCATTCCCGGTCTGCTCATGTAACTATCCGGATAAGTCTTAAACAATCCCAGCGTGTCCGCCTCCACCACCCTACTTGGCAGCGCATTCCAGCCTCCCCACCCCCCTCTGTGTAAAAAAACGTCCCTCTGAGATCGGAGTTATACCTCGCCCCCTCTCACCCCTATGATACCTCGTGATTTATTGACAAATCCCTGAAGGTGAGAGAGCAGATGCTTCAGAAAGCAGATGAGGTATTTTTCCCTTGGGGAGACGGTTTTGATAGCGTTAGGAGGTAATGCTGGTGCTGTATGGAGCCTTGGTTAGATCACAGCTATGTGTTGTTCTGGTAACATCGCTATAGGGACAATGTGATTGCACACAGGAGGGGTTACCGAGGATGTGATGGAGTATTTGAGCGACACAGATAGGCTGGATGGGCGTGGGTTGTTTTATTTAGAGCAGAGGAGTCGAATGGGCGACGCAGTTGAGATACATAATTTGATGAGGGTTTTAAACAGGGTGAATAGGAAGTGCCTGTTCCCTTGTTCGAGGGGTCAGTCAAGAGGAGGGATGGTTTTAGGGTGTGGAACAGGAGGTTTGGAGGGGATTTAAGAAGTAGAGAGGTTTCTCACTCAGAGATTGGTGTCAATCTGAGATGCACTTCCTGGGAAGGTAGTGGAGGCCAGAAAAATAATGACAAATTCCGCTCTCTATCCCCTGTAATAAACCAGATGCTTGGAAATCTTATCCAGAATCCTCAGGCTTTGCAAAACCGCTTCCCCACCAGCCCTGGAATGCAATCCGTGCGTCCAAGAGAACTGAGCGACTGTTTGTTACCGATGGGACAGGGGGAGGAACAGACGGAGTTGGAGGCAGCTTTGGATTCCTTCCTGCTTGGGAAGGACTAAATTACCCCCCCAACACCCTCCCCAACCATCATTCACATGGTTGGCGTGCACTGCCCATTCCTGCCACACTTGCAACACGCAAGCCCCTTAAGTGGGGGCCAGTATGTTACAGAATTAGACAGTTGTTAGCGCTGCTGCCTCAAAGCGCCAGGGACCAGGGTTGGATTCCGGTCTCGGGAGACTGTCTGTGCGGAGTAAAAGAGGAAAATTGCAATGGCAATGAAAGGATATTGTGGGCGGGTAAGTGGGGAGGGGTGCGCTGACTAGTCTATTGAGTCGGATGATTAACTATGATCATGAGGAGCGGTAGGTTGGGCTCGAAGGGCCTCCTCCTGCCCCTGCCTTCTATGTTAATGGTAATCTGAATCTATTCCAACAGAGGGGAAACTAGAAGAATAACACAATTCGAGTTTTAATCCTATGTGAGTCAATTTAGTTGTCAAATAAGGCAATGTAACTATATCCCCACGGCTGTGAGTGGAAGTGTGTTTGGGAAGTTCTGTTGCAGTCAATGAGAACCCACATCCTCTCCCAGAAACTGGAGATGCAGCAATCTGAATTAAAACATCTAATGACATCCAATATTAATACGTCATGGTATCAGTGGCCAGCACAGCTGCCTCACAAAACCAGGGACCTGCATTCGATTCCATCTCTATGGAAGAACTGTCTGCATGGAGTTTGCTTCAGTTTCATTCTGAACCCCAAAGATAAACAGGTTGGGTGGATGGGCCGTGCTAAATTGTCCCTTAGTGTCGAAAGATGAGCAGGTTGGGTGGATTGGCTAAGCTAAATTGTCCCTTAGTGTCCAAAGATGTACAGGTTGGGTGGATTGGCCATGCTAAATTGTCCCTTAGTGTCCAAAAATGTGCAGGTTGGGTGGATTGGCCATGATAAATTGCCCCTTAGTCATTTGAGGTCATCTATAAAAATCACACAGAGTAAGGGTCCTAGAACAGATCCTTGGGGCATTCCACTGGTGACCGACCTCCATGCAGAATATGACCCATCTATAACCTCTCTGTGCCTTCTGTGGGCAAGCCAGTTCTGGATCCACAAAGCAATGTCCTCTTGTATCCCATCCCTCCCCCCATCCTCACTTTCTCAATCAGCCTTTCATGAGGCATCTTATCAAATGCCATGCTGAAGTCCATATATACTCCATCTACTGTTCTTCATTCATCAATGTGTTTAATCACATATTCTAAAAATTCAATCGGACTCATAAGGCATGATCTGTCTTGACAAAGTCTACATGAGAGATAGTCAGACTGGCTAACGTGGAAACAGTGCAGAGAGCTGATCTCCAGTCAGTGAAAGGGACAGTCAGACTGTCCAATGTGGGAACAGTTCAATGAAATCATCTCTTTCCCTCACTAATTAGAGAGAATTTTCAGAATCACAGAACCCTACAGTGCAGAAAGAGGCCTTTCGGCCCATCGAGTCTGCACCGAACACAATCCCATCCAGGCCCTAGCCCCATACCCCTACATATTGTACCTACTAATCCTTCTAACTTACACATCCTTGGACAGTAAGGGGCAATTACTTAGAATGGACAATCAACCTAACCTGGACATCTTTGGACTGTGGGGGGAAACCGGTGGAAACCCACATAGACACTAGGAGAATGTGCAAACTCCATACAGATAGTGAGTGACCTGTGCCAGGAATCGAACCCATAGAACATGGAACATTGAACATTACAGCGCAGAACAGGCCCTTTGGCCCACGATGTTGCGCCGACCAGTTACAAAACAATGCCCACTGCCTAAACCAATCCCTTTACGTCCATAAATCTATCGAAAGATCTCTTAAACGCCCCCAAACTAGGCGCATTTACAACTGCAGCTGGCAGGGCATTCCAGTCCTTCACCACCCTCTGGGTAAAGAACCTACCCCTGACATCAGTCCTATAACTACCCCCCCTTAATTTAAAGTCGTGCCCCCTCGTGCTAGCTTTCTCCATCCTAGGAAAAAGGCTATCACTTTCTACCCTGTCTAAAACTCTAATCATCTTATATGTTTCAATAAGGTCCCCTCTTAGCCGCCTTCTTTCCAGCGAAAACAACCCCAAATCTCTCAGTCTCTTCTCATAGGATCTCCCTCCACACCAGGCAACATCCTGGTAAACCTCTTCTGCACCCTTTCCAAAGCCTCTACATCCTTCCTGTAATGTGGGGACCAGAACTGCATACAGTACTCCAAGTGCGGCCGCACCAGAGTTGTGTACAGTTGCAACATGATGCTGCGACTTCTAAATTCAATCCCCCTACCAATAAACGCCAAATCACCATACACCTTCTTAACAACCTTATCTACTTGATTCCCAACTTTCAGGGATTTATGTACACATACACTAGATCCCTCTGCTCCTCCACACTATTCAATGTCCTCCCGTTAGCCCTATACTCAACACATCTGTTATTCCTACCGAAATGAATTACCTCACACTTCTCCACATTAAACTCCATCCGCCACCTCGCAGCCCAGCTCTGCAACCTTTCTAAGTCACCCTGCAAACTATGACACCCTTCCTCACAATCTACCACACCTGCGACTTTGGTGTCATCAGCAAACTTACTAATCCACCCAACTATACTCTCATCCAGATCATTAATAAAAATTACAAACAGCAGTGGCCCCAAAACAGATCCCTGAGGCACACCACTCGTAACCGAACTCCATGACGAATATTTACCATCAACCACCACCCTCTGTCTCCTATCTGCTAGCCAATTCCTGATCCAATTACCTAGATCACCCCCAATCCCATACATCTGCAATTTCTGCAGAAGCCTACCATGATGAACCTTATCAAACGCCTTGCTAAAATCCATATATACCAAATCAACTGCCTTACCCCTATCCACCTCTTTGGTCACTTTCTCAAAGAACTCGATAAGGTTAGTAAGGCACGACCTACCCGCTACAAAACCATGCTGACTGTCTCTAATCAATTCATTACTCTCCAAATAACTATAAATCCTGTCTCTAATAATCCTTTCCAAAACCTTACCCACCACAGAAGTAAGACTCACCGGTCTATAATTCCCAGGGAAGTGTCTTCTCCCCTTCTTAAACAATGGGACAACATTTGCTGTGCTCCAATCTTCCGGTACTATACCAGAGACCAACGACGACCTGAAGATCAGAGCCAGAGGCTTCGCAGTCACCTCTCTTGCCTCCCAAAGAATTCTAGGGTAAATCCCATCCGGACCAGGGGACTATTTTCAAACCCTCTAAAATGTCCAGCACATCCCCCGTATCAACGGAAATTCTATCTATTTTACATCCCTGCACCCAGTGTCCTCCTCAGCTACATTCATGTCCCCTTGCGTGAACACCGAAGAGAAATATTGGTTCAACGACTCTCCAATCTCCTCCGGTTCCACACACAACTTCCCTCTACTGTCTGTAACTGGCCCTAATCTTGCTCTAACCAACCTGCTGTTCTTGACATACCTGTAAAACGCCTTAGTATTCTCCTTAATCCTATCAGCCCAAGTCATTTCATGTCCTCTTTTAGCCCTTCTTAACTCCCTCTTTCAACTCCCTCCTAGCCAATCTAAAACTTTCCAATGCACTACCTGAGCCCTCAAGCCTCATCCGAACATAAGCCTCCTTTTTCTTCCTAACCAACGAATCAACTTTTTTAGGGCACCACGGTTCCCTGGGCCTACCAAATCCTCCTTGCCTGACATGACCCTGGAGCTGTGAAGCAGCTGTGCTAACCACTGTGCTACTGCGCCGAATGATTGATAGCTGCCTTAGAATTGGCAGAAAGCTCTCTCGATGTGACCTTTGGCTTCACCTTCTCCAACCCCTGTTCTGTAAATGTCAAATAAAATGAAAAATTCAGGAACTTGCATTTATTCAATGCTCCCAGTGTCTTGTGCATTCCCAGCTGGGACATCTGCAACAAAACATTACAGAAACTCACTGTGATTTCATTCAGCTGGTGCCATTCTCTCCCCCCACCCCCCACACCCACTTCCATCCCCACCCCACTCCCTATCAGCCCCTGTTGAAATAGAAAGTACAATGGAAACTTTCTAGACATTCTCAGTGAATCAATCCTGGTCTCTGTTGAATAAACCGATGAATTAAAGCAAAGGGATATTTCAGCATATTCTTAAACTGCTCCCTGAACTTAGTCTGCGTCACAGCATAAATGGCAGTGTTTGTGCAGCAGCTCACCAGCTGCAGCACGAAACCCACCTCCTTGATATAAAGCGGAAAACCAAAAGGGTCACACTGAATTGACTGGATACAGATGAGCCTGTGTACTGTATAACCTGTTAATGTTGCCCATAACAAGATGAAATTCGCTGAGAGAACAAATAGCAAAATGATGGATTTCCTTCGACTCTCCAACTCTGGGTCTCTGGGTGCTTCCCCACTGCTATGAGCCCGGAGTCTCCTGCGGGCTCTGCTAGTCACTAAAATGTGCCTGACAGTGAGAACGTTGAACAGCAAAATCAGGACAAATGCGACACACGGCGTCAGAACGTGATGGCCACACTCAACGTTCAACCAGAACATAAGCAGATCACCTCTGCTCCAACAAAACCGCGGATCGTTGCGGAGCTTATACTCTGTTGTCAGCACGAAATACCAGAAAATATTCTTCAAACAGCTCAGAACCGCCACTGTCCCCAGAACCACAGCCGCTGTTCTCTCGTTGCAATATTTATTCTTCAGCTTGGGGCAGCAGATGGCCACATATCGGTCAAAGGTGAACGAGACGGTGAACCAGACGGAGCAGTCAGTGACTGCGTAAAGCAGGACAGCGTGGATATTACACAGAGGGATGCTTTTCAGGAACAGGAATTCCGTGAAGAAAACAATCGGGATGTGTCTCAGGATCAGGTCAATGACAATGACCAGTAGGTCCGCTGATGACATGGCCACCAGGTATTGAGTGATACAGTTAGAGAGAGCACAGTTTTTCCGTTGGAGAATCACAATGGCGATAATGTTCACTGTAAAGAACAGAAATAAAACGTATGTTATAACTTGTAGAACGGTACCCGCCCTTCTAACTTATGCCCATCAAATTACTCAATCTTTATGTCCAGACTGCAAACCCATTCTCTTCTCAATTCCTCGATTGAGTCTGTCTGCAGCACCCTCTCCGGATGTTCATCCCAAACATCGAACAAAAACAGCCCGGGAAACAGGCCCTTTGGCCCAACGAGGCCACACCGCCCATTTTAACATCACCAGTCCCCTCTCTCCACCCATGCCCCTTGTCTATGCTTATGGTATTCCACATTGAGGAGAGACTAGTTTAGGGACAATTTGTTCCACCAATTAGCCATATCTTTGGGATGTGGGAGGAAACCGGAGCACCCGGAGAAAACCCACGGAAGCACGGGGAGAATGCGCAAAACTCCCCACAGGGGTAAATTTGCGAAAGCTATGCAGGGAGGTTTAAACTGATTCGGAGGGGGGGTGGGATCGTGAGTAGAAGGGGTGAAAGTGAGGGGGGCATAGATGGGGTATGCAAGGCAAGGCATAGTGGGGGTGGGGCGGAGCAGGGTTTGAAATGCATGTACTTTAATGCGAGGAGTATTCACAATAAAGTGGATGAACTTGCAGCGTGGATCAGTACCTGGGACTTTGATGTTGTGGCCATTTCAGAGACGTGGATAGAGCAGAGTCAGTAATGGTTGTTGCAGGTTCCGGGGTACAAATGCTTTAGTCGGAGTAGAGAAGAAGGTAGAAGGGCGGGGGGGGGGGGGTAGCATTGCTGGTTAAGGACTGTATCACAGTGCCGGAGAGGAAGTTTAATGAGGACTTGTCAGTTGAGGTAGTATGGGCGGAGATTAGGAATAGGATAGGAGAGGTCACCCTGTTGGGAGCCTTTTATAGACCTTCAAAAAGTTCCAGAGAGGTTGATGAAAGGATTGCGGAGACGATCCTGGTTAGGAGAGAAAGTAATAGAGTAATTGTTATGGGGGACTTTAACTTTGCGAATATTGATTGGAATTGCTATGGTTCTAGATCGTTGGAGGGGTCAGTGTTTGTACAAAGCGTGCAGGAAGGTTTTTTGACTCAGTATGTAGATAGGCCAACTAGAGGTGAGGCTATATTGGATTTGGTGCTGGGAAATGAGCCAGACCAGGTGCTAGACTTGGAAGTTGGTGTGCACTTTGGTGATAGTGACCACAATTCGGTTACGTTCACCTTAGTGATGGAAAGGGATAGGCATGAACCTCGGGTCAGTAGTTTTAGCTGGGTGAAGGGTAATTATGAGGCTATTAGGAGAGAATTAGGAAGCATAGGTTGGACTAGGAGATTTCAGGGACTGGGAACGTCCGAAATGTGGATTTCTTTCAAGGAACAGCTACTGCGGGTCTGCGATAGGTATGTCCCTGTCAGGCAAGGAGGATTTGGTAGGGCTAGGGAACCGTGGTGTACTAAAAAGGTTGATTCGTTGGTTAGGAAGAAAAAGGAGGCTTATGTTCGGATGAGGCTTGAGGGCTCAGGTAGTGCATTAGAAAGCTTTAGATTGGCTAGGAGGGAGTTGAAGAGTGAGTTAAGAAGGGCTAAAAGAGGACATGAGAAGACTTTGGCTGATAGGATGAAGGAGAATCCTAAAGGGTTCTATAGGTATGTCAAGAATAGAAGGTTGGTCAGGGCAAGATTAGGGCCAGTTACAGACAGCAGAGGGAAGTTGTGTGTGGAACCGAAGGAGATTGGAGAAGCATTGAACCAATATTTCTCTTCGGTGTTCACGCAGGGGGACATGAATATAGTTGAGGAGGACACTGGGATGCAGTGGTGTAAAATAGACAGTATTACGGTTGATAAGAGGGATGTGCTGGATATTCTTGAGGGGTTGAAAATAGATAAGTCCCCTGGTCCGGATGGGTTCTACCCTAGGATTCTCTGGGAGGCTAGAGAGGTGATTGCAGAGCCTCTGGCTCTGATCTTCAGGTCGTCATTGGTCTCTGGTGCAGTCCCGGAGGATTGGAGGATAGCGAATGTTGTCCCATTTTTTAAGAAGGGGAACAGAGACTTTGCCGGGAATTATAGACCGGTGAGTCTTACTTCTGTTGTGGGCAAGATTTTAGAAAAAATTATTAGGGATAGGATTTATAGTTATTTGGAGTGTAATGAATTGATTAGAAATAGTCAGCATGGTTTTGTAGCGGGTAGGTCGTGACTTACTAACCTTATTGAGTTTTTTGATAAGGTGACCAAAGAGGTGGATGGGGGCAAGGCAGTTGATGTGGTATATATGGATTTTAGTAAGGCGTTCGATAAGGTTCACCATGGTAGGCTTCTGCAGAAAATGCAGATCTTTGTGATTGTGGGTAATCTAGGAAATTGGATCAGAAATTGGCTATCAGATAGGAGACAGAGGGTGGTGGTTGATGGTAAATATTCATCATGGAGTTCGGTTACGAGTGGTGTGCCTCAGGGATCTGTTTTGGGGCCACTGCTGTTTGTAATCTTTATTAATGATCTGGATGAGGGTATAGTTGGGTGGATTAGTAAATTTGCTGATGACACCAAAGTAGGAGGTGTGGTAGATTGTGAGGAAGGGTGTCATAGTCAGCAGGGAGACTTAGATAGGTTGCAGAGCTGGGCCGAGAGGTGGCGGATGGAATTTAATGCGGAGAAGTGTGAGGTAATTCACTTCGGTAGGAGCAACAGATGTTTCGTGTATAGGGCTAACGGGAGGACTTTGAATAGTGTGGATGAACAGAGGGATCTAGGTGTATGTGGACATAGATCCCTGAAAGTTGAGAATCATTTAGATAAGGTTGTTAAGAAGGCGTACGGTGTCTTGGCGTTTATTGGTAGGGGGATTGAATTTAAGAGTCGCAGCGTCATGTTGCAACTGTACACTACTCTGGTACGGCCGCACTTGGAGTACTGTGTGCAGTTCTGGTCCCCACATTACAGGAAGGATGTGGAGGCTTTGGAGAGGGTGCAGAGGAGGTTTACTAGGATGTTGCCTGGTACGGTGGGGAGGTCCTATGAGGAGAGACTGAGGGATTTGGGGTTGTTTTCGTTGGAAAGAAGGCGGCTAAGACGGGATCTTATTGAAACATATAAGATGATTAGAGGTTTAGATAGGGCGGATAGTGGTAGCCTTTTTCCTCGGATGGAGAAAGCTAGCACGAGGGGGCATGGCTTTAAATTAAGCTACAAGACGGATGTCAGGGGTAGGTTCTTTACCCAGCGGGTCGTGAGGGAGTGGAATGCCCTGCCTGCTGCAGTTGTAAATGCTCCTAGTTTGGGGGCGTTTAAGAGATCTGTGGATAGGTTTATGGATGAAAAGGGATTGCTATAGGCTAGTGGGTCATTGTTTTTGTAACTGGTCGGCGCAACATCGTAGGCCGAAGGGCCTGTTCTGCGCTGTAATGTTCTATGTTCTGTGTTCTATTTTTGACACCGGCCCAAATCCATGTGTCTGGACAGCAAATAGTGATAGTCACTGAGTTGTCGTCTTGCCCAGTATCTGGTCCAGTTTGAGCACACACTAACAACATGAAGCACTCGGCTACTCTTGAAACATCCAAGAGCAGCCCCAGTACGACCCATCGCGTGTACGCCCCTCGTTGGACAACAAGGCGGACCCACTTAAAACCTGTGAATTAAAAGAGAAAAACATTATTATCATCCCACATCCTTATACATTCCCAGGGACGTCCCAATGCTAATGAACCTGAGTTAAAACAATCTCCTGTATCCTCCCATCTCCAACCCACCCATGTGCCTGTCTAAGTTACTCTTAAACAACAGCACACCACTAGTCACAGACTCCAATCTCTCTCTGAGTCATTTTTTTTTGATAAATCACTGTTTTTTTCCAATTATTTTCTGTTGATTGGTTAATGATGTTTTCCACATTGTGGCCTGTTTCTCACCAGTTCCCCGTTCCACATCCCTCAGGCTCCTCAGTAACTCAGCAGGATCTTCCTCTGAAACATTGCTGAGGTTACGTATGAGACTGATCCAACCTATAAGATGTGTTTAGCATTTTGATCGTTTATCTTCTTCTTTGGATGATGACACCAAAGTCGGAGGTGCTGATGACACCAAAGTCGGAGGTGTGGTAGATTGTGAGGAAGGGTGTCATAGTTTGCAGGGTGACTTAGAAAGGTTGCAGAGCTGGGCTGTGAGGTGGCGGATGGTGTTTAATGTGGAGAAGTGTGAGGTAATTCATTTCGGTAGGAATAACAGATGTGTTGAGTATAGGGCTAACGGGAGGACTTTGAATAGTGTGGAGGAGCAGAGGGATCTAGGTGTATGTGTACATAGATCCCTGAAAGTTGGGAATCAAGTTGATAAGGTTGTTAAGAAGGCATACGGTGTCTTGGCGTTTATTGGTAGGGGGATTGAATTTAGGAGTCGCAGCGTCATGATGCAACTGTACACAACTCTGGTGCGGCCACACTTGGAGTTTTGTGTGCAGTTCTGGTCCCCACATTACAGGAAGGATGTAGAGGCTTTGGAGAGGGTGCAGAGGAGATTTACCAGGATGTTGCCTGGTATGGAGGGGAGATCCTATGAGGAGAGACTGAGGGATTTGGGGTTGTTTTCGCTGGAAAGAAGGCGGCTAAGAGGGGATCTCATTGAAACATATAAGATGATTAGAGGTTTAGACAGGCTAGATAGTGATAGCCTTTTTCCTAGGATGGAGAAAGCTAGCACGAGGGGGCACGACTTTAAATTAAGGGGGGGGGGGGTAGTTATAGGACTGATGTCAGGGGTAAGTTTTTTACCCAGAGGGTGGTGAGGGACTGGAATGCCCTGCCAGCTGCAGTTGTAAATGCACCTAGTTTGGGGGCGTTTAAGAGATCTGTGGATAGGTTTATGGATGAAAAGGGATTGGTTTAGGCTAGTGGGTCATTGTTTTGTAACTGGTCGGCGCAACATCGTGGGCCGAAGGGCCTGTTCTGCGCTGTAATGTTCTATGTTCTATTGGATGATAGGAATATTTGCAGAAGTGAATGGGATGCACGTAGATAGGATGCAAGACTGGGCGGAGAATTGGCAGATGGAGTTCAGCGCAGATAAATGTGTAGTGGTCCATGTTGTCAGGACCAATGGGATGAAGGAATACAATATCAAGGGTAGGAGTCTTAGCTGTGTTGAGGAGCAGAGGGACCTTGGGTTCACGGTCCTTAGGGCTCTTAAATCGGCCTCGCTGGTGGAGGATGTGGTCAAGAAGGCACATGGTGTACTGGCCTTCATTAATTGAGGGATTGAGTTTAGGAGTCGGGAGGTAATGCTACAACTTTATAAGACCCTTGTCAGACCCCACTTGGAGTACTGTGCTCAGTTCTGGTCGCCTCACTATAGGAAGGATGTGGAAGCTATTGAGAGGGTGCAGAGGAGATGTACAAGGATGTTGCCTGGATAGGGAGGCATGCCTTATGAAGATAGGTTGAGGGAGCTGGGACTCTTCTCCCTGGAGAGACGGAGGATGATGGGCGACCTGATAGCGGTTTATAAAATGTTGAGAGGAATAGATAGGGTGGATTCTCGGAGGCTATTTCCCAGGGCTGAAATGGTCGCTACGAGAGGACACGGGTTTAAGGTGCTGGGGAGCAGGTACATAGGAGATGTCAGGGGTACGTTTTTCACTCAGAGGGTGGTGAGTGAGTGGAATCCCACCCCACCCCACCCACCACACAATCCCGCCCAGGGCTTACCCCCCCCCACCCCCCATATCCCGACATATTATACCCCCTTGTCCCTCTAACCTAAGCATCTCAATTTCTTAGCACGGCCAATCAACCTAACCCGCACATCTTTGGACGGTGGGAGGGAAACCGGAGCACCCGGAGGAAACCCACGCAGACACGGGGAGAATGTGCAACCTCCACTCAGACAGTGACCCCGAGGCTGGGAATCGAACCCGGGTCCCTGGAGCTGTGAAGCAACAGTGCTAACCCACTGTGTTACCCGTGCCGGCTGAAGGGACAATTTCAAGGAGACGGGAGGTACAAGGTGAGAGGGTGGAAAATGTACAAAGAACATCACAGCACAGGAAACAGGCACTTCGGCCCAACAAGCCCGTGCTGCCCATTTTAACACACAGTGAGAGCCTCGTTCCAATCCTTCTTCTATCTGTGACTTCTGTCTGCGCCTCTTGGACTCCACACTAAAGGGGGTGCAAATTTAGAGAATTCTATGTGCGCCAGATTGAGGGAGGTCAAATTTAGGGACAATTTGTTAACACTAATCAGCCTAAGAGCACGTTTTTATGGGGTGTGGGAGGAAACCGGAGCACCCGGAGAAAACCCACGCAAGCACGGGGAGAATGTGCAAAACTCCCACAGACACCGGCCCAAGTCGGAGATCCGACCCGGGACCCTGTAACTGCACAGCAAACGGTGATAGTCACTGAGCTGTCGTGTTGCCCGACAGACGGTCCAGTTTAAGCCTACACTAAACCACGTGAAGCACTGGGCAACTCTCGAAACAACATCCAAGAGCAGTCCTCGTACGACCCACCGCGTGTCTGCCCCTCGTTGGACAAGATCTTTGGATTGGCCGTTGCTAACTGGCCTCACTACACAAACACAGTGGCTCCAACAGCAGGTGGGTGAGTAGGGGGACTGAGGGGAGCATCACGGCTCCCCCAAAATCTCTGCGAGAGAGAGTGTGATGAAACCCTCCTCACTTTCGTAAGGGGCACCTCCCCAACAACATCAAGGAGTTCGCCGCCTTCCGAAGCAAAGCACCCTGCTTGGAGGTCACCGTGTTCACAAACATCCGCTCCCTCCGTCACCTACGCTCAGTCGGAACAGTGTGTACTACCTACAAGACACAGTGCAGCACCGTACCAAAGAGACAGAACCTTTCCAACCCACGGCCATTTCCTTGGTGAACAAAAAGGGCAGCAGATAGAAGATAGAACATTACAGCGCAGAACAGGCCCTTCGGCCCACGATGTTGCGCCGACCAGTTAAAAAATAACAATGACCCTCTAACCTAAACCAATCCCTTTTCGTCCATAAACCTATCCACGGATCTCTTAAACGCCCCCAAACTAGGTGCATTTACAACCGCAGCAGACAGGGCATTCCAATCCCTCACCACCCTCTGGGTAAAGAACCTACACCTGACATCGGTCCTGTATCTACCCCCCCTTAATTTAAAGCCATGCCCCCTCGTGCTAGAATTCTAAATCAGAGGAAAAAGGCTATCACAGTCCACTCTATCTAAATCTCTAATCATCTTACATGTTTCAATAAGATCCTCTCTTAGCGGCCTTCTTTCCAGCGAAAACAACCCCAAATCCCTCAGCCTCTCCTCATAGGACCTCCTCTCTATACCAGGCAACATCCTAGTAAACCTCCTCTGCACCCTCTCCAAAGCCTCCACATCCTTCCTGTAATGTGGGGACCAGAACTGCACACAGTACTCCAAGTGCGGCCGCACCAGAGTTGTGTAAAGTTGCAACATAACGCTGCGACCCCTAAAATCAATCCCCCTACCAATAAACGCCAAGACACCGTATGCCTTCTTAACAACCTTATCTACTTGACTCCCAACTTTCAGGGATCTATGTACACATACACCTAGATCTCTCTGCTCATCCACACTATTCAAAGTCCTCCCGTTAGCCCTATACTCGACACATCTGTTGTTCCTACCAAAGTGAATTACCTCACACTTCTCCGCATTAAACTCCATTTGCCACCTCTCGGCCCAGCTCTGCAACCTGTCTAAGCCTTCCTGCAAACTATGACACCCTTCATCACTATCTACCATACCTCCGACTTTGGTGTCATCAGCAAATTTACTAATCCACCCAACTATACCCTCATCCAGATCATTAATAAAAATTACAAACAGCAGTGGCCCCAAAACAGATCCCTGAGGCACACCACTTGTAACCGAACTCCATGACGAATATTTACCATCAACCACCACTTCTGCCTCCTATCCGCTAGCCAATTCCTGATCCAATTTCCTAGATTACCTTCAATCCCATACATCTGCATTTTCTGCAGAAGCCTACCATGGTGAACCTTATCAAACGTCTTACTAAAATCCATATACACCACGTCCACTGCCTTACCCCCATCCACCTCTCTGGTCACTTACTCAAAAAACTCAATAAGGTTAGTAAAACACGACCTACCCGCCACAAAACCATGTTGACTATCTCCAATCAATCCATTACACTCCAAATAACTATAAATCATATCCGGAATATTTTTTTCAAAAACCTTGCCCACAACAGCAGATACATTGGGGAAAAACCATCGCCTGGGAGCTCCCACCTGAGCATGAGCACCGTGACTTGGAAATGTAAATGAGGAAGGAGGTTTACCAGGACGCCGCCTGGTTTGGAGGGTAGGTCTTACGAGGAAAGGTTCAGGGAGCTTTTCTCTTTGGAGCGGAGGAGGACGAGAGGCTACTTAATAGAGGTTTATCAGATGATGAGGGGGATTGATAGAGTGGACGTGCAGAGACTGTTTCCTGTAGCTGTTACTAGGGGGCATAACTGTAAGGTTCATGGTGGGAGATGTAGGAGGGATGTCCGAGGTAGATTCTTTACTCAGGGAGTGGTTGGGGTGTGGAATGCACTGCCTGTGGAGTCGGACACTTTAGGAACTTTCACGCGGTTATTGGATAGGCAGATGGAGCACACCAGAACGATAGGGAGTGGGATAGACTGATCTTGGGTTTGGACATCGCTCGGCACAACATGGAGGGCCGGGGGTCCTGTGCTGTGCTGTACTGTTCCATGTATCCCCGGTCCTTCTTGGAACTCCCTCCCCACCAGCATTGTGGGTGGATCAACAGCACGTGGACCCCAGTTTCTCAACAAGCTCACTGCTACCTTCTCAAGGGCATCTTGCAATAGAAGTTGGACAGCTTTACACCGACAGGGGAACAAAGAGAGGGTGAGGAAGGAAGGTAATTAAAGTGATGGCAATAGTTCTCAACTTGTTGTAGAGACACGGCAGAAAGAGAAAGGGCAGTAAAATGGGACACGGTGGTGTTTTCAACAGACTTAAGCAATAAAAACATAAGAAATAGGAGCAGGAGTGGGGCCATCTAGCCCTTCGAGCCTGCCCCGCCATTCAATAAGATCATGGCTGATCTGATATTGGATCAGTTCCACTTTCCCGCTTTCTCCCCAAAACCCTTAATTCCCCTGTCTATGAGAAACCTATCTACCCATGACTTAAATATATTCAGCGAGGCAGCCTCCACCACTTCAACGGGTAGAGAATTCCAGAGATTCACCACTCTTTGAGTGAAGAAGTTCCTCCTCAACTCTGATCTAAACTGCACACCCCCCCCCCTTATCTTGAGGCTGTGCCCTCTAGTCCTGCTGTCCTTTCTAAGTGGGAAGAATGTCTCTACCTCTACCCTATCTATCCCCTTCATTATCTTATGTGTCTCTACAAGATCCCCCCTCATCCTCCTAAATTCCAACGAGTACAGATACATTCTATTGTTTCTCTCTTCATAGTCCAACCCCCTCATCTCCGGTATCAGCCTAGTAAACATCCTCTGCACTCCCTCCCAGGCCAAAATATCCTTTCGCAAGTGCGGGGACCAAAACTGCACACAGTCCTCCAGCTGTGTCCTCACCAGTGCCCTGTACAATTGCAGCAAGACCTCCCTACTTTTATATTCAATCCCCCTCGCTATAAAGGCCAGCATCCCATTCACCTTCCTGACCACCTGCTGCACCTGCAGACTGGGTTTTTGCGACTCATGCACAAGGACCCCAGGTCCCTCTGCACCGTCGCCTGCTGCAGTTTTTCGCCCTTTAAATAGTAATCCCTCCCACTATTATTTCTGCCAAAATGGATAACATCACACTTGCTAACAATGATTGTGGAATTCATAACCCAATGGAGAGACTTACCGGGGACTCCGATCACACCCAGAATGGGATAGTAAATATGTTGAACAACGCGCAGTACAAATTCAATCTTCTCTTCCAACTCTATCGAAAAATAATCTGTAGTAATCATAAAAAGTGCATAGGAGAGACTGTCAACAATTCTCTGATTCTGATCTATTGTTGGAACAGCCCAGTCCATCGTTCCCAGATTGTGATCCATTCGCGTAATATTCCGGTCCATCGTTCCCAGATTTTGATCCATTGATGTAATATTCCGGTCCATCGTTCCCAGATTTTGATCCATTGACGTAATATTCCGGTGCACTGTCTTCAGAATCGAACCCGTTGTTGGAAAACTGAAGTCCATTTTCCCAAGACTCTGATCCATTGTTGGAGCATCGCACTCAGTACTTCCCGGATTCCTATATTATCCGCCACCCTCTCTGGATCCACAGTTAATCTGGGACGTGACGCTGCTACCCACACTGCGGAATAACAGATCGGATAAAGGCCCTGTTTTTAATGAGAGACGTGGAACCCTCCAGTGAGACGAAGGTGATCCATGGAGACTGGATTCAGTTACGGTCAGGGAACAAACAACGTGAGTTAACCCCCTCCAACCCAACACCTCGCGCTTCAGAATGAAGAGCATACAATCGACGTGGAAGTGGTCCATGAGACAGGAAAGCTGGAAGAACCACAGGCACCTCCTTTCAATCTGCCTTGTCCATCGTAGTGGGGCTTGCGCTGTCAACGTCACAGGAACATAAGAAATAGGAGCAGGAGTGGGCCAGCTAGCCCTTCGAGCCTGACCCGCCATTCAATAAGATCATGGCTGATCTGATAGTGGATCAGTTCCACTTTCCCGCTTTCTCCCCATAACCCTTCATTCCCCCGTCCACCAGAAACCTATCTACCCGTGACTTAAATATATTCAGCGAGGCAGCCTCCACCACTTCAAAGGGCAGAGAATTCCAGAGATTCACCACCCTTCGAGTGAAGAAGTTTCTCCTCTACTCCGATCAAAACTGCTCCCCCCTTTACCTTGAGGCTGTGCCCTCTCGTCCTGCTGTCCTTTCTGAGCGGGAAGAATCTCTCTACCTCTACCCTATCTATCCCCTTCATTATCTTATATGTCTCTATAAGATCCCCCCTCACCCTTCTAAACTCCAACGAATAGTGACCCAGTCTATTTAGTCTCTCCTCATAGTCCAACCCCCTCATCTCCGGTTTCAATCTGCCCTCTCTCTGTATTGCTGTGATATACTCCCCAATCAGTAAAGCCAAACCCCCGCCTCTTTTGCCAATCGCTTTGCGCAGTCTTAAAGCATCTAAATCCTGGAATGCTAAACTGCCAGTCCCGCCCTTCTGTCATCCAAATCTCCAGACTTGATACAATATTTGAGCTGTGTTTAAGAAGCCAAGTTGGAAGTTCATCCACCTTACCTGATATATTCCTTGGTTTAACCAAACGCCATTCACCCATCTACCCTGTCATGTTTATCACACTCTCCCTGTGTTTTATTTCTCTCAGCGTTACTGGGCCCATTCGCTGTCTCAACACTGTGTTCTGTGGAACCTTCTTGATGGATTTTTTTTGGTTGTCTGCCGTCCAGTTTTCCCCATCACCGTCTCGAGTTTCTGTCCCCCAGGTTACTTCCCATCTCACTTCCTGCACTGTTAGCCATTCCAAATAGTGGGGAGGGGACAGAGCGTCTGGAGGAACTTTCAGAGATCGGAAGGGGTGAAGGGGCTGGAGGGGGTTACAGCGATAGGGAGGGGGCTGTAGGAGGTTACAGAGATAGGGAGGGGGCTGCAGGGGCTGGAGGAGGTTACAGAGATAGGGAGGGGGTGTAGGGGGCTGGAGGAGGTTACAGAGATATGGAGGGCGTGTAGGGGGATGGAGGGGGTTACAGCGATAGGGAGGGGGCTGTAGGGGCTGGGGGAGGTTACAGAGATGGGGAGGGGGTATAGGGGGCTGGAGGAGGTTACAGAGATAGGCAGGGGGTGTAGGGCGCTGGAGGAGGTTGCAGACATAGGGAGGGGTGTAGGGGGGCTGGAGGAGATTTCAGAGATAGGTAGGGGGTGTAGGGAGCTGGAGGAGGTTACAGAGATAGGGAGGGGGTGTAGGGCGCTGGAGGAGGTTACAGAGATAGGGAGAGGGTGTAGGGAGCTAGAGGAGGTCACAGAGATAGGGAGGGGTTGTAGCGGGCTGGAGGAGGTTACAGAGATAGGGAGTTGTATAGGGGGCTGGAGGAGGTTTCAGAGATAGGGAGGGTTGTAGGGGGGCTGAAGGAGGTTACAGAGCTACGGAGGGATTGCAGGGGGCTGGAGGAGGTTACAGAGATAGGGAGGGGGTGTAGGGGGCTGGAGGAGATTGCAGAGATAGGGAGGGGGCGTGGGGGGCTAGAGAAGGTTACAGAGATAGGGAGGGAGTGTAGAGGGCTGGAGGAGAGTTTCAGAGATAGGGAGAGGGTGTAGGGGGCTGAAGGAGGTTACAGAGATAGGGAGGGGGTGTAGGGGGCTGGTGGAGGTTACAGAGATAGGGAGGGGTATAGGGGGCTGGCGGAGGTTTCAGAGATAGGGAGGGGGTGTAGGGGGCTGGAGGGATTTGCAGAAATAGGGAGGGCGTGTAGGGTGCTGGAGTAGGTTACAGAGATAGGGAGGGAGTGTAGGGGCTAGAGGAGGTTACAGAGATAGGCAGGGGGTGCAGGGAACTGGAGGATGTTGTTGGGATAGGGAGGTGGGTGTAGGGGTCTGGAGGATGTTATTGGGATAGGGAGGTGGGTGTAGGGGACTGGAGGATGTTATTGGGATAGGGAGGGGAGCGTAGGGGACTGGAGGATGTTATTGGGATAGGGAGGGGGTGTAGCGGACTGGCGGATGTTATTGGGATAGGGAGGGGTTGTAGTGGACTGGAGGATGTTATTGGGATAGGGAGGGTGTGTAGGGGACTGGAGGATGTTATTGGGATAGGGAGGGGGTGTTGGGGACTGGAGGATGCTATTGGGATAGGGAGGTGGGTGTAGGGGATGGAGGATGTTTTTGGGATAGGGAGGGGGTTTGGGGTCTGGAGGATGTTATTGGGATAGGGACATTGTGTAGGGGAATGGAGGATGTTATTGGCATAGGGAGGGTGTGTAGGGGACTGTAGGATGTTATTGGGAGAGGGTGGTGAGTGTAGGGGACTGGAGGATGTTATTGGGATAGGGAGGTTATGTAGGGGACTGGAGGATGTTATTGGGATAGGGAGTGGGTGGAGGATATTGGAGGATGTTGTTGGGATAGGGAGGAGGTGTAGGGGTCTGGAGGATGTTATTGGGATAGGGAGCGGGTGTAGGGGTCAGGAGGATGTTATTGGGATAGGGAGGGGGTGTAGGGGACCGGCGGATGTTATTCGGATAGGGAGGGGTTGTAGTGGACTGGAGGATGTTATTGGGATAGGGAGCGGGTGTAGGGGTCAGGAGGATGTTATTGGGATAGGGAGGGGGTGTAGGGGACCGGCGGATGTTATTGGGATAGGGAGGGGTTGTAGTGGACTGTAGGATATTATTGGGATAGGGTGGTGAGTGTAGGGGACTGGAGGATGTTATTGGGAAAGGGAGGTTATGTAGGGGACTGGAGGATGTTATTGGGATAGGGAGTGGGTGGAGGATGTTGGAGGATGTTGTTGGGATAGGGAGGAGGTGTAAGGGTCTGGAGGATGTTATTGGGATAGGGAGCGGGTGTAGGGGTCTGGAGGATGTTATTGGGATAGGGAGGGTGTGTAGGGGACTGGAGGATGTTATTCGGATAGCGAGGGGGTGTAGGGGCTGGAGGATGTTATTGGGATAGGGAGGGGGTGTAGGGGACTGGAGGATGTTATTGGGATAGGGAGGGGTTGTATGGGACTGGGGGATGTTATTGGGATAGGGTGTAGCAATTTCTCGAGCTTGGAGGAAGTTATAGTGATTGCCTTCGGGGTCTGGAGAATGTTGTGGGTGCGGACGAGATTTAGTGACTGGACGACGTTACAGAGCGAGGGAGGGAGGGGCGTCGGGTCTGGCGGAGGTTACAAAGATTGGGAAGGGTGTCGGGACTGGAGGAAGTGGCAGAGAGAGGGACGTGTGTCGGTGGGGGGTGCTGGAGGAAGTCACGGGGAAAGCTAAGTACAGAGGTTAGGTACAGAGAGTAACATGACTGGCCTGGAACATGGATTAAAATGTCAACTCCACCCTCTCCAAGTCAATCCCACATTTGTCTATATTTCAGTGAGAAATGATGGTTATCTGTCTGCTTCCCCAGAAATTCAGTACAAACTCCGACAACACCGGGTTTAAGTCCAACCGATTTATTTGATAGTAAACCCACAAGCTTTCGGGGTTTGTCCCTTCATCAGGTGAATGGAGAGTTCTGGCCTCAGACAGAGCATATAAAGCACAGACAGTTTACAGATTACTGATTAGAATGCGAATCTTTACACCTAACCTGCTGTTCAAGTCTTAAAGTGGCCGACAATGTGTGTGGAAGGAGCACAGATCACAGTTTAAAGAGATGTGTATTGTCTCCAGACTGCATAGTAAGTGAGGTTTTGCAAACCCAGGCAAGTCACGGGGGTTACAGATAGTGCAACATGAACCCAGGATTGATTGGCCGTGCGAAGGAAATTGTTCCTTAGTGTCCAGGTTAGAGGGATTAGTGGGTATAATATAGAGGTAGGGCCTGGGTGGGATGTGGTCGGTGCAGACTCGATGGGCCGAAGGGCCTCTTTCTGTCGGGTTTCTATAATTTAAAAAAAGGCATTAACCTTAAGGGGTTCTGTGGTGTTAATGTTGGGATTAATGTTGACATTAACATTATTATTGAAGTTAATCTTAACATTAAGGTTCATATTGATGTCGTGTTTAATATTAACACTGAGGTTAATGTTAATAATGAGATGAATGCTAATATGGACGCTATTGTTAATATTAATTTTAAAGTTAGGTTTTTACATTTTGGTTAATATTAACGTGGTGATGAGTGTTAACATTGCGTACAATGTTAATACCAGGCGACACGGTCACAGAGTCGTTGGCACTGATGTCTCATGGTGCCTGGAACTCGGGTCCGATTCGCGGCCCGACCCACTGCCAGTCAGGAGCCTGCACATTCTCCCCGTGTCTGCGTGGGTTTCCTCCGGGTGCTCCGGTTTCCAGTTAGGTGGACTGGCCATGCTAAATGCTCCCTCAATGTACCCAAACTGAGTATTGACTCACAGATTTTCAAAGTAACTTCATTGCAGTGTTAATGTTAGGCTACTTGCGACGCTAATAAATAAACGTCAGACTTTAAGGTTAACATTTATATTGTTTTAACTTTGAGGTGAATGTTAACAGTTAGGTTTATGTTAACAATTAGGTTAAATTTAATGTTAGTATTTGGCTTATTTTAACATTGAGATGTTAACAGTTAGGTTAATTTATTCTATCCCTCAACATTAACTCTGTGTTTAGATATTTGACACACGTCTTTGGACACTAAGGTGCAATTTAGCACGGCCAATCCACCTAAGCCCTATATCTTTGGACACACACACACATTACTGGGGAAATTACAATGGCTCATACACACAACATGCAGATCTTTGAATATCAATTGGCAATTTGGCACGGCCAATCCACCCAACCTTTACATCTCGGGAGTTTGGGAAGAACCCGGAGCACCCTTAGGAAACCTACGTGGAAATGGGTGAAAATGCAAACTCGGCACAGACACTACAGTTGAAATCGAAGGCGGGTCCCTGGTGCTGTGAAACAGCTGTGCTGGTCACTGATACCATTCGGTATTAAGTATTAGACGCCATTAGTTAGTTTAATTCACGTTTTAACCTGTCCAGTTCATTGCGGGGGGTGGTTTGAATGCTCACAGGCTACAAACAAGTCATTAATTGTGCTTCCGTTCACAGCTTTGAGGATATATTTACATTTACATTGTCAAGGGCAGGTCGTGCCTTACGAGCCTAGTTGAGTTCTTCGATAATGTGACTGAACACATTGACGAAGGAAGTGCCGTGGACGTAGTGTACATGGACTTCAGCAAGGCGTTTGATAAGGTCCCCCATGCAAGACTTCTTGAGAAGGTGAGAGGGCATGGGATCCAAGGACCTTTGGCCTTGTGGATCCAGAACTGGCTTGCCTGCAGAAGCAGAGTGTGGTTGTGGATGGGTCTTTTTCAGAATGGAGGTCAGTCACCAGTGGAGTGCCCCAGGGATCTGTTCTGGGACCCTTGCTGTTTGTCATTTTCATAAATGACCTGGATGAGGAAGTGGAGGGATGGGTTAGCAAGTTCACTGATGACACGAAGGTCGGTGGTGTTGTGGATGGTCTGGAAGGATGTCAAAAGTTGCAGCAGGACATAGATAGGATGCAGGAATGGGCGGAGAAGTGGCAGATGGACTTCAACGCGGATAAATGTGTAGTCGTCCATTTCGGCAGAACCAACGGGATGAACGAGTACACTATCAAGGGCAGGAGTCTTAGTAGCGTTCAAGAGCAGAAGGATCTCGGGGTCCGGGTCCACAGGACTCTTAAATCGGCCTCGCAGGTGGAGGAGGTGGTCAAGAAGGCGTATGGTGTACTGGCCTACATTAATCGAGGGATTGAGTTTAGGAGTCGGGAGGTAATGCTGCAACTTTACAGGACCCTTGTCAGGCCTCATTTGGAGTACTGTGCGCAGTTCTGGTCGCCTCACTATAGGAAAGACATAGAAACTATTGAAAGGGTGCAGAGGAGATTTACAAGGATGTTGCCTGGACTGGGAGGCATGCCTTTTGAAGATAGGTTGAGGGAGCTGGGACTCTTTTCCCTAGAGAGGCGAAGGTTGAGAGGCGACCTGATAGAAGTTTATAAAATGTTGAGAGGAATAGATAGGGTGGACTCTCAGAGGCTATTTCCCCGGGTTGAAATGGTCGCTACGAGAGGACACAGATTTAAGGTGCGGGGAGGGAAGTACAGAGGTGATGTTAGGGGTAAGTTTTTCACTCAGAGGGTGGTGAGTGAATGGAATCGGCTGCAGTCATCGGTGGTGGAGGCGAACTCGCTGGGGTCTAATAAAAGACTTCTGGATGAGTATATGGGGTTTAATGGGATTGGGGGTTATAGATGGGTCTATAGATTGGTGGGGTTGATGTGATCGGCGCAACTCGAGGGCCGAAGGGCCTGTTTGTGCTGTAATGTTCTATGTTCTATGTTCTATGTTCTCTTCTCTGTTGGAATAGATTGGGTTTGATAGTAACGTAGAGACATCTGAGGGGCTGATGGGTGTAACAAATTGTCCCTAAACTAGTCTCCCCTCAATGTGGAATACCATAAGCATAGAAAAGAGTCCTG